>VZTI01002408.1:3514-102360 GCA_013397865.1 Struthidea cinerea | reverse complement strand
CTTCAGGTCTCCCAGCGTCTCGGGTTCTCGCCTTCCTTTACTTCTGGGGTCCCGAGGGTCAAAACCAAACCCCGTGGATGTGCTGCACGCCCTAGAGGGATCCAACGGCCAGATAAAGGAGGACCACAGGTAGCATAGCCGGCTTTTAAAGTCTAGTCTGAAATCTGCCCTCCTGCGCCGCCCGGGGTCTCATCCCCGTGCCGGGCGTGGTAGGCAAGAGAGACAAAGAGACAGAGGGGTACCAAGATGATCAGGGGATTGAAGTACTCGCCCTACAATGACTCAGATGCTGTGGGAATTGTACTTGTTTAGCCTGAAGAAGGGAAGGCTTCAGGAGGACCAAACAGCAGCACTCTGATGACACCTAGGAGATTACCATGAAAATAGGAGCAACAGAGGTGCATGGCAGGAACATGAGTAACTATGATCAACCCTTTGGAGGACTTGGAAGTGCTGGGGTAACAGCTGGACTCAATGACTGTAAAGATCCTTTCCAACACAAATGTTTCTGTGATTCCAAAACCAAGGAGGTTCCAAGATGACATAAGGAAGAGATTCTTTCACCATGGAGACAGTCAGGCACTTGAACAGGCTGACCAGAGAGTCTTTGGGTTCTCCATCCTTTAACCTTTCCAAGACCTAGCTGGACAGAGCCCTCAGGAACCAAGTCTGAATTCAAGGTTCTCCTGCTTTTAGTGGGACTTTAAACTAGAGGCCTCCCAAGCTCCCTCCCAAACTTTTTTATCAAATACATGAAAACAGCAACTAGAATAAATTATAAAAGCTTGAAATTAGATTTTAAATATGAGTACCAGAGGGAGGGAAGAAAAGTAAGTGAATTCTGTCTACAACTGAATCTTTACAACTAGAGGTACATGACAGTATGGTGCCCATAAAAATCACCCACTTATGAGAAAAGGGTTGGGGGGAGTAGTGCACAAAAATAAAGCAGAACAGTGGCAATAGGGAAAACAGCATTCCCTGCCAAATTCAAGTATAGTACTGTTTCACAGGAAGTCACATTAACGTTCCTTTCCATATAACTCAAAACCAACAGATTATCCTTTTAAAGGGGAAACTGACATCTTCAAACCTGGTAAGTGGTATAACCACAGCGCTGAAATTTTCCAGAAACACTGTACTTACCCCAATATATTTCTGGGACCACTTAATGACTTTTTGAATCAAAACTTAAATTTATAAATGGCATGAGTGCTGCTCAAGTAGTTATCAAGCTTTTTGTATGAGTTTCAATTGTCAAAGAAAAAAACATCAAAATTATTACTCCAAAGGAAGCAAACCGTGTTGCACCATCATATCTGTCACTGAGGCTTAAGAAAAAAACCCCACAACAGCTGCCCTTGCAATATCTCAGCTGGGAGTGGAGAGGACAAGTATGTGTCTGGAGAAACATGTTCCAACTGCAAGGTTACTTCAGCTTCTGACAAAAGCACAAAGTCAAACTAGTACATATCAGCTTTTTTCTATTTAGGCTTCCACTGCAACTCAAGCAGCTACAATTCTACTTATGAAAAGAGGCTATTCTAAGCATTGCTTGGACAATATTCTAAACAAGTGTTCAGTTTTACTCTCATTAAGAATTACTTCCCATCAAGTAAAAAAGCTATAAAAATACTACCAAACAGGAAAATTAAACAGTAGTCTCATAAAACCTACCTGTACCAGATGTACCGAAGCAAAAATAATGCAGGACCTACAATGGAAAGAGGTAAAAATTACATCTCTAGTAGTCTTAAAAAACCCTCCAGCTTGCTGTACAGGAAATCTCAAGTTCTCACTAAAGAAAAAGGTATTGAGGGAAAAACCCTTTATACCTGCCCAACGAATTCTTATGTTAGAATAAATGGAAACGGCCAGTCAAAAACAAACAAAATAAACCACTGCACATTTTTGGAAATTTTAAGAGAAATTCTACCGGATGAAAATCCAGTTCAGTTACTGCCATTCAACACTTGGTTTATGCAATGTATTATCACCAGAATGTAAAACAGCCCAGTGCAAGAAATGTTGGGGTGGGGGGGAACAGAGGCTCAAATACAGTTCACAAAACACAGAGCTTGTTAACTTCTAAGATGTGTGGTTTATTAGTTTGTCCCAACAAACTAATGGAGACACGAATGCTCACAAAATTGACATAAAAATAACACAGCCATGTTCACAATCACAAAGCATTTTCCTGAAAACACATCCTGCACTCTATTTCCATTACATTAGGCACTCTAAAGGGCAGAAATTGTAAAATTTACAAGTAATCCACACAGTCTTAGAAGTCATGAATGTAAGAACAAGTCATTTACCTGCAATTGCTCTAGTGATGATAAATGATGCACCATGTTTTCTGTTGCCTCTTGGCTGCAATTACAACAATAGTCATCAGACAGCATGTCACACATTTTAACTCAAATACAATATTCATACATACGCTCCCTGATTAAATTTAAGTTGGCTTCTAGCCTACAAGTTCTTTATGTATTTTCTATTACTCAGTACTTCATATAATGTCTGATTTAACTGCATAAGCTAAAAACAGGCTATAACACCAAATAATTTAAATGCCAAGATGCAATAAACAAAATGTGCTACAGATTGTCTACTGATTCAGCTTTGCCTCAATCTTTGGGTAGTAACAAAAGACATTGACTTCTGATTATGTTCTCCTGTAAGCTATTATAAATCATTCTTTTTATGCCAAATAAACACCACAATGATCTGTAATGCCCAGTAGTCGAAGTACTTGGTGTGCAACATATTATGCTAATACCTAACTGCTAAGTTACTTAAAGATTGCTCATGAAAGTTTCAGAAACATCAAGAAAAACAAACAGTTTCTGAAAAAAACCTCTTTTTACATCAGTTTGTACCAGGTAACACGGCCATTTAGATAACCACCTCTACTCCATACTATCTCACATAGCCTTTCCACCTGTCCTGCTCTACTTAAGGCAGAGGGGAGCAACTACACTCACTATACAAATAAAAGCACTCTCCAAACACAGGAAAAAGGAATACAAAAGAACACAGGATGTATATTCTTATCTATAAAAGGAGATAAAATTATTTGTCAGTAAGAAGGGGAAAAAAGATATGAAACTGAGAGGAGAACAAGAATAACCAATAAGGAAGGATCCACAAACAAATCTTCAAAATAAGCAATCAAGCTTATACCTTTCTAATGAAAATATTAGAGCACCACAAACTGAGCATTAGAGTAGGCAATGACTGAATTTTCCCTTCCATTCAATCTAAAATACATAAAGCAAATTTCACTCATTAACTGAAATATTCAGACCTCACCAAGTTACAGATCACTTAACACTGAAAGACATACACATTTATCAACATTTTAGAATACATCTATGCTTAAAAAAAAATGTGGGCTCCCACATTTAAATTATTGAAGTAAAAATTAGTTTTCTAGACAAAGTTTGCAATCCATAAACAGTCTTTCAAATAACCAGGCTGTCATCTCACAGCATGTAAGAGGCAAACACAGCTGTACTAACAGATAACATTCCACATTCAGGTTGATCAGCCAGGAAATAACAAGGTATTACAGTAAAATAAGTGAGAGCATAAATTATTTCTTACAGCTACCCTAGTACCTCAGGGAGAACTGCAATTTCCTAGGGACCTTAAAAGCAGAGCTTGTTATAAGTTTTTGGATTATGAGAAGTTCCCAGTAAAAACATTTCCTAAAATTGCTTACACCTCTTTAGAATTTTTTTTAAATATTTTAAATGTCTGCTCCTGAGCCTAAACTACAGGCTTCTATTCGACACATCTTTAACTCTTTGCAAAACTTATTTAATATTATATTCTAAACACTTGGATTTTACTTTTTATAATATATTCTTATCACCTCTGCAACAGCAATGGTTACCAGATGTGCTGTATTTCTTTTTTAATTCATTCCTTCTTGGGAAAACAACTTCAGCTTCTCCTTCCCTACAGCATTCCAGAAATAAAATCTAAGTAACTTTCTTGCTGACAAGACACCCACTTAGTTTTGGATTTTTTTGCACACCCTGCAAGTTTACTGGGGTAACAGGAGGTGGTGGGTGTTGGGGAAATCTCAACACATTAGATTGCAATGAAAAAAACCAACAGAAACAGATGATACATTTTGGAAGACAGATTGAAGAAGAGTCCAATCTGCCTATATTTCCATAAATTACTTCACAAGTCCTCTCTTGCAACCTTGTCCACAGTCACTGCCTCATTCACTATTTTCATGGATCTACTATTCAAGAATTCCTTTTATTCTCATTATGTATTTCAGGGTTCTCAAAAATTGTATTATATACAATGGCATCACTATCCTGAGTACAGACTGATTTCCACACCACTCTCTTCCCTGCCATAGTCAATTCCTTGTATGTTTCCTTCACAAATAACTGCTATAACCCCCCAGCCCCTCCTCTTCTTCCCCCCAAAAAATTCTTACTGGAAATTTCAGTACAGGTGAATGACAATACTATTAAGAACTAAAATTAAAGCAAATTTGGGCATCCAACCTAAGAGATCCATGCCCATTTTATCAATGTCTCGCATTTAATGTGACTTTACATCTTCATCACAAGACTCATCTTCCAATAATTAGAGCTGTAAGTTCTAGCCCTCTGCAATTAAAAATTAATCATCTCAAATGAGGTAACAGAAAAATAAAATCAATAAAGACCTGTGAAAGTTTAAGGTCTGGCTCTGTAGCCTAGATTACTGCATAGGAAGACATTTAATTTCATTTCCCAATGCAGCATTCAACTTCCTTTCCCTTTCTACCATTCCTCACATCACTCATTCCAAAAGATTCAGTTCTGCAAGAAAGTAGGGTGTGATTTTTTTCTGAAAAGTGTGAAAAAAAACAGGATTAAAAGAGACAGATGTTCCAAAGGGAAAGTCACAATCACCTAAGTAATATCACTGTTAAGGCACCTTAAGGCAAAAACTGACTCATACTGACAAAATAATCTGTTTGCCTATGACTGTCAGTGTAAAATCAATTTCCCACTAAAACAGTAAAAAGACTACCAAAAGTGTCCTTGACTACTGACAGTTTCCAAGAAGAATGTAAATCCAAGCAAACTATACAGCATAATATTTTCAAACCTTCCAACTTCTGCTATTCAAAACAGGTATTATCTTAAAAATAAAGCAAATAGGCAAGAAATACCAAGTTTAAAATAGCCAGCACCATCTGCTGAAGCTGACAAGCAGAATTCAACCATGCATAGAAATTCTGACTACCAGGGCAGATGAGGACTCTCAGACTGTGGTTACACAGTCACTTTAAACTGGCATCCCCACATGCTCCCACTAAAGGGACGTGTCACCTCACTGACATGGTATTCACACCCCCCTTGGTACCTACAGGGGTACTACAGGGACCACTCAACAAAAGGAAATGAAACAACACGATTGTTTCTCAGACTAATCAGTTCTTTAATCAACTTACCACACAACTTCAAGAACACTAATGGCAGCAGAAAAGACACTTGTCAGAAATGTGCCCCCATAACACAGCTGTAGAAGAACCACAGCCATGTGTCACCATACCTAAGTCCTCCTCACGGTATGCCACAGCAAAATTGTTTCCATGTGTTATCAAAAACAAAGACTATTTACCATTTCTCAAAACACAGTTAAATAAAAATAGGTGCAACTGTCTATTCATCTATACAAATAACCTATGAAGATAGTAATTGGTAACACTGCAATCTTATTTTCCAAACATCCATACCTGTTGCTGCAACTGAGGATTTACAGATCAAGAGCAACAACAACCAAAAAAAACAAAAACAAAACAAAAACCCACAAACTAACAAAAACTTTCTGACAAATGAAAACATATTTTTATGAGCATGGCTCTCATAATTATTAACAGGTACATTCTTTCACCTGCAAAGCTTCACATCTTTTCTGTTCAGTTGCTCTCATTAAGCATAAAACTTTGTTAAAATACTTCCACTAACGACTTTCAGTGGGAAACACATTAACAACTTCAGTGGACTTAAAAGCCACTACAAAAAAGAAATAAAGTCACATTGCTTGCATCCTCCATATCCAAGTTAGACAAGAGCAGACATAGAGGCAGCAAGCTCAGCACATTGCAAAGGAAAACGTGAAAAAGGAAAGATGGAAGAGCTTCTCAGCTTTTCCGGTGACCCGGGAAGAAGAACAGCTAGAAAGAAGCAAAAACTTGCAGTACGAGAACAGTGTTTTCTGATTTCTTAAGCTCTGGCATCAATTTGTGTGTCTCATGGACACTAGGTGAAATGCTTTTCCCTTTTACCCCACTCCTGCAAATACAGACACAACTACAGGAGTCCAGAGAGTGGATCTAGTTTTCCTCGTGCAAGGTGAGCTCAATGAGGGTGCTGTTTTCACCAGGAGATTCCACAGCTCTCTGTACAGCAGTTTCTGGAGATGAGACCTGGACTTCATTCACCATAGCTACACTTGTAGCTCAAGAGTAAAACCCGATATACATTGTTCAATGAGCAAGGAACACTTCAAGGCATCCAGGCAGCACAAGCCAGGGTGGGAATTAAGTGGCACGAAGGCACAAGGGGACAATGGTCGCACGGACACCCTGTGCGCCCGCCAGGAACAGCGCGAGCATCCCACTGAGCCTCCCTGGGGGCAACAGCTCATCCCCGCAGCCCCCGAAGCGCCTCCGCGCCCCCGCCCGTGCCAACGTGGCCGGTCCCCTCCCCCGCCCGCGGCCGTGCCGCGGCCACACACACCTGCACCTCCGTCTCGGGAGCCCACTCGGCGTTGACCAGCAGGTCGTACAAGATGTTCTCCTCCCCGTCCTCCGCCTCCTCGCCGGCGCCGGCCGTGCCGCGCTGCCGGAGCGCTCCGCCGCTATCCCCACCGGCGGCGGCCATGCCGGGCCGTCCCGCCCTCCCCGCGCCGCCACGGCGACGGCGCCCGGCGGGGGCCAAACGGCTCCGCCTTTAACTCGTGCGGCGCCGGCCCGCAGCGCCGGGGCTCTCGGGGCAGGGAACGCCTGGTGCAGGCGAGACAGCAGGGCGTGGATTGAGCCCTTACTGAATAGGGGCGAAAAATGGGGAAAAAAGCAAAAGGTGGATTTCTCGCAAGTTGTTCTTCTAACTTTAATGGTGCTACGTACGACTTCTAAATATTTCAGTCCTACAAGTTTGAGTTCCTAGCGTTCAGCTCTCTCAAGCAGATAAAATGAGCCTGTTCGTAAGTTCTTGGCCCCTCGCATCAGGAAGGACATTGAGGGGCTGGAGCATGTCCAGAGAAGGGCAACGGAGCTGCGAAGGGTCTGGAGCACAAGTCTGATGAGGGGCTGCTGAGGGAGCTGGAGGTGATTAGCGTGGAGAAAAGGAGGCTCAGGGGAGACCTTATCACGCTCTACGCTGCCTGAAAGGAGGGTGTAGCCAGGTGAGGGTCAGTCTTCTTCTCCCAGGCAAGAAGCAATAGGATGAGTGGACAATCTTAGGCCGCACCAGGGGAGATTCAGGTTGGACACCAGGAAGGATTTCTTCACAAAAAGAGTTGTTAAACATTGAAACGGGCTGCCGAGAGAGTTGGTGGAGTCACCATCCCTGGAGCTGTTAAGGAAAGGCTGACTGGACGTGGCACTCAGTGCTGTGGTCTGCTCGACAGGGTGGTGTTCAATCACAGGTTGGACTCGATGATCTCAGAGATCTTTCCCAACCTAATTGATGCTGTGAAATAATTACAAAAGTAATGATGTTTCAGCCTCTTTCCTGCAACTTGATAAAGCATTTGTAAAATAGAAATAAAATCACTTCACACCCTGACACTTCTGCTCCTGCGGTCTAATTTTCGCTTGTGTTTAGTAAGCTCTTGTAGGCAACTGTGCAGCCTAGAATTAGGTTAAACTAAAATTCTAATTCGGAAACTAGGGATTCAGGGCAATATGAAAGCTGTGTTGGATACTTGGGAAAGACTTCAAGAAGAAACAACTCCTGAGAAAAAAATGCCTTTTGACCGTCCTTATATTTTTTAAACTATATTTGACAATGTAGCTTGTAAACCAATGGTAAATAGTATAACATTGTGTTTGTAAGTTTCAGAGAATTGTGGGAGATTTATAGTAAATTCCACTCCACATTCCCCACCAACAAGCAGGACTATATAGTGATATCAAGGTCTGCCTACAAACAGGTTTTCCTAGAGTCATGGTTGAATCTGTATATTATTCATATCTGTGCCTTTAAAAAAATTACTAGTTTTGTCATTTATCTGAAAGCAAGCAAACTAATGATTGACAGGTATCAAACTAATGATTGACAGGTATAGCGAATAATAGTGAAAGAAAAGAGGCACATCAAAGGAAGATACTCCCAAAGGAATTACTAATACATGAGAAACCATTGCAATGCAAACAGCCTGGTATGAAGAGTGTAAAATACCCTGCTGTATTTTTCTCTTCGTGACACCAGTTTTTACAGCGTAAGTTAACAGCCAGTAGGGCTCAGTAAGTTTTAAAAAAGGTCTTGAAACAAACCACCAGGACAAAACCAGTATTCAAATTGCAACACAGTAGTCTTGAGAAAGTCATTGTCAGAGATGCTCGTTTTGGGGGTTTTTTTTGGCCTTCGAACCAGATGTGTGTCTGTCTCATGCTGCCTTAGGAAAGATTGAAGCTGTGTTTCACAGAGGAAAACAGTAGGCAACAGTTTATATTGTGCCTTCCACTTAGCAGCCAAATGCACCATTGGCTCATGATGCAACTGTAGAAGCTGCATTTCTGCACTTGCAACCTAATTTTTTTTTTTACAAAATACCGAAGAGTCGCACATTTAATGTCACTACAAGTTATCCTAGAACAAGATGGTGCAGAATTTGGGGAAACTTCTGTAGAAACTGGAGAACAAGGTATCCCGACTAGCCTCTGTTTACAAACATACCTCGGTGTGTTTGCTGTCTGTGTGTGAGGGTTCTTTTGGTCGTCGACAGCCGGGCGGCGCACACGGGCCGGGGCGGAACGCGCGGCGCGGTGCCTCCTGCGCCCACCCGGCCCCATAAAGCGGCGGCCCGGCCGCGCGCCTGCGCCGTTCGCGGTGTTCCCGGGGCGAAGATGGCGGCGTTCTCGGGTACGTGGCGCCGAGACCGCGGGGTCTCGGCCGTAAGGGGGCTTCTCGCCTCTGCCCGCCGGTCCCCGGGCTCCCTGCGGCGCCGGGGGCTGCTCCTCGGGCCCTCCCAGCCGGCCCGCGGTAGTGTGTGGCTGACTGTGTGTCAGGCTGCGGGTTGCGAGGCCTGCGGGGGATGTAGATGCCTCTCCCCGTGTCCTCGGGCTTCTGCAGGCTGTGAGAAGTGGTTATCGGAATGGTTTTGCAGGTTTTATTGTATATGTGGATTCAGCAAAGGGGCTGCTTAAAAGTTAGGCTCGTTCCTCCTGCTCACTAGTTTCGGTAACAGGGGGTTTATCACAATTATTCTCTGTATTGCAGTGGCTTTTATAAGAGAAGCTCTGCTGGGCGATGCGATTTAGCAAACTATATGTATTATGTAAACTGTGGGTATGTAATAGTAAACTGTAATTCCAGAGTTTACTGTTAAACGAGGAAACATCATTCCTTGTGTCCCCTGTAGATATTTTTACAAATAGGCAGTCAGCTAAGGTCAGGGTTCTGTAAAGTTTTAATGTTAATGGATATGGGGTTTTTAATTTGTTTCTTTTAACTGAACTTCTTACATCTTATCATGAGGGGAAAATGCTGAAGCTTCTTCCTGAGATCTAGCAATCAGTTTGGATGCTACACAGCAGGATTAATTTGGATGTAGTTGTGGAAAATATCATGGTGTCATTATTTGATTAAATTCTTGTACTTTATGTTGAATTAAGCTGTGTAAGTTGGGAGTATTTGAGAAAAATTATGTATGGATCTGTTTCCAACTTGAAGTCAGTAGGAATTAATTTTGATTAATATGGGTACACTTTTTTGCTTGTGTGAATTGCCTGCTTTTGTAGGAGTGCAGGCCAGCACTTGACAATATTAAAGCTTCCTGAAGTTGCATTACAAATAGAACATGTTTGTTATAACACTTGTATCATGGCAAATGGAAGATTAATTTTTGGCTGCACACGTCCATCTGTGCCAGCCCAGCTCAGTCCATGCACATGCTATGTCTGAAACCCAGCATGTGGCAGTGCAGAGACCAGTGTGTAAAACCTCTGCTTGGAAAAGTGCATATTTATAGTTAAAGGAATTGATTTAGAGTAACCATATGTACCCAAAGAGATGACTAACAGATAAATTGTTGTTTTGATGGTATGCTACCATCATTTCTGTTGCTTAGGATCCACTTTCCTCTTGCCCTTACTGTATAGTTGCAGGTTTCTTTTGTTTTCCGTTTTAAATAAAGAGGATTTGTTTATCAACACACAAACATGTTGCTCCATGTTTAATTTGTGTCTGAGGTACAACCACTTGATAGAAGTTTGCTAGAAGGGGTATCCAAGGAAAAAAAAACCTTCCAAAAATGGATGTAATTAATAACTTCACCAAAATCAAGGTATTGTCATCTTATTGTACGTGCTGTAAGTGTCTAAGGCAAGTTGTAGTGGACTAGAGTCTTTATAGGATACAGGTGTTTTCTGTGGTTTGCACCTCAGCTGTAGAGAAAGTTGGGATATTTGTGATTAGTGAAGTCTTTCCTGTTGTCTGCATAGGCAGTTTCTGTAAATGTGCAAAGATAAGTACCTTGCCCTTGAAATGGTGCTCTGTTCCCAGTGTGTTTGCTTTGCTGCTATGTCTGTACCTGCCCCTGTGCCCTGTGTATGCCTGAGTTACTCTGCTGTACATGAGAACAGTTCTCAAAGCTGCCTGTGAGGAAGGGGTAATGTTTCTTTTCTGTCAGTGGGTGCTGTAGTTCAGGCTGCACATGCTGTTGCCAAAAAAAATTAATTTTCTATGGTTTTGTCTGTAGCTGGAAGTGTTGACACTTGGCAGTCTTTTGGGCTATGTTGCGGTAAATAACACTGCTTGATCGTTTTTTCCGTGTCTTACAGAAATGGGTGTTATGCCTGAGATAGCTCAAGCAGTGGAGGAGATGGACTGGCTGTAAGTAGGAGTGTGGCAAACTCTAATTTGCCTTTCAGCAATGTATGACATGCTTCTTAAAGTACCTCTGCTGTCCCATTAAAGTAAAGTGAATGTGTGTTTTCCTTTGACTGTCATTGCATTTCATGTGCTTCTCTTTAGTGTGAAAGACTGAAGAACTCAAATTGCGACTGCAGTGGTAACATTTAAACTTGGACAAGCAGAGCATGACTTCTTATGCTTCAATTCTTTTGTTTGACAAAAGGCTCTGTCCCTCTGGTTTATTTATTATGTGTTGTGGGGTTATTGGATGAAATACTGTCTCATGGTTGATGCTAGTTTAGTACATGTTTTCCAGACTGTGGTCTGTATTTGTGTTTTTCAAACTTAATGCTTGTGTGTCAGTCTTCTAAAAAAGTTGTTATTCTTGTCTTTGGTTACTTGTTTGGCCAAAATTTTTTTACTTCAGAGTTTGTTTTGAATTGTCATTCAAATTCATCATATTGAATGTTGTTAATATGGACAAACTTAATGTATGTAGTTCTTCTAATATGAATGGTATTAATTAGCTGTGATTATCTGAAAATAATCTGAATAATCTGAAAATGATCTGTGATAATCTGAAAATGCTGGTTGCATTCAGTTGTCTTCACTTCCTTTTCCAGTTTTGAACAGGAATCTTGTAATTGGGACTACTACATAAGTGGCTTTAAGGAAAAATTCACTTGAAGAAAGGAAGTAATGGAATATATATTGTTAATATGTCTCTTTTATAGTTTAGCATAGTGATGTGTGATGTAACCCTCTTATGGAGGTGCAGCTGAATCTGCTGCAAGCCAGGAGGAATAGCAGTTGCCTGCTTTATCTTGCAGATGACCCTGGTTTCTGTGAATTTCTATATAAGTAAAAATTTATTTTTCTGCTGATGTAGAACATTACCTTGTGTTAATGTGTTCTTTCCTGTAGTCTCCCTACAGATATCCAAGCAGAATCCATCCCACTGATCCTAGGAGGTGGTGATGTGCTTATGGTATGTATGCAGGGTAGCCCTATTCATAGAAATCCTGTGCCTTTTAATTGTTGTTTGTATGGTCAATTTTGTTCTTTCCGTGTGGGTCCACAGTTAGATTAGCTTTTCTGTCCTACTTCAACAGAAAGTTCTTCAGCTAAAAAGCCTCTTTGGGTTCCTGGTGTGTTTCCAGCTGTTCTTGCAGATGAAATCTGGGGGTATTAGGCTTTAGTTTTTGACTTCTTGACAGGCACTGCCACATGAGTGAGGGCTGTCTGATCTCATCTACTTTGCTTTTGGCTGTAAATGCCTGACATAGCTCTGTATGGAACATGGCTGGTAGTGCCTAAGACAATGCTGTAGTGTCAATAACCTGGAAAGTATCAGATTAGTATGCCTTGTTCATCATGTCTTTTATGGATCTCTGTGTTCTTGATTTCATAAACCAAAATAATACTTCCTAAAAAATAAACTTGATTTATTGAAGTAGAATTCTAGAACAGTTCTTACAGTCCTGGTTAAACTCTTATATTTTTCATCCTATAGGCTGCTGAAACTGGGAGTGGAAAAACTGGTGTAAGTAATCAAATTTAAATGAGCAGAAAGTAAAAGTCTTTAAGTGGTGGGAGGTGGTGTGTATGCATGTATGCAGAGAGAATGTGTATATGTGTTTAAGGCATTGTTGGTAATAGTCTTTACCAACATATATTTAGGAATGTATTTCAGTGTTTCTGGCCCTGGGTATTGCACCCCAAAACAAGGCTGGAAATAAGTGTATAACTTGTGGAATGAAAGTAGCTTTTCATTTTAGGCTTTCAGCATTCCAGTTATCCAGATTGTTTATGAAACACTGAAAGACCAAATGGAAGGCAAGAAAGGAAAAGCCACAATTAAAACTGGAGGGGCAGGTAAGTTTTTGTATGTCACGCTCCTCAAATTTGAAGCTCTGCTAACTCATGTTGATTTTGTTACCTTGCAAAGTAAAGTTAACCTGCCATTAGATAAGTATTTTTTCCATAATTTGGGATAATGTAAAGAGAATATCATCATTCAGCACTTCATTAAGCAGTGAATATAAATTTACTGGTGGAATAATGGAAAGAACTGGCGTGCATTGGACCGCAGACGCTTAGTAATGCTCTTGTTTTCAGTTTGAGGCTGGCTGATTCACACCTTGGTTTTCAGTGCTCTTCTGAAAGCCATGCTAAGTTAATGCCTTGCAAGATGTGAAGTGGTGGTGGTGTTCATCTTAAAAGAAGGAGTTAAAAAACATCTTTCTGTTGCAGGAATAGGTGAGACCAGCTATGACACTGTGGAGTCGGTTTGGGCCTCTTAAGTGAGCTTGAGCAGAGAGCTCTTCTAGGCTCGAACGTATTTTTGTGTGGCTGGGATAACAGTGTAGGATAATTCAATTCTGCTGTGCTGAGTGGAGCTGCTGTGTTCCTTTTGGCACCTGCCTAGGTTTGGAATTGAATAACAACATCTTGAGTTGTTACAGGTTTTTTCTAGTAAATGTTGAATTGAGCAGGAAATGCACAGGGCCAGAACTCGGCTATATAGAATGGATTGTAACCATGATAATACCCTTACAGTATTTGAGGGTCTGTTTAATTAAGCTTGCAACTGTAAAGCCAATAATCATGTCCAATCTGTGGTATTGATAGACTGGAATTTATGTAAGTGAACAATATCTGTACAAACAACACACTGAAGGTGTTACAGAAGTTGTCATCATTACAACTAGTGCTGTACTGGTGACAGTACAGTAAAAAAAACCTTAAAATCCTCCTCCTTGAGTGAATGTAATATGAATGCACAAATATACTCAGTAAACCTAATTAAAATTACATCTGGTTTTTTTTTTAAATCATGTATAGATTTTATTACAGCATGTTGTTAGGCATATGAAAAATGAAGTCAGAAATTTTATGTGCATGTATCTTAGCTCCTTAGTAATGACATTTTAACTCATAGCCTTAAAAATCTCTTTTAATATAACCTTGGAACAGAAATGGCAAATAATACATTTCAAATTTGTTGTTCTTAATGTAGTTTTGGGTATTTTCTAGCTGAATTTGATAGTGATTGTGTGGAACTGCCTTGTTTTATAAAAGTCTTCATTGGTTTCAGTTGCATTTGTAAGTAACTTAATCTGTGTTCTCCTTAATGGAATAATCTAAACTTCCATAGAATACCTTTGTATTATGCATTTGTGCCCCTCCTCCAAATTGTAGGCCTTCATTTTGAGCTCATATGAATTTGATTGGAACAATGATATTTCCCCAGAAAATTAAGCCAAACACTGTAGAAACAATGTGAACTTCCAATTTGAGTTTTCCAGGCTTGCTTTGTTGATTTAATTCTTTTTTCTGTTACTGTTTTTAAAACTTAGTGCTCAATAAATGGCAAATGAACCCCTATGACAGAGGATCAGCTTTTGGTGAGTTGTCCTGCTGTTCACTTGAAAACATTTGCTTGGTAAACAGGAATAAACTAGAGGAAAGCATGCTTGAAATTTTCTTTTAAAAGCAGTTAGGCAGTTTCTTTAACTAAAGTTGTCTTGTAATTTTCAGCAATTGGATCGGATGGTTTGTGTTGTCAGAGCAGAGAGATAAAAGAATGGCATGGATGCAGAGCAACTAGAGGCGTGACTAAAGGTAGATATAAAGTGATGTGTTTTGAATAACTCTTGTAGAAAAGTTTCAGCTGAAATGCATGCTTTTCACCCATTCTTAATGTAGTTGGCTGCATTAAAAACTTTGTATCCATCTGACCAAATTTGCTGCTAGCTTAAGGCTTTGAAGTGAAAATACCTCTGTTTTGTTCTCCTTGTGTTGTAAATTACCTTTTCCCTGATAGTGACGCCTGGAAATAAAACAAAACCTTCCCAAGAAATGTTAAAATGATAATAGAAAAGCAAACTTTTACTTGAAAGCTTTCAGATACACAGTATGGAGAAAACCATGCCCCAAATTAGATTCATACAATTTTATAAGATTGGGCAGTTAGAATATCCAGCCAATATTGTCCGGTTAGAAGAGCAGTTGGTTAGGTAATCTCCCTCCTGGGGTTCTTCCCCCCGGAGTCCTCCACCCTGGTCCTCTAACCTACCTTTATTATGTCTGTGATACGTGATACAAAATAAAATGTCCTTGGTAAATTTAACAGGCAAGACTAAACAAAATTTTAAGAATGTATTAGTAAGAGTTTGTTCATTGTGGGAAAGAAAGCTGGAAATGTACTGGAAGTTATACCTGGACATCTAACAGTCCAGAAAGCTACAAATACATGGAGAATACATTAAAAGCTGAAAATCTTTAGGCATCAATAGGAGACTGAGTTGAAGGAGGCAAAGTCCTAACTAATATTCATCAGAATGCATTTTTATTAGGGAATAGCTATATACACAGTACGTTGAGTTGCTTACTCACTTCACACAGATGTGTGCATTCAAAAATTTCGTGGTACTGTGATTGCATAGTTCAGAATAGTTCAGAAGCCAACCCTAACACTTGACTTGGAAGCAGTCATCCTGATACTCCAGTGGTTCTAGGCGTGTGTTCAGAAAGACCTTAAAAAGTCTCCTTTCATGGGGTGGCAGATAATTCTGTAGTCTGTGTGTACATAACAGCCAGCTGGATGTGCTTCAAGTGGCACAACCAGTTGTTGACGCTGGGGTAGACTGGTGGTCTGGTACTGATTCTGCAGAACCTTGTGTCCTGAGTTTATCAGTTCCTGTGGATTCAGTAGGACCACTCTTCTCCCTTGCTTATCACTTCTTTGGAGCTTTTCATACACTACCTCTCAGTGTGTACTGTCTCTTTTGCCTGCTCGTTCTTCATTTGATACATAGGTACACACACAACCTTTTCACACAAACACAGTAGGGGATTTTATGACACTTTCAGCAGGACTGGGAATGTTAGATTTTATGGGCTTGGAAGTAGCAAGACTGAACCACTTTAATGAATTTGGGTGTTGTATTAGAGCCTTTCTTTTTCTTTTAAAGGGAAGTACTACTATGAAGTTTCCTGTCATGACCAGGGCTTGTGCAGAGTTGGTTGGTCAACTATGCAGGCTTCACTAGATCTGGGTGAGTTTCCTTCTAAAGAACCTATACAGGTAGTTTTATATTCACATTATGGCTGCAGTCCTGTTCTAGTGTTGCAGAGAATGGACTCCTTGAGAAGGATCCCAATATCAGAGAGTTGAAAACTTTTTTGTATTTTACTTCCTGTAAGGGAAGTGGTGGTATCAGTGTTTTCTTGTCTTCTGTGGCTTTCTGCCTTTTATGTCATTTTTTTTTTTAATGAAGGTGCATGGAGACTAGTAAAATCAATAAATGTATGGCTGGAAAAGTACTTTGTTTGGTGTACATCCTGGTCAGAAGTCTGTAATTAGCACTGTGTATTATTTGTTTATGCGGTAGTGTTAGAGATTTCACTTACTGATACAAAGAGGAAAAAGCATAACCTATCAACCAAAAAATAAAAGCCTATTGTCTTGTCTTCAGGCACTGATAAATTTGGCTTTGGCTTTGGTGGCACTGGTAAGAAATCTCACAACAAGCAATTTGACAGCTATGGTGAGGTAAGCTTGAATTGCGTTTGGTAGAAATACTATTAAAAGTTATGTTAGTCTTGCGCTGTTACAATCAACTTGTCTTTTGAAATAGTGTCCACTTCTGAGGGAGGTTCACTGGGCAAAAGGACAATGAAACGTTGAAGCATTTTTGGATAAAAGCTTATTAACAGATTTAACAGAAGCAGTTACAAGCTTGAGACATGATTGTGGTTAGACTGCAATTAGATCAACTCTTATTTAGAAGTTAAAATTTTGCTGTGTGTTACAGGTTAAAAGTTAACTGACCTCTTGAGAGTTGTCTTGACTTACTTCAGTTTTAGCTTGAACAGTTCTGCCCATCTGTATACCTTGGTGAATGTCCAAGTGAGGGCATTGCATTCTGTTTACTAGAAGTTAAAATAGAAGTAATTGCACAACTCTGTAATCTGTCAAAATGCATTATTAAATGCTAATAAAACAGGGTGCACTATTCTGGCTATTGAGTTGGGTTTGCCATTACCTTAATGTACACTTTTAAAGTGTCTGCTGGGAATATCTGTAGTGGTTTTTTGCCTAGTGTACCAGTGGAATTCAGATGTTTAAACATAATTTATATAAATATGGGTATTACAGCAGAAACTCAAGTTTTCTGTGGTAATGATTCAGTGCAATAAAACTTGCAACTTTTATGACTATTGTAGCTTGTTTAATAGTGACCCTTGAACTGTTGATTAGAAGCACTGTAATGTATAGATGTTATTGAATACCTTTAAAAGATCTCAGGATAATTAAATAAAGCACATAAGTATACATAACATGCACACAGCAGCATCTTCAAGTGTTAGTCTTTTGTTATAGTCAAAATACAAGTTTCTGATGCCATGTTTGGTGCTCTAGGCTTAGATTTACAGTGGCTAATAAATACGTGGCTAATGTGCTTTTCCATAATGCAGAATACTTCCAGGTAAATGACTTAAATGTATCATTGATGTTGTGTTTGGTTTTTAAAGTAAATTTAAAGCAGCAATAAATGTTGACTATCTAAGATCAATTGGGCAGTTTACTGAAGATTTGTAATCGAATAAAAATACACTTGCTGTTTACAATGGTCTTACTGAATTAAATTGAACTTGCTTCTTTAAAGAGTCAGCATTTAGTAGGGAGAGGCTGGAAAACTAAAAGCTGACAGAATATAAGCACTAAGTCTTCTTAATGCACTGAAAATCTCTTAGCTTCACAAACCTTTTTTCTGTTGCAGGAATTCACTATGCATGATACAATTGGGTGCTATCTAGACACAGAGAAAGGGCAAATAAAATTTTCCAAAAATGGTAAGTTTTATTCTCTTTCTTTGGAATTTTATTTGAATGCTTTCACTGGTGGGGGGAGGGAGGGAGAGGAGTGCACACACTTGAAGAGTCTGACAGCTAACCCTACTTTCAGGGAAGGACCTTGGCCTTGCATTTGAAATCCCTCCGCATATAAGGAACCAAGCACTTTTTGCAGCTTGTGTACTGAAGGTAACAGGAATAATACAGATGTCCAAGATGATTATAATTTTTCTGGGTTTGTTAATGAGCTGCTTAAGTATAAAATTTGCATAGCGACTTACAGTTACTGCAGGTGTGCGTGTAAAGTCAGTTTTCTTTGGTTTACCAGTATTCACTACTGAAGTAATAATGTGTGTGTTAGCTTTGAGTAGCATTTAAGCTAAATGTTTTAATTCCAATTTTAATCTTGAATTTAAAGGTAGACTAGCATGGATAACTAATTCCTAATAACGGTGTCATGGTGTGTGTATTAAACTTTGCTATACTGTTATACAACTGATGTAAGCAAATAGCTTGAAAGTCAGATTTCCTGTTTCATTTGTTCTGAACTCTAACATTACTATAGTGTAGTACTGTGTCTTTCTGAGTTACTTTTTGAGTCTATCTCTCAAGCAGAAAGGATTTTAGCAAAACATTTCAGTGCTTAGAGAAATGTACAAGTTCAGAAAAAGTGCTTTGGCTTTTTGTTAGCTTTTTTCTGCTTGTTTGGTTGGCTTTAAGTTCCAGCAAGGTTTCAGTGGTAACTTGGGGAAGAGGAATGTGTAGTATGGGAGAAGAAAAGACCTTGCTCATCTCCTTGTCTGTTTTTTCATTGTTGAATTGTTTCTCATTTTATGTGGTCCCTTGAATCTGTTTGTATGACACAATTTTGTTGAAACCTAGAATGCTGAATTGAAATTCAATTTTGGTGAAGAAGATTTCAAGTTTCCACCAAAAGATGGCTATGTTGGTCTTTGCAAGGCTCCTGAGGGTAGTGTTGTAAAATCACAACACTCAGGTTAGATTTTACAAACTTCTCTTGTTTCTATTTTCAGGTTTCTATATTCATCTTTTCATCCCTTTAATTGCTATCAAAAAGATCTTGAACATAGCAGTAATGAAGAAATACTGGTGCTTCTTTTAAAGTACATCAGGTTTTCTTAATCTTAAACCACCAACAGTCTTCAGTATTTTGAATTTAGAAATGCATCAGATAAAAGAAGCCCATCTCAGTTTTTCAACAGTGTTATCATAAAAATGTGGGTCTTTATGCTCAGCAATAGAATGGATTATCCTGCATGACCAGTACACCCACTTGTTATTTCTGAACATTATTCTGAAGTTATTCATAATTGAGAGAGCAATCACATCACTTTTTAATGGAGCATTTTGAATTAAGAGGTTTTAATTACTAATAGAAAATACAAGTTTGTTTCCAGTAAAAGATCTCAGAATAGGAATGTAGTTTGTATTAATGGTGATTTTTTTCCACTTAGGAAGTGCGCAAGTGGTTCAAGCACAGAACCTTCCAAATGCTCCAAAAGCATTGATTGTAGAACCTTCAAGAGAGCTGGCAGAACAGACTTTGAACAATGTAAAGCAGTTCAAAAAATATGTTGATAATCCCAAATTAAGGTAATAGTGAATGTTAGTTGCATTTATGGTATTTTCCGTGGATATAACTGCACGGGGAGGTGGGGGATTTCTGCTTTGTAGCTAAGTGAATCATTATCTGCAGTGCTGCTGATAATAGTATCAGTAATAGTCTGCTACCAACCGACCTTCTGACTTTGCAACTGCAGTTAGACCACTTAGGCGTTTTGGCGGGGGATTGGTGTGTTTTATCTGTGGACTGCCTTTTTCTCAAAGGCAAATTTGCTGGGTAGGGTTGGTTTTTTTTCACTTATCAGTGATAACTAGTATGATACTTCACGTGCTTTTCTTGACTACAAACATTATCTGCTTACTGCCCTTCTTTCCTGAGCATTTTCCTGTGCCCCCATCTCCCTCTGCCCCCTCATTTTGTTTGTTTTTCATCTCTATCAAATAGTTATATACAGGGTCCGTTATCTACAAGACAAATTATAACGGAGATACAATTCTCAAAAATGAATCATCTACGAGTTTCTTTGGTTTAAAGTTGTCTCTGTGCTTCTGACTGTGCTTCTAAAATGTAAATGTTTCCCTATTCTAAACTGCAATCTGTTTACAAGAGTGCATTTACTAGAATTGCTGAGGACTAAGCAATGGGAATAGGCAAGCTACAGTGGAAGAATAATTTAGTTTACTGTTATTTGCATTTCTAACTTTCAAGAACACAGGAAACCTTATTAAACTAAGTTACATAATTCTTGAGATTTTTAACATTTTTTGTAAGATTACATTAGTTAAGGTGCTACTATGATTAATACAATAGCGATAAAGTAATCACATTCAAATACAGTTTGGTAACAAAGGTTTCACTTGAATTGAAATACAGTACACTACATATGAAGGGATGAATTTCAAAATTGATTTTTTTTCTATTATTTTGTTCTTAAAATTACTGTTCAGAGCTATTAGTTGTCAGCTATCAATAAAAGAATCAGTCTTCAGACAGATATTTAATATACCTTCTGAATATAATAAATGGGTAAATGTCAAATATATTGATGTAATTTTAGGGAACTGCTAATTATTGGTGGAGTTGCTGCAAGAGATCAACTCTCTGTACTGGAACAAGGCGTAAGTTGTATTTTTTTCATATGATTTAATAGTTTGGGTTCCAAATAACTCATGATGTTGCTAGGGGATAGTAATGGTGCTTCTTGCAACTCATGTAATAATAATAATAAATATGTTAAAAAGAAAATGTACAATTGATAGCAAGCTCATGTTGCCCCAGTCTAGCAGTTGTTCCTTTACTTCCATGTCAATACAAGTGCTTACAGTACTTAAACAAATTCTGTTGAAACCTGAATACTCCAAAAAATCTTAAAATAAAGGTGTAATTGTTTACTATTTGTCCTTAACCAACAAGACAATTTTCCTACTAACTTCTGTTCCATGTTTTTGTGAAGAAAAATAGTCTACAGTTACCAAGGTGAACCTACACTACAAACCAGTCCTATATAGAATGAAGTGGTCGGGCTTTAGCAGCATGGAACGTGCAATCTATTCAATCACGCTGTAGGGAGAACAGTCACAGAGTCTTTTTTTTTTATTTGAGACTCACTTCTAGAAGTGAAAACACATCACTATCAATAAATTTTCTAGTTCTAGCTGCCAAAGTACAAGTTTTCTGTTAAGCCTACTTGAACTGGAAGATTATTAGACTTCCATGTGAATGCTAAATTCTTGATTGTGGACCCTTCTGTCTGGCAAAATATTAAGTTATTTCTATACTTGATAGACTTTGTATCCTTCCAACATGAGAAAAGTTAAATTTGTTTTATCCCCATTTAAAAACAAATCTGTTTGTTGGCTTTAGATAACAAAATTACACAGCTTGGGGGTTCAGGGAAGGGGAAAAAGGGGCACAGCACTTCCCAAAATAAGGGAAGGCTTCCTCCCTAAGGTAGACTCTGCTAATGAAATGTCTGTAGAACCAAAATGCAGGTTGCCCAGACAGGAGGTTGGTTGTAGGATCCCTTTCCAAAAGGTTACTGAAAATTGTGCTTGGCAGCTATCTAATGTAACTTGGAAATTGTCCTTGATTTGCATGTGAAAGTGGGAGTGGAGACCAGATGATCTCCAGAGATTCCACCAACTCAAATTAATCTAGGATTTCATGAAGTTACAATTAATGGGGGATAAAGCATTATACTGATAATTGTCTCACAATGTTAAGCTTAGATAAAACTTGGAATGCCTCCAGTTAGTTACAGGACCAACTCATACTCTTTATGTATTTCATAGGTGGATATTGTTGTTGGAACTCCTGGAAGGCTGGATGACCTGGTCTCAACAGGGAAGATTAATTTATCTCAAGTTAGATTCCTGGTTCTGGATGAAGCTGTATGTAGAGAACTAAGTGCTACTTAAATTCTGTTCTTAAATGCAATATGATATTTGCAAAAAAGAGTCAGTGAAACATGATTGTTCTATAGTAGTTGATAGTTCAGTGGAACAGTTAGATACCTGTAGACTGTTCCACCTTAACCCTCTCATAGTTTGTAACCATAGTAACCTCCTTTTTTTTTTCCCCCGCTCTTGTAGCCTCTCTGTTAAATCTGTTTGGAATTTTTCTGACAGAGAAATATATTTCAAATTTTATTTACAGGGCACTGAAGTCTGTCCCTATCACTGCAGGGAACTCAAAGGACAAAGATAAAAATATAAGTTAGTTAACCTAGCAGGTCTTGAGGCTGGTGAATGTTGTACTCAATATGCTGTGAAATAAGTGCATCTCTCTGATCTGTTATAGTACAGCTGAATATTCACGAAGATTAAATACGTGGAGGTATTAGCTAGGAGTAGCTGCTGAGCTGCTTGTGAAGCACAACAGCAATAATGTAAATACTCCATGTTTTTACTGGGTTTTTTCTCCTTAGTAATAATATCCCTGCCATGCATTGACCTGTCAGCTAATTAAAAGCAAGAACTTCTGAGACTATAAGTGTATTGCTTATCTAACTCAAGTGTAAAGACTGAGAAATGAGGGAGATTTGCAGTTTCATCTCTTTTATTTCATCCCCACATAGGATGGCCTTCTCCTCCAAGGTTATTCAGATTTCATAAACAGGATCCATAGTCAAATTCCTCAGATAACCTCAGATGGAAAGAGACTTCAGGTATAAAATATTTGTGATTTGGGTATTTTTTTGTTGTGGTCTTTTTGTTTGTTCACTTGGATATTTTTTTGTATGTGGTATGCTCTGCTTTCAGTTGTTGACTATTATTTGGCATGGAGCATGTTTCTTTGGAGTTTGATAAAGCTCTTGTCCAAAACTTTAAACTTGTTCAGTGAGTTCAGTAATTGCCTGTGAATATGTATTTTTAGGATTGCAGATATTGAAGTCTAGTGTTCAGCAGTTTTGAATTTAATTGGAATTATTTATATATAAATGTATCAAAACATGACTGACTGCATACTTTGTTTCCTAGTGTGTTGATAATCTTGATTCGTCAGCTTTCAATAGTTCAGCATTCTTCCTACTAAATGATTGGGTCTTTGTAAGAGAATAGTTAAGCAACTTACTTCTTGTCTTGACTCTTGCCAACTGAGTGGTTCCTGTGATGAGGAAATCCAACCAGGGACTCTCTCTGTTATGCTACATTATGCTATTCGACTATATAACATTCTTCCAGTTCTACTCCCATTTTTTTGGGCTAGGGGGGGGTCTTAACTTCAGTGGTATCCATATGATGCTCTTCTTCTCAGGTGATTGTGTGCTCTGCAACACTGCATTCTTTTGATGTGAAAAAACTATCCGAAAAGATCATGCATTTTCCCACCTGGGTTGATTTGAAAGGAGAAGATTCCGTCCCTGAAACTGTACACCATGTAGTTGTGCCTGTAAATCCAAAAGCTGATAAACTCTGGGAAAGGCTCGGCAAGAATCATATCAGAGTAAGTGAAACTTAAGGTTATTTGTCCATGTTTACTTATTTAACCTTCAGAACAGGGACCTAGTGTTGAAGGATCTCTGCTGGCTATTGAAACAGCTTAATCTGAAATGGTTTGTTTCATGGTAGTCAGCATCATATCAGTGATGTCATAACACTGTTTCTGAACAGCTCAGTGTTACAAACATGGTTGAGGAGGAGCTTAATAGAGAAACAGTCTGATCTGCACAGAGAACAATGGCACTGTGCTTTTTCACTCAGCTAATGGTCTGTGGTCTAACTGTACTTAGTACCTCTTTTCTGACTGGGCAGGAAGAAGTAAACCTGCCAGGATAGATCATTCCATGAGGTAGTTCGGTCTCAAACCCATGTGAGAAGAGCAGTTTTTAGAGGAATGGATTTCGTGTCAGACTGCATTTGGGACTCTAAACTCTACATTCACCAGACACCTATTCATGTGAGAAGGTGGTGGTTGTTCAGGTCTTTAGTATTCAGGTTCTGCATAACCTGGGACTGTATTTTGTTCTTGGCAACTCTGATGCAGTTATAAGTCTAGATTTTCTTAACCCCTCTTTGTCTCTGGAATCTCTCTTTGTCTGTTAAGTACTAAGACTTAATGAAAAGGTACTATGAGTTTATTTCTCTTGGGTTTAAAGTTTATATCTGATTCAGCCTAGCATAGGGAAAAAGATAAGGAACTACTGTTTGTGATTTAACCATATTTGACAATGCCTTTTGATTCAGGTTTGTTTGAGATTTTTTTAATTCTTCACTTTGTTCAAAGGTGCTTTCTGTCCAGTGTCTACATAAATAATTTTAATTCCCTTTTTTAATTAATAAGTTTGTGTGCTTAAACTCAAGACCTTCCTTTAGCTAAAGGTGGATTAACTTGGCTGGTGGGAGAACAGAATGCCAAGATTACTTTTAAACTTTGATTTCTTCCTAGTTATAAGTCAATGGAGTTAAGTATTTCTCTGTGAAGAGTGGACTAATGACTTGGGGGGCTTTTTTGTTTGTGTTTGTCCTTAGACTGATGAAGTACATGCAAAAGACAATACACGACCTGGCGCTAACACTCCAGGTAATCAGCAACACTACGAAATAGCTTGTGAAATTTTTGTAAATGTTTTGAAGTAAAGGTAAATTGTAGTAGATACTGGCCTTGAGTCATGTTCCTCCAAAACTTTATTTCTATATTCTCATAGTCTTTAAGAGAAATGTGTTTCTGTAATTGGGGAGTGGGAAAGAAACTTGAATATATATGTTGAAGGTTTGTAGACAAGTGTTTGTTGGTGTGTACAAAAAACCTGAAACTTCTGAGTGGTTTTGTTCTTTCTATACTATGTCACCTTAGAGCATGGGAGCGTGGAGGGGAGAGGTAGAAATTGAAGGTTTAGCTTTCTTGCTCTTAACAATAAAAGTTCAACTTTCTACTGGAAGGCTAGAGAACTTTAAAGGTATGCAGTTCAAAGGTTCTTCATGTTTTCAAACAATTTGAGTGAAATAACTTCTTTATTTTTATTTAGAAATGTGGTCTGAAGCTATTAAAATTCTAAAAGGAGAATACACTGTTCGGGCAATCAAAGAGCACAAGATGGACCAAGCCATTATTTTCTGCAGGACTAAAATAGACTGTGATAATATGGAGCAGTACTTCATCCAACAGGGCGGAGGTGATGCTTTCACGTTAACCTTTGCTCGCTTTTCTCACTTCTGTGTTTTTTCAACACCAAAATTGTATGGTGAGGTCACCAATACTAGGATGCAGCACAAATAAAATTGTGCTTCAGTTTTTTTTATGTACTGACTGAGCCTAAAATTCAGGGTTTGGTAGCAGGCAGCTGCAGGGGTGCCCTTTGTGAAAGAAAGCAATGAACTGCTCTGTACCTGTTCCAGACAGTTCTGAAATGGATGGAAACCCATCATGCACCAAAATTTGAACTAGCAAAAAGAGTATATGGTGCCTCTGCTGAAATATATTAATAAAATCGATAGTTGGTAAGGGCAAGAGACATGGGAAGAAATTTGTGTGTACAAATATATGCACATAAGGAGACACAAGGAGAAATGTGAAAGAAAACGGGAACAGTGAAAGGGGATGTGTGAGGAGAAGGGTGAAGAACAGACATTTGAAGAAATGAGGAAATTTAGCACAGGAAGGAGTAAGGAGAAATGCCTGCACAGACCTGCTCTGGGGAGGAGGGAGGAAGGGTATTTAACTATGTCTTGGGTATTTTTCCCCCCACCAATACCTGGGGGCAGGGAAATTTTTTGCCCATGAAATTTTTTTGTGATTCTGTATAATAACTTACATGTGATGTTGTTGATGCATACAAACTCTTTCAGGCCCAGATAGGAAGGGACATCAATTCTCATGTGTCTGTCTGCATGGTGATAGAAAACCTCAAGAAAGAAAGCAAAACCTGGAAAGATTTAAGGTAATGCAGCAGATTCTTGAAGGCTTTTTCCTCACCTTCCAATATCTAAATTCATATGTTAATTTGTGTTCCTAGTTCTCCATTTAAATTAAATTGCACTCAAATGCTGTATGTCCCACTTCGTGAAATTGTGAGGCACATTTTCTGTAGGTGCAAGTCTGTACTGGTAATCAAGATGACTTTTGTGAGTTTGAATTGAGAAGATAGTGGGCTTATTTTAAAATAAAAACCTCATTTTAAACTCTATAGCAATTAACATTGTTTTTTAAAGTCTTTAGTACTTGATTACTTTAAAAAAGTTACTAAAATATTACAGTTTAGTTTTGGTTAGGCTGTTTGTTGATTTTTGCTTGCCTTATGCTGTTGGGGAAAGAAACAAGGATGTAAATTGACCCAGCTCCTCCTGGGTTTATTTGAAGTGTTCCTAAATGTAGAGAGGCACTTCAAGGTGAAGTAAGTGCAAAGGACTGTGGTTTCATTGCCTGGGATTTTGCTTGCTGTATTTAGCACAACACTTCATTACAACTCTGTTTTTGCAGAGAGGAGATGTTCGTTTCTTGATCTGCACAGATGTTGCTGCTAGAGGAATTGATATTCACGGCGTTCCATATGGTAAGACATAACTCTTTTAAGCTATTGAATTGCATTAGAGCTTCAATATATTTGCAGTCCTGTCCACTAGTTAAAATAAATATGTGACCTATAGCATAATTTTAAAAGATGTAGATATTAAAGGCTTTAAAGTAGGCAATATTTAATTTGGTTGTTCACAATAAGTTCTCAAATACCTGATGATATTCTGCATTTTTGGGAATCGTTCATTTGGTTTTCCATTCTTGCCGAAGAGTAATGGGAGATAAAACAGTTTGAGAGTGAAAGCTTTATTGCAGATATTGCAAGTTACACCTGTAACTGTTGTAATAGACTATAAAGTATGTACATAGGCTAAGGAGAGGAATTGCAGCAATCAAAATCATATTTATTTTAGGTGTCTGATCTTGACTTTAGCTCACATACTAAAAAAAAATCTCTTGTTCTCTATGGATTGTGTCTGTCTTACACAGTTATCAATGTGACACTCCCCGATGAAAAACAGAACTATGTTCATCGAATTGGGAGAGTAGGCAGAGCTGAGAGGTATGTGTGTGTTCAGAGCAGTCACCAGGTTTTCTTGTGTTTTTTTTTGTTTTGGTTTGTTTTTTTTTGTTGTTGTTGTTATTGTTTCACAAGTTGGCAATAGTTACTGAAACACATTTCTCCCTCCCTTCTCCCCTAATATTTCAGGATGGGTTTGGCAATCTCCCTTGTGGCAAAAGAGAAAGAAAAGGTAATTACACTCCAAAGCAAAGATGAACAGACATTCTTCACTGAAGATCTATCCACAGCTGCTATCTGACATTCATACACTGCATTGAAATATTGCTTGTTTGTCTATGCTCAATTGAAAGCACTTAAACATATTCCTGAATTATTTTTTATGCTGTAATTAGTCAAAATGAATGTACCTAAACTCTATTTCACAAAGTTTAGAAGTTGTTTTCCATTATTTCTAGGTTTGGTATCATGTATGCAGTAGCCGTGGAAAAGGGTGTTACAACACCAGACTGAAGGAAGAAGGAGGTTGTACCATATGGTACAATGAGATGCAGGTAAGCTTTTTGCTTAAATGTTCCCTAATTCCTCTAAAAGACTTAGGAATAAAGTTCTTGTTTCACTTGTGTAGTTGAAGTACAAAGCTAGTCTTAGGTTGTTTATAACCTTTGATTCCATTTGAACAAAAAAATAGAAAACTTCTCAAGTTATGTTCTATAAGTTGTTTAATTATAAAAGCTTATTTTTATATTCCCAGCCAATTCTGTTAGAGTCTTACTTTCAGCTTCCCTCTAGTCTTCCTAATCAAAATCTGTTAAGATTTAGAGGATGATAGTTATGCGCTTCTGTTTAGATGGTTTGTTGCAAAACTGTAAGTAACTTAAAACTTTTGTTTGTCTAACCTGGAAATAGTTTGTCCCTTAAGTAGGTTTTCATTGGGATTTGTTTACCAACTTCGAATGCTTGTTAAAAAGCAATACTTCCCTTCTTTCTCTAATGAAGAAGGGCAGATATTCATCATCTGGGATAACATAAGCTTGAACCTGTGAGCTCTTTATTATAAATTAGCCTCATTCATGCAAGTAGGGTAGCATATGAAATAAAGACTTCTAGGTAGAGTAAAAGCATACTGAAATTGGAAATGAACTTGTATAGTCTGAGCTAATAAAAATGTGTTAGTCGTCGGCATCTGTGACCAGATTGTTTTCTGTGTACTGTTCCAGTTCAAACTAATCAAATGTGACTGTTGAGAGCACTAGTGTGAGTAGTCTTGGATCATAAGAGTACTTAAAGACTTCTTGGGTTTTTTTTCTGTTAGTTGCTGGGGGAGATTGAAGAACACTTAAACTGCACTATTGCCCAGGTTGAACCAGACATAAAAGTACCGGTGGATGATTTTGATGGGAAAGTTACATATGGGCAGAAAAGAGCTCTGGGTGGTAAGCAATGACCTACTCTCGAGTTCCCTTGCTATGCAGTGCTGTTTCCTGGTTGTCTCCTGTGTAACTACAGAATAATAGATAAATAAATAATAGGTTATAAATAAATGGATTATAAAAAGCTGCTGGTTCTTTGCTATCTTCTGCATTTGTTACATGCAGCCTATGGGTTGCAAGTGAGAAGAGTATGTGTATACCTGTTATGGTTTGTGCTTTTTTTTAACAAAGTTATTAATTTTAGCTTTCTGAATGAATGTGGCTGAGCATTTTTAGTTCTGCTGAAAAATGGCTTTGAACACATAATTTAGATTGTGTCTCTTTTGGCAGGTGGACTGTATAAAGGCCATGTGGATGTTCTGGCACCTACAGTACAAGAGTTGGCTGCCCTTGAAAAGGAGGCTCAGACATCTTTCTTGCATCTTGGCTATCTTCCTAACCAGCTGTTCAGAACATTCTGATTGTGCCACACTAGAGAGAAGGCTTGAGTTAATAAATGCTCTGCCCAATGAATACAAAAATCCCACGGTCTCTGAGTAGAGGTAGTTAGAAAGTAATTAAAACTAAATATACTTCTTGCATGATGAACAGAGTGTTCAGCACTGTTAACTTTGAGTTAGCTGTTCATAATGAAATAAAACAAGTTAAAGATGAAATGGTTTTGTTTGGTTTTTGGCCTTAACGGATTAATTTGCAGAATCATTCTTTTCATGGTTTGTTGATTTATCAAAAGTACAAGAGTAGTTAAGCAAATCTGAGAGGAGAGTTCTATATTTATATGTATTAATATTTAAAATTATTTAACTATTTGTGTACTGTAAATTTTTAATGTTGGGCTGACTAAAGATAGATTCATATTCTGACAGTTGTTTATATTTAAGATACTAAATAAGAAAAAAAACAGACCTAAGGTATGTATTTGAAGCTCTTTGTTACCTTAAACCCCTACATCTAGGCTGATAACTGCATTTTGATTCTGTAGTTCTAGACTTCTCAAAGTTAATGTTTCTTAAGTGTCTAAAATGGATCATGTACAAAGATTTCTACAATACTCTGAGTTCATGGGGGAATACCATGCGAGTATCAAGGCAGTTCATAAAACTGCAGGAAAAGCTTTTTCATGCAGCAGTATAGGTATAATGCCTCTTGTGCTGCTTTCAGACAGGTTGAATTTATTCAGATCAAACTACTGTAGTCAAATTTGGTATGTTTTTTTTTAGCTCTTTTTCTCCAGAGGCTTTTCTAATGATAATTAGAAATTTCAGTGTCTTTGCATGCAAATTGTCATCCATAATATCTCAGGTCATTGGGAATGCCAGACAACCACAAATCAAAGTAAGCTTTTGCCTTCCTTATGAAGTCATCTTTTCACAGAATGTTCCATCCCCTTGCAAAAGTCAGTGAAAATCAATTTAAACTCAGGTTGAGCAAATAATTATTTGTAGTGTTACCTGGAGACAGCAGACTGAGAGACCCAGGGATTGTAATAGAAAACATAGATTTCTCATTATTTAAACAAATTAAAGTTACTGCATTTACAGCAATTTATGTGATACTATTTGATCCCAAGGGGAGGGGAGGTTACATGGGGTGCTTATCATTAGAACTTGGGAAGAAAAGTTCTACCATGTGTTGCATTGGTCTTGTCAAAGAGTAATGAAATGTCAACTGTAAGTCCATCAAAATTAATTTATTGCAATGCCCAAAATCGTTAAGATGCAGAAGGAAACAAGTCATTCATGTTTGCCAGTGGAAGCAGAGATTAAAACCAGTTTCATCTAGTTTAGACATACATCATGGGAAATATTTTTAAATCACAGGAAAATGGTGGATAGATGGAATCAAAGGCTTAGAAGCATTGATTTTTTTTTTTTTNCAATTATGCAGTAAATATGCCAATCATAGGTTTGAAAAGTGGTTGTTTTTTTTTTTTTTTTTTTTTTTAATGTGACATTCTAAATTTGCTATGTGTTCCAAGTGCTGATATCTTTTAAGATTTGCTGTTGGGTATCCAAACTTCAGTGAATAATTACAAATTGTGACTATTTAGGACTGAAAAAAAAATGCTAAAAATGAAAATTGCTTTAGGCATACAACCTAGGCATGCCAATTCCTACATAAAATTTGTATTTTCTTGGTGCTGGAGCTGAAATTACTACAATGACTTGATGTATACTTGCTTTCAGAAGGGTTTTGCTGATATGCCTTCAAATGCAGTAGCATGAAAGAGGTACGGGGGAGTTTCTGGTTGAGAGACTTTAAAGGTTGTGTGAGATGTCAAGAACTTAACTGTACGTCGTGCTGAATGGCAGAAAATCCCCACTGCCCTGATCAGTAATCTCTAGGAAAAGTGTTTAGATAAGATGGCATATAAGGTAGCAATTGTTTTGAGGGATCTGGTCTGGGGTTTTTATATTCTAGTTACTGCTGTCTTAAACCACTAAGATGGACTTAGTGGAAAACTTGACATTTTTTCAGAAAGCAAGTAAGGCTATTTAAAAAAAAAATCTTAGAAAACAAAATCAAATAGCTGAATGGAATTACACCAAATTAATTTCAGACCACTTTCCCTGATATGTTCTCTGCCTCTTGTTATTTTTATTTGTAAATGAATGTGCCTTTACACCTAATAACGGTAAGTGATAAGCCATATCTAGTTAGATTAGCATGATTCCAGTTAAAACCTTTAACTGCCTCTCTTGAACCAAGCACCGACTTGCTTTCAACACCAGTCGAGCTATGATGATGTTCTTGTACTGGAAGTGAAAAGTCAACAGATATTTTTAAAAAATTTCTCAGCATTCAGGTGATGTTGTACATCTCATAGGAATGTTCCAAGTGATATGCAAAAAAAAAGTTCTCTTGGAGAAATCAAGTTGCCTAATTTTTGGCTGTATCCCAAATGTAGATGTGCGTGTGGGCTGTTCGGCACGTGTGTGCTCGGTGTCGGGGGTGGAGGTTCCCGAGGTGCCTCGGCTGCTCGTGTTCGCTGAGCAGCCGGTGCCCGCCTCGTGGTGGTGCTCGTGCCTCGCGAATGGCCTTTCCTACGCCAGCGTGCTGCTTCCAACTGGGTCAATTACATTCTCCCTATTTTTTTTTTTTCTCTTTAGAAACAAACAAACTCCTAAACAAAAAAAAGAACTTAAAGCTGTTAGAGCTGTTTGTGTGGAGCACAAACTCACAATGAAGGGCCCTTGCTTCACTGCCTGACTTCTTGTTGCGGCTTGAATAAAGGTGCAGTGTGAGCTGTTCAGATTGTTAATCCACTAACTTCTGCTCTAAAGGACTTGTTCCTTGTCTAGGTACAAAGCTAATTCTTGCTACTGTACATGTGAAAACTGTGTTTATTTTTCTTCTCAGTGCTGATTTCTAGGGCTCACGAACTGAAAAGAGAACCAAAAAATAGGCTTTCATAAGTGCCCCTGGCAATATTTGTTGCAATTTACTGGCTTTAAAATTGTGTAAGCAAATCCGATGTAGGCATTCTTGCTGTGCTTCAGTTTTTCTGACCAAAAGGAAGGAATATGGGAGAGTCAAGATTAGCCTGAGTAAAATGAACAAAATATTAATTCTAGTGTTAACTTTTTTTTCCTAGTTATATTTTAATAATAACTATAAAGTTGGCTTAGGGAGATACTTTGGTTTTTTGAGTTTATTGCTTGCTTATTGGAGCACCCTTGTTCAATAGCTTTGTATTTTTGACTAATTTGCTTTAGCACAATGTCTTTGAGAGAACTCACATTCTTATTGGATGATTAACTATTCATTTATAACTACTGGTAGTAATCTTTCTTTGTTTTCCTTTACACTCCTATAAAGGTTCCTTTTATGGAAGGGAAAAGGATACAGATGGTGTTTGCCACTCAGTGTCCAAACTGCTGAGCTGGGGCCCCCTTTTAGCAAGCTCCAAAGGCAGGAGGAGTTTGCTGGTCTCTTATGCTTTAAGTATGGTTCTGTTTTGCTACTGTGAAAGCAGACAAAATTGCTGCTGGCAACACAGACTTGTACTCCAGTCTTCTCATGTTTATGGAATCACACATACAAATAAACGTGCCTGGTCTATTTGAAGAGGTAATTGGCCTGTGGTCACTACCATATGTGAATATCTGTATAATGCAGTAAGCTGGGCTCCTGCTTAACCCAGTTAGCCAAATAGCTGCATCTCGAGTAGATTAGGTATATATAAAAAAGGAAAAATGGGTGGAAGATTCAAAGGATGAACTTTACCAAGGGGTGTGTAATCCTCTGCCTTGCACCTCTGTTTGTAGGTAGGGAAAAGTGTAACAGCTAGGGCCACTTTGAGAAACCCTTTATCACTGCAATTACACTAACGCTTGCCTGTAGACAAAATGAAATTATGCAAGGGGTGAGGGAGAGCAAAACCCTTGTGTAAGGAATCCTCCAAACAATAATACTTTTTCCATAAGTTGCTTAAAAGCAAAAAGTTGCTACTTTTCAGAGTTGCTACTTGTTGGAGTAACTAATGCACTTAGTGAATGATGAGCAGGGTCTTTATCACTTCTTATTAAAAGGTGTCTAAAACCCACTGTGCTTCTTGCAGTGATTTTTGTCTGTATCTCTTGGTTTCTCGCAAATGTGTCCAGATCCACAGATGGAGGAATTGAGGTAAGGAGACATAGCAATCTGCTGAACGTCAGCCAAGACTGGCAAGAATTGTCATAATAACTTTGCAGCAGTAATATGTTAAATGCTGTTTCAAGATACTCAGCACGTGAATGAATTAGTCTTTTTCATAACGACTGTTATTATCAGAGAACATAAAGGTGCATTCGTGAAGCGTGTCCTATGACTGCTGAGCACCACCGCTTACTGGAGTGCCTAGAGTGTAGCAGAGTATTTCTCTTGTCCTGAAGGGATTTTCTTGATTTAATATTTAGCAGAAAAATTAAAAATACAAACAACTAACTTGATACATGGAGAACAGATTGCTGGAATTCAGATTCTAGCTAACATTGAGCTAACACTGTTGGGGGTGACAGGATAATCTTGCCACTCCTGAAATTACAGGTCTCCTTTGTCTAGGTGTTATGTTGGACCTGCCAGTACTGGACAGAAAATTCGGGTAGCCTGGAGCATCTAAACAGCATCAAGAGCTTGTGTTTAAACAACTTAAACCATCCTCTGTGTAAAATAAAGTTGAATTTGAAAATTCTAACTCATATGGAAATGTCATAGTACTTAGATTTCATAAACTATGTTGCCTTTTCAGTTTGCTGTCTTTGGATAGCACTAAATTGTTGTGGAATTGTCCAGTGGTAACTTTCTTCTCTTTGTTGATTGTTGCAATACACAAAATTCATAGAGGATTTGGATGGTATCAATTAAAACCATCCTTCCACAGATGCCTTGTTGGGAACCAGCATCCTCTTAACCAAATGCTGTAATTTTGTTAGAATTAGCTCAATTTATTGTATGAGTAATGAAGAATATCATGTAGGATAAGAAAATATAATAGAAATTGCATCCAAATTGCTTTAGGTGGCATTTGTGACTGTTTGGTGTATATCAGTATTACGAGTAGCCACTCTGCTATTTAGGTATTCTGTCCTATTCTACTAAAAAAACTTGTGATTGTTCTTTGGTTATTGGAGTTCCACTGAAAAATAATCGTATTTTTTAATGAAGTGATTCAAAATACAAAGTAGAGAATTGTTAGTATACAGCATATTCAGTTATGCATTAACCAGCCCTGTACCAAATGCAGTAATAGTTTTGAGGGGATTCTATTAAGTCTTAACCTTTTTTGGAAAAAAACCCCCAAAACTTGCATTGCTCTTCCTTATAACAAGAAATGAAGCCATGCTTGGCTGAAATTGTTCGAAAGAAGTAAGTTTTACAAAAAGATAGTCTATTCACCTCTAAGAACTGATCTTTTGTGGTATTTCTAATGGCCTAAAACAGTGAGAACAGAATTTAACTTCAGTTTAAAAATTGTAAAATAGTCTGAAGTCATCTGTAGTTTTCTGTCAGCAGCCCAAACCTTGATTAGGAGCTTTGCCAACAGCCTTTGTTGTCAGGTGATGCTTTTAACTAGGGACTGCATTTAGTTCAAGTTTCTAAAACTAAGTAGTGCTTAGTATATGATAAATACACCCATTTTTCCTGTATTTTCCTGCTAAGATTTGACTTTCTGGTATGTATGTGCAAACAGCTTTTCCTGATGGTGTAAAAATAGCCTTTATATCAAAAGGAGGAAAAAGTTTGTTGTTAATCTTTCCCTATTAAACTTGGGGTTTTCTTCTGAATAATGCCTGTGGTATCAGAGGCTTCCTCCATGTGTTTTACTTATCTCATTTATCGTGTAGGTAATTTATGTAAATGCTGCGCTTCAGGATGCGGTCTCCTTAATAAAGCAGGAAATCCCTGGGAAACTGTCCAAGTAAACACTGCACAGGCTACTGAAACAATCAGAACTACGGGTTTGTATATGAAATGTTTTCATCAAGACTATATAATACCCCCTTAAAGTTGTCTCTTTTTTTGTAAGGCATCCAATAAAGTGAACTTCCTACTTGTTAGAACCTGTGTGCATCCAGTTGCCTCTCCTGTTACCCTACTGATGAAAAGTGAGTTAACTTTTACTCCTATATCAACAGGATTGTTTCCATAGCGGCTTTTCGTTTACAGCTCTTGAAAATGAACCATGGGCTGGGGAGAAAATGTATCAGGGTAAGATGGGGAAGAAATGTAAACTCCATAAATTAAAGAAGGAATGCAAATCAAATCCTGATTGAGACCTAAATTGCCAGCTTGGAAATAATCTTCTACATAAGTGTTTCCATAAGTGACATGATTTGGGGTAATTAGGTTTGTGGTGCCCAAGTACACTGTGGCTTTGAGGTTATGATCTTCAGAGATCAGTGTCTTGCAATCTTAAATCTATGTGATAATCTTGACTATGCAAATCAATATGCAGCAAACACAAATCCTCTTTACTCTCTTGCACACTACTATTGTCTACAGCAAATTAAAATAATGTGGTTTGGTACGCCATGATGAAAAATCCTCTCACTGAATCATCTGTGTTTCAACAAGATGTCAATCTCTGCAGCTCACTTACAAATCCCAACCTTGGCTACGTTCTGGTTCACATTAGGTTTGTACTGAACAAAATAGAGTGTAACAAAAGTAAGCAGGAAGCAATTCCACCCCCAAATGAGGCTATTCCAGTGTTTTTAAGTGTTTAATAAGAAACTTAACAAATTGCCAACTCAGGTAGAACTTGTGGGATGCTATTGTCTCTCCTTTTGTATAGTGATGCTCTGTTGTCCAAAGCATCACATCCAGCAGCCACAATTTCTCAGGCAATACTTACCAAACTCAAGCCTCTAACTCATTTATTTGAAGAAGAAATCCCCAACTCTGCTAGACTATTTCCTGCGTTAAGCTAATTAACCTTCATACAGAAATTAGATCTTGCAGAGGTGGTTATGTTTCCTAAGAGAGCAGCCACAGCACTCCTGACAAGTGTTTGATGTGGAGAAATAAAGTTTTAAAGAAGAAGGAGTTAATTTCCAGAGGTGCTGGTGCTATGAGAAACAATTTCCAGTATTCTATGTGTTCTTGGCTTATCTTAGCTATATAGTTAAATGTTTTATTTTATTGTGTCAGCAGCAAATACTTTGTTTTGTTTGCCATACAGACTTTATAAGGTTTTATTCTGCAAAGTTTTTGTAGTAAAAAGTATTATTCATGTATCGTTTTACAGGACCAGTGTCAGGAATTTGCTTTAGCTTTAATAATTTAATCTGTTCTTTTAACAAGAAAAAAAATGGTGGGGGGGAGATAGCACTGGGCAAGGGTAGCCCAGCCAAGGCTTAGTCTGATGCAGTGATGTGAAAGTTTTTACCTGGAGTTCAGCTTATACCATTGGTGTGTTACAGGTAACCACTGCCTTTTTTTATGAATTGACCCTATTAAAGCCTTCCCTTTGCATGAAGCATCATATTCTTTGTTCACCTGCCTGTACCAGGTGCTGTGTCATTGCCTTCCCTTACCTGTGGTTTAGGGGATGTGCACAAGGGAAGACCGAAGATATCTGCTGGGTGAGGCGGGAGCGTACAACAGGACAGCGTTCCTCCCAGAACACTTGCTAGCATGAGACCTACGAAGGGGGCAAAATTAAGTGCAGCAGTGGAATGCTACTGTAAATCATTCTGCATTTGACTGGGGGGAAAAAATGGTGAATCACATCGCACTGTCTGCTTTATTCTTCTAAAGCTCTTGTTTTGCCACTGTGGTAGATAAGAGCTTTCCTAAAGTGATGCCTTCTGATACCTGTCAAGAATAGCTCGTTTTCCTCACTGCTCTCCCAGAAGGGAATGATATGTGCTCTTGGGCTCTAAAAACTTCTTTTGAAGGAGCAAACAGGAAGGTTGAGGTTGAGAAATAATGAGCATAATGAAGAAAGGATCAAGTTTAAGATGATCCTGAATTTCTCTGAGCATCCACTCTATCCACCACAAAACCCATTTCTTATGCCAGTGGAAATTAATTTCTTCGTAAGTTCTGCTGTGTCAGGAGGAGAAAGGAGCTTTTCTTTCTGTGCCAAACAATTTGTCCTTGAGATACACTGGTTTCTTTGAGAAACCAAGGTGTGGGTCAAGATACTGTTTCCTGGTGCACAGCAGTTCATGTAACAAATGAGATCGTTATGGTTGGATGAACCCATGTAGCTGAGCAAACACGTGAAGGCTGAATGTGTTGGAAGTGAGTATAAACAGATTCCATGCCCTGAGAGGCAATTCCTGAATGGTGGCAAAGATGTGTAATTATTGCTAAATTTACCAGCATAATTGAAGTCCTCTAGTCAATTATAGGTGATAACACTACTTATGCACACTGACAAGAACTTATGGGAATGCCTAAATTGCAGGTTAGTTGGCTGGCTCTGTGTGTGGTTTTGCTGTTTGAAAGACTTACGAAATTCCCTCTTGTGCTAAGGACTAGTCTGTCACACAGCCAAGGACTAGGCCGGGGACTGCATTTTGGTTTATACTTTCTCTTATAGCAAAGGTCAGATTGCCACAGTTTCTACTTCATAAAGGTCTAGAAAAAAGTCGCAAGATTGACTTACTTATTTATGTCTTTATTTTCTGTTTTGCTTACTTTCACAGTTTCATAGAAATATTTGGGTTGGAAGGGACCTAAAAGATCATCTAGTTCTAATTCTAGTCCCTGCCTTGGGCAGGGACACCACCTACTAGATCAGGTTGCTCAAAGCTACATCCAGCCTGGCCTTGAACACTGCAAGGCATCCACAATTTCTCTGGGCAACTTGTGCCAGTGCCTTACCACCCTCACAGTAAAGAATTTATTCCTGATATCTAATCTAAACCTTCCCTCTTTCGATTTAATGCCATTTTCCTTTGTCCTATCAGTATGTGTGCTTGTAAAAAGTCCCTTTCCAGATTTTCCTTTTCCTTTGTTCTCTGGTTCAGAAGTAGCAGTTGAGGGCAGAGTGAGCAAGTGGTGTTTTATTGTGTATCCAGACTGACAGATATGGAACAAGAGGTCAGCCTGGATGGGTCTGACCAAGACCAATCATGCTTCATGCAGAACAAGTCTCCTGGATGGGTGAGATGAATATGAGGGAATGCTGATTTTTATTAACAAAGTGTGCATTGATACGCCCTTAAAGAAGAGTGGGAGGATGCAGCCCGTTTTATTGCCTCCAAGACTCCCAGATAGATCACATGCTCAACTGCTCCCATGTGTTAGCTGGGGATGACATTGCAGCCTGTCTGTGAGAGGGACCCTCACAAAGAATTATAGCCCCTGCTCTTCTTTAGGCATTGTTTTCTGCTGTTGTACTGGATGTGAGTTTTAATTATACCCATATATATTTGAAAATGTTTTCAAAATGGAAAATTTCAAAAGTTGCCTTTGGATAGTTTAGTTTGCCTCAACATTATTTTGCTGTCATTTTATTTGATCTAAATCAACTAAAGAATACTTAGCTAAGGATTTGTAGCCAAATAAAACCCTACTCTTGCTGGCATGCTGAAAGAGAGCAGTGGAACAACATGACTGTTGGAATCCAGCTGACTTTCTACGTAAGTACTGGAGAAAAATTCAGAAATAACTATTCAAAAATCTTTTTCAAAAAGCAAGAAACAGTCTGGATGGTCACACTTTAAGTCTTTGTGTGTCACTGTACCTTATAGATAGGTGGCATCAGGATCATGGAGGTACCCGAAAAGGGCTGTGTGAAAATGGTGCTATGTACTGTTTTTTCTACAAATTCAGGGGATTTATTTAAAGATGCTAATGATAATAGATTTTAAATGCTTGTGCCTTTAGCAGCACATTTTTTTGTGGAAGTTTTGGGTGAAAGACGTCTAGAAGGTACTGATTTGCTGATGACAAAAATGGTCATCCTTTAGCTTACATTGCTTTCTGTGTTGCTAAATAGTTGAAAAAATGCTTTTTTCTGTAACATGCACTGCAACTTAACTTTCTGAAGCAAGAGAAAAGACACCAAGCTCTCATGTGCTAAATAAAATTGTAGCGTTATTAAAAAAAATCAATCCTGCAAGCATACTCTCTAATGATCTCCGTCTTGAAATTTAATTTGCAAAGGTGATTCTAGGAGCATGCATCCCTTATGTTTCTATGGTAGGCCTCTATGAAGTTCAAATGGATGAGGGATTTTCTCCATCTATAAATTGGGTGTCTCCATGAAATGTTAGTTCATAGACCACAGAAAAATTCAGTTCATACACATTAATCCTCTTGTGTGTCAAGGAAGCTATTACTTTCATATGTTTTTATGCTTTTCACAATGTAGAATATATTGAACTTAAATATTTTATAGATGCAATCAAAAAACCCTATTTAAATAAAGTTAAGGGTCTGACTAAAATGTAAAACCAAAGAATTGAGAAGCTCAGGTAGGAAATTCTGGTCTATATGATATTCTTCAGGATTTTCAGGACTCCTGCTGAGTGCTACTGGATTGTCTGCTCTGTCTAATCTTGCACTGATGTAGGAAGAACTATATGTAAGTTTTGTTTTGAAGTTTAATTTTTTTTAAAGGAGAAAAGTGAAAATATATATTTAAAATTTTCATTTTCAGATTTACAGGAAGTTACCTACTGGATACGAGTATATTTATGTAATGATGCAAAATTATAGATCACTGTATTAATGCACATTTATTTTATTATATGCTCCTTTTTTTGAAAATCATGATGATCAGAGAAGACAATGTTCCAATCTGTGTGTAAAGACACATGGGTTTATTCTATTGAGTTTTTTTCTTCTAAGTGCATTTTTGAATTGATTACAAGGTAAAAATTGCACCCATGATGGAACATAAGGGATTCTGAACAAGACCTAAAACAGCAGCGAAGTACAGCTTGATTTTGAAGTTGAGTTCCTGATGTCCTTAAAATTATTTTTCTGATGCTAGGTCCAAAGTTGTCTCAGTTCTGCAAATAATTTCCTTACTGAACTGCAGGGTTTTCAGGAGCCTGATGTCTTCCTTCAGAAAGTAACCAAAAGGGGATCAATAGGACAGTGGAGAAGCTGGGGTCTGTTCAGTGCATATTCAAGGACCACAAGCTAAATATTTCCACTTTCTCTGTCTAAATTGCCTGCAAATACTTTCAGAAAATGGCTGATGGGGGTATTCTTAGATAACTGTGTTCCACATCAACATGCTACATTTCTCATCAAAAAAGTGGTATCGTCCCCAGTGATAGCTTTTGCCCTGTAGATGGGTGGTTAGAGCACTATGTGAGGTACAGAAGAATGAAAAGCACATTCTTTCTTCTGCCTAGGAGGTTTACAATCCATTTTTTCCATGTCACAAGAGATTACACCTTTATAATCAGCTTTAAACTAGTTTTGGGAGAGAACATGTTCACCTCCCAGCACAGCTGTGCAGAGTAGAGTTGAAGGCTCATTGATCTAAGGAAAAGGCCAGAGAGGAAAGAATCTATAAACAATAAGTTATTCTAAGTCATTTTTTGAGTTTTATCTTATTGCTGGTCTAACCTTTCTAGCCTAGGATCATAGAAATGGAAACTTCATCTGCACTGAAAAGCCCTCTGTAATGAAATTTTGTCCTTAAATAAGTACCTAAGGAATATGGTGCATTCATGCCTTTGAGTTCTATGACAAAAGTTATTTTACTGAGTGCTCAAGTACCTCATAAAGAAGTAAATTTTCTAATCCTCACATCATTCCCGTGACTTCTACTCAAACTCTAAGCCTCCAGGATTGTTCTTTATCTCTGTACCAGCACCAGGAGTGGTCTAAATTCAGCAGCACAATTTCCAAGCACAGAGTTAATGCAACCTCCCTTCCTTCTGTGCCCAGTGACGGTATTTGGACTTGATACTTCTCTCTCTCATTCTTTCCCTTTCTTTTTTCTTCCAAAGGCTGGTTGAGGTTACAGCCTAGCAGTAGTGATTATTCTCAGAGGTAATACTATATATGTGGCCATATTTAGGATCAAAGTGCTTGTTTATGGTTGGGTTATGAGGTGGCTTGTACCACTCCAGGGTTTTTTTTTTCTGTTTTTTGATACAAATAATTGTGGGGATCCAAAAACCCCCTACATTGTCAATGAGTATGTCCATTTGCTGTGTGTTTGGAGGCCTGTCACGTAATTTTACTGATATAAGTTATGCTACATTTTTGTCACCATAGTTTCTTATCTAATAAATAAATAGATGAATAAGGGAGTGCCAAATCAATACTGTAGAGAGATCTAAATATATGATTTCTCTGTTATTCTATTTTTAACTAAACTGGTAATTTAATCATAAAACCTACCAGTTTAGCTTGATGTAAACCCATGTTGATTGGCATTAATTATATTTTCCTCCTTTAATTTATTAATCAAGTCCTGCACCAGCCGGCTCTTTTGCTTAGGATCAATGTCAGTGTGATAGGCCTATAATTACCCAGGCTGTCTTATTTGCCCTTTTAAAATATCTTCAATTTCTCTATTGTTTCAAGATGTATTGAAAATAAGCGGTAATGGTCCAAAGGGTTCCTTCACAAGCTGTCTTTGAAAACTTTAAAAAAAGTTATTTGGACATTCCAAAGTCTGCATTTAGGAACTATTTTTTAGTACCTTTCTGAGTTACTATTAAAATGGAAAATATTTTGACATCATCATCAACTGAACATGCAGGGGAAACTATTCATAAATGGATTTTGGAAGCCCTTGGGAAATTCTTCTGCATTTTCACTATTGCTATTGATATTTTTTTGCTTGCAGATATTAATCTTTTGATAATGGTTTTCAGATTCCCCACCTTGCTTTCTCACAGGATCAAGCAAAACCCTCTTCCTGTGTTTGATGTCTGTTTGCCATGGCAAGCACTGTAAAATCCAGGACTAGAGCTGCATTGTCAGAGGACACAAGTGAAAGAGGATGAGATTTGAGGTAAACATTATATTTATGGTTCTACAGGCTCACCTGGATGCCACACATAAGACTTCTCTCTCTGTATGGTTTCAGCATCAGATATTATGCCGTGAAAGTATAGGATAATGGACCCTTAACAGAGCTGAAAATGGGGCACGAAGAGCCCAGTGACATAACAGCTTTAGTTAGTGTAATGGGGAGGACAAACATGTTTGACAGCCTGTGCTGAAGCATCGGATAAGCCTTGTAGCATTGTTTTAAGATAAATGTAACCCATGAACCCTTAGACCCACTGATGTCTGTCAAACCCGATTTGCCGAACAAGAAAAATATCGGAAAAGCATATATATCAGTTAAATTGTGCAGGATAAAAAAGCCTCTTTAAAGCTGAATAAAGAGCAATAAACATGATAAAGGGGATGCTTGATGGGCTCACAACCCTGGTGCCATGAACAGCTCCATTGTCAATTGTACCGTTTCTCTGAACACCATTTCTGGTGCTCCGGAGCTGTGGGTCTCCTTGCTGGTGGGGTCCTGCCATGCATAAACACCATCAAGCTGCTGCTCAGTAGTGGTGAAATCAGGAAAGGCTCCCTGTGCTGCTGCTGCAGCTGATGGCCTGGAAAAGGAATGCTTTTGAAATGGACTGCAGTGTTCGCAGCTCCCCTTGATTGTTTCCATCTCTGCATCAATCCCCGATTCAACGCAATGTCAGCTGGCTGTGGGTGAAGGTGGGTGTCCATTTGGCAAACAACAAAAGGAAAATCTTATACCATCTTTTATAGAAAATGGGTGATGTCTGTGTCTTAATTTCTAAAGCAAAAGTCCATGGTGAGTGTACATAGCTTCAGACAGGACAGTATGTGTGTCCTTTATCTCTTTGTGGCATTACATTTCTCTCTCTGTTGCCCAGTTGTTAATCATCTGCCCAGATGGATTAACAGCTGCTTTTCAGTATTTCACCCCAGTCCCTTTGTGTTGAGACTGGAGGCACATTCAGTTAAAGGTAAACCTAATAAGTCAATGCATCCTAATGCTCAACATCTGATGGCAATCCTTGTATAAACCACTAAGAATTGTCAGGTTAAAACAGGTAATAAAAGGTTCAGAAATGCATGACCAGAAAATGCAGAAACCAATATCTGGCTTTGGTAATTTCATAATGAAAATAATCTTCAATATTTCATTACCACGTACTTTCTGTTTCCTGAGGGGCTAGATCTAAAATCTGTTACAGGAGAGATCAGAGGAGACATTCCTTATTCTGGCAATAAAATCTCCAAAGGCTTCTGTTCATGTTAATCATCATGGAAAGCTTGATTTCAGTACAGCAAACAAACAAATAGACAAACAAATATTGTATTCAGTGATTTTCATGAGCTCAAAGAATATTGCTGGGGAAAGACCCTATAAGGGAAAATACATTCCTTTTACAAAACTGTTAAAGCCACTTTTTAAGATTTTGATCTTCCACTGCTTGCATGCTATTCAATCTCCCACAAATATGTAAAAGACATAAATTAAATACAGAAATCATAGATGACAACCTTTTTTTTCCATGTCTTCTAACTCAGGAATAAAATTGCTTTCACCAAAAATGAAATGAATGTGAAGCTTGTCCTTCTGTGTCGTACTAATGGATAAAGCTTCTTGTAGTAGCTTCAGGTAGTGTGCTTGGTAGAGCCAGCCGCGGGTACACAGGCTGTGATTTAACTATAATAGAGGACAACAGATAATGTGTGAGACAGAAAAAAGAGGAACAGTGGCGGAATGTTGCAGTGTTAAAGGTGAAGGGCAGTTCTAAACGTTGCTGCCGACATTGTGGAATTCATCACCACAGAAAATAGAGAAAAATTCAAAATTATGTGATGAGTATATGTGTATATATATGGTTATATCTGGGTATGGATATCTGTATATAGATAATAAACATATATCCAAGGATGTGATTGTTAATGACAACTAAAATATTGTGATGGATAAAAAATTTTCTGGTTTCTATTGAATTAGGAGAATCTTTAGTTTGGTCATATAAGACTATAGCTCATACCCTTACCATCATGGGAAAGAGACTGCTCATTTTGGGAAACTGACCATGGGACTGTTTCTTGAAAAGGCTTAAAAGGACACATAATGAAAAGTGAAGGAAACAATCCTGCAGGAAAAGACTGCCAATAAAAATTTTTATGCATTTAAGCTTGCTGCTTTTTATCCATGAAGTCCTAAATCTAGTCTTTCCCTCCAGTCTGTCTCTCTCATGTGTGTTATCACCACATTTGCAAATGCCACTGAGGCTTGAATTGTAACCTTAAAATGAAAGAGAGTGAATTTCCAAAGCTTTGTACTCAATAGTCTGTTATCATTTAAATATCAGGGCATGTTACAGAGCACATCTGTTTTTCTGGACATCTGGGGGCCGAGGGATTAGAGAGCATGGGATGGGCAGAGTTTAGGATATATTGGACCACTGGTATTCATTAATAACAGATAATATTTAAGCATTCAAATATTATGACAGAATGTAACACTGCCCTTTACATTTTGTTATTGAAATAAATATTAATAATCATTGCCAAATTTTTGTCTTGCTGCCATAGTTGCCACTAATAAATCCTGACTGTTGCTCTGCCAACTTTCTCCACATATTTCCCAAAAATTACTGATACTTACCTATTTTCCTCCATGTTCTTGAGTTCAACATGAAATTACCAATTTTCACATGCTTTCACTAGTTTGTTAACTGTAAAACTATGGTGAGCACTTTGCTGGTTTAAAACCAGTCATTTGGTTTCTAAGGATATAATAAAGTACTAAATTTAATCCTTTCATTAACAGAGTATACCTTTTCTGTAAGAGAGTGCAGAAACATGGTGCACTGTGCTTCCATGGGAAGTCACTGCTGTAACTCTGGATGATGTTTTCCAAAACTGTGTGCTGCTAATATCTCAAAATTCCCCACCAATAACATGAATAGTCATACTGTTCTATGATTCTGACTTTGTTCTTTAACTTTGTTTTATAATAGTATCAACCCTTTGACTTGATCAAATGCCTCCCCCCACTCTGAACAGACAAACAGGTGACAGTAACCAGAGACCCATTAATCTGGACTATTTTAAAAGTGCAACTGCTTGGCCTGCATTTACTATCTCATTAAACCAGATTGTAATGTTCAAGTTTCCATGGCTTATGGCTAGATATTGAATTAAATAATGAATTTAATTAAATTCATGCTCTTTGATTACTTATATACTTTTTGCTGCCAGAATTCACATATTGTGATCACCATTTTTGAATGGCTCAAATTGTAAACCTCACTTCTGTTTTCTACACTGTCTAAAACATAAAACCAAGGAAATGGGAAGCAAATTCTCTCTAACAGCATGATTGGTGTTTCCTGAACTGGGAAATAATGATCCCCATTAACATTTTTTTTCCCCCTAGTCTTCCCGCTTTAAAGTGTCCAAATGCACAAACAGGAGTCATGCCAGGTTAAGCGATTGGTTGTTAATGAAACCTCTGTGTGAAGACCCTCCCTAATCTACTGAACCCTCCAGAGATCAAACAGAGGGTTAACAGAGCAGAGCAGGTTATACGTGATGGATGTGTGTGTATAAATCGCTTCCTCAAAGCCAAATTGTTCCAATTCGCTCAGTGGCAACAAACTGCAAAGATTCTCACAGAAATGTAACACTCCCTCCCTCCTCCTCCTCCTCGGCGAGGATTATTGGCTGAGAGTTAGAAAACCCCTGGGAATCTAGGTGATATAGTAACAGTGCAGGAAGCAGCAAGTCAAGTAGGGAACAAAAGTAAACATGTGAGAGAAATAATCATGATTTTTGTCTCCCAATAAGCATTTTGTTTGTCCTGAGGAAGTCCATAGTATTACTTTGGCTTTTGATGTAGTGCAGGTAACTTTGCTTAGAAGTTCTTAAGGGAGGTAACAATAAATGAGATGTATTGGCAGAAAAGTGATAATTCTTTAAGGAATTACTTATAAAATTATGGAATAAAATTCAGCTGTAAATCACAAGCTCCTGAAGGACACTTCTGACATCTGCTTCCCAATCCAATTTTTTTTCTGGTTTGTTTTAGTTATTCTGATAAAGCAAATTTTTGTAATCTGATGACATGAAGGACAGTTGTGTTTGTACTTATTAATGTCTTTCCTGTGCCTGCCTTCTCAGAGATCTTTTTAGGAACTAATCTTGGAGCTCCTAGACAAGAAAAGTTCGCTGGTTGCAGATTGTACTGACACTATAACCATCTTATTTAGTTTAAGAGAGAGAAAATCTGCCCTTCATTATTATCCCACGGGTTTCAGCAGATCCTGTTAATATATCCAAGAGCTGAATTGCATCGGAGTGAAATTTTAAATGATTGCACAAATAAAATTCAGTTAAATGTGTTTCCATATTCTTTATGTTTTCCATTTAAAATTATTCTTCATATGTTTAGTAGTTGTGTTTCTCCCTGTGTGTTTTACCCTGCTCTATTTCCAATGTGCACGTTTTCTTCCTTTTCCTAATACCCCACTCCATTTATTTTTAGCTTTCTCCAGGCTCCAGAAAAAGACTTCTGACAGAAAAATAAATCTACTTATCACTTCTGTTTATTGAGCCATTGATATTCATGGAGAGTTGTTGTTCATTAGGAGTTTCTGCTGAATACACACTATAGAGTAAAGGAAGGTTGAATAGGTCATGGCTGGAGCTATGTGAAGGGTTAGTTTTGGAAAGAAAAATAAAAGAGGAGTGAAAGGCTCAAACTTTTGCCCCTGTTTTGTATTTTAAATTTATTATTTTCACTGAAGACAGTGAAGCTGAATATGCACATTTCTTGACCATGTTCATAGCTCCAAATATGGTAATTTACATCTTTGTCCAGAGACAAAATATTTATATGTGAGATTACTGGAGAATACGTTCCTTGTCTATTAAAAGAAAAGTCATTAACAATGGGGGGAAAAAGTCTAAACAGGTTATCCCTTGGATAAAAGAAGCACCTTCAAAGCATTAAACTTCAGGTCATTCCTGTGAAATTCATTTCACTTCACTTTATATGATTGCAATTCAGTCACCTCTAATTCCCTTCTTACGGGTACTCTTGGGTGTGCCTGTGACACAATATCTTGCTCTATAGTTGATGTCTTTGGATTAAAATGAATCACACCTCTCTTCTTTGGTTAGGTAGAGTATGTGATTAATTGAAATACTGACATCTACATATGGACATCTACGTAAGTCTACAATATAGACAGCTGTATATGTCTGTATTGATGTATAGACACATATTTTGTCAGATAAATCCTGCCCAAAGCAATATATTCAGCAGCCCCATGTTTTCCCTTAAACCCCTCTACATATTCATTTCTAGACATTCAAAGTGTAAGGTTTCAATTTCAGAGTGTCATGTACAACCAGACAAGCTTTGAGGCTTCAGTCAAATATCATTTGTAACAGCTGAGTTTAGCAAAATAAAAGCCCCAGTCCTGGCTGTTTTTTTTTTTTTTAATAGTGAACATACTGACAAATCCTCTATTATAATAAGCGTATGGATGAATACAATAAATTAGCACTGAAAACCAACTGATGTCACTTCCTTCCATACATTGTGGAAAACATAAGTGTGCCTTTGTACATGAAAAAAATTAGTTTGGTTCAATTTATTGTGTGGGTAACTCCAAATCTTTAATCAAATCCCTGCTTAGTTTTCATGCCAACTTTTGCTTCTAACTTTGAAGATTTCATTCCAGAGGTTCAGACAAGTCAGTGCAGAGAACTATGTACTTCTCACACTTGATCAGCTGGGTCATCTATATCTAGGGGAAGGGGTGGTGGTGGTGGGAAGTCAAATAACAGTGCAAAATAATTGCTTTTTCTCTTTTTATATAGAAAAAAGGAATTTTGTTGAAATGGCTAAGTCTTCAAAAGGCCATTTTGCAAAACAGAAATACACTTAAAAGCATATAATCTTTAGCTGGAGGCCAGACTGAGTATGTTTCTGATTATAGTGGTGACCCTCACCCTAAAATCCCTTTGTAGAAATGCCTTTATTCTAGACAACATACTGACTAGCAAATGATCTAACAGATTTCACAGCACATAAATTAAGACCTAATAAATTATTTCAAATTCAGTCTCCCTAATTACTGAATCAGTGAAGCATTCCATTTACAACTGCAATTATCTAAACAATTAATAAATACAACTGAGTCATCACAGAAAAAGTATTCGATGCTTATTATGGAAGACAGGCTAAAATTTTAAGCACCAGATAAAACTGGTAAGGACTGGTTAGAGTGTATTTGTAGGTCCAAAGGAGCTCTTGCCATTGCTCTTTCCCAGATTCTTCAGGACTGCTGGTAGAAGAGCGATAAAATAATCCATTCAGCTGACTGAAACACTGAAAATTAATCTCTGTTTTAAATTGATGGTGGTCCAGTAGTGTAATTCTCCATATCTCAAATACAGGCTTCTTGTTCGTGCACAGTCGGTATTCTTTATAAGGCACAGATTGCTCCATACAAAACCTGAAACAATAAGTAATCCTAGTACCACAAATGGCTTATTAAACTTTGCACATTCATCCTTGACATGGTCCCTAACCATGTTAAATGTTCCTCCTATGTACCAAGCACATATGGAATATTCCATAGGAACATAAGAAATCTCATGCTGTTCAGATCAATGACCAGCATGACCTCGTACTCTGCTTCTGACAGTGGGAATAGGACACTGAACACCAGCCCTGTCCACCCGTCTTCTTTTCATCAGTCACCCCATATTCTCTCTGCCCCACTTTTCTTTTGTAACAGTAAGTGGTAGGTTTTTCTTACTTGTGAATTTAACACTGCTTGAAGTTCTATGGAGTATTTATCAGAAAAGGACTTGGAAATGTGAATTTTACAGCACAACATCTTTCTGATGAAAAAATCCTTCCACTTAAGTAACATCAGCGCAATAGCAAATCCTAACCATATCAGATCTTTCTAGAGTCAACTCCCTTGATCCTTACTGTCTCAAAGCTTCATTCTGGAGTGGATGGAAGTTTAGCCTCAATAATAACAGAGTAATTCCAAGGTTTGGCCCTTTGTAGAATAATTTGTAATTTTCCACATATTGCTGTAATATACATACATTTCCCTTTTCACTCTTAGTCTACACAGGAAGCTGTTTATGTATTTTCTGGAATGCCAAGAAAAAGATCACAAATCATCTATTAGCAATTGGATTACACGGTCTCCTAAAGCTGGTTAGCTTTCCTTTGCCAAATACATTTTACTTCTTTTAATCCAAGTTACTAGGAAAAAACCCTGTCAAGCTGCTATACATGTTGTCTTTTCATTTTAATTGCTGGCATTTTATAAGGAATACACATAGGTCCCAATATGCACTAAGAACTTATTGTACATTTATTTTCAATATCAAATTCCATGTCTTGGAGTAAATTATATTTGTAATAGGGTTTTGTGTCATAAAACTCTGGTATATTATTTATTATACAGTCTTAATCTTATTACATTCAGTTCTTGGACTCGGTTTTAGTAGACTGAAACAGCAAGAGAAGCATTCATACTAAAATTCAAGGAGAATCATGGCTGTGAGGCAGGGATGATTCACTTATGTCCAAGTTAGAAGGTGGTCACTCTCCTGAGCTGAACCTGAGGAAAGGGAACAAAGCCCTGATCTTTGAATAAAAAAAAAACTTCATTGAATAAACTAATATCAGTAAAGACAGCAGCTGTTCGGCACCCCTAAGAACGGATTCTTCCAAATTTCCAGTATGGAAGCACCAAAAAATTGATTGCCAAATCTGGCAGTCTAGGCCTTTGGAAGTAATTTGTACTGTGTGGATATGACCATCAATGTCATATGCTGAAGCAGGTAGAGTTGCAACACAAACTTCTCCTTTGGGAGTCAGGAGTTTCTCTGGAAGCTTGATCATTGCTATTTTAATTGATCATCATTTGTAAGAAGGTAACAAAGATGCAATGGCTTTAATTTTTCTTGTTAGAAAACTACCAGTAGTACATTTTAGTACTTTCACTTTCATACCAAGTAGAAGCTTAAGACTTGCTCCTGCTACATCACCTATTCCTCCTGGGACCAGGATTTGGTTTCCAGCAAATACTCAGAAAGGCTTTAAAATCAAAATCAGTCTCAAGAGTCTCTTCTGCCTGAATTATGAAGCAGTCTGGTACAGTATTTTAGTAACAAAATGGAACAATGAACCTAAAAGTCAAACTCCTGACCTCAGTTCCTCTGCATTTTCCATGTTACAGAATCTGCTTGAATTTTGTGTCTTGGTTCCATTCCAATAGCCTGTGCTATGAACCAGATACTGCCTCTGAACCCAAAGCATTTGTAGGATGAGTGGGGGGAACTATTTATAAATGTTTAATCAAGCACAGGAACAGACTATGGTGTAAAATGTAGAGCTATATTTGTTTTGAAAAAGTAACAGCTAAATCTGGTTTGCCACTCTTGCATAACAATGTAATTGAGCAGTAAATTCTGCCCATTAGAAACCAACACCTCCATTGGAAAACTTGTGTGTCCTTAGACTGACTGTGCCTCTAACAGCCTGTGACTGACAGAGGGTGTTTCCTTGTTTTAAACTGGCGTTCACTGGCATGATTATAATATTGGTTTTAAGGATTCCGTAATACATTCCTCACACATTTGAAATGCCCAGTATCCTTAAACAGCAAGTAGTTGGTATTTGCAAGGAATGCAGGACCAAGGCTGTGTAGTTGTTACTCTACCTTTTTTTTTAATATTTAAAATGTGTTTTAATCAGTCAGCTTTGCCATCAGCTCTCTTTATGATTTACATATATTCTTTTTCACTGAGAATTAAAAACAGTTCAAAATTAATGGATAAATACATTCTGTGTGTTAATTTGGCTTCCCCTAACAGAGTTAAACAAGGAGGAAAACTGAGTATAGATTTTCTTTGTAATCAGACTTTTGACTGATGTAACTGCAGAAAACAAAAGCAATCCTAAACCCCTAAAATCTACCAGGAATGTATAACATTCTAATTGATCTTCTGCTTGTGCTATTTTGCTTAAATTCACAATAAAGTAACATTTCTGCTTCATTAGCACCTGCTATGTACACTGTAAATGAGTACACAAAGCAGCACAGGTGCCTTGAGAAAATGAGAATATACTGTTCAGAACATACAAACAACTATATTTGAATTTATGGATATCATAATTCCTTCTGAAAAATGTGAACTGTTTAAACAAATAATCCTTTTGTAAGTGTTTATTCTAGAAAATAATATTTTCTTTCCCAGAAAATTACATGCAGCAAGGGCTGATGGTACCAGTGATTTGTCAGCCACAACATTCAAAAAGATGAGAGATTTGAGTTTTTCCTTAGAAATTGGAAAAAAAGATACTCAGGCAGTCAACTAGAAAGTGCTTATGAAAACAGTCTGAGAAGAAAATAAACAAATACCTCCTGCAGTGCACAGTTTAAGGTTGACCTCAAACACCTCTAGACGCATGTGATTTTTGCCTTCCCCCACTCTTGTGTGGAGACACCAGGAACAGATAGGGTCATACATTTGGACACCTGAGTAGCTCAGTACCTCAGAGTGCTGTGTGCAAACTCCTTTCAACAAAGAGGTTTTCCTGCTGCCCCCTGTGCTGCTGGGAGCCCCCATCCCTGCTAGGGATGAGTGGTGGCTTGGAACACATTGCAGCCAGGGGGCTGCGAGGAGAAGGAATTTGCTCAACCCACTGAGGTTCCTCGAAGTTCTGTCTCTGTGGGCTTTAGGCTTATTGCTATTGCCCACTTTGCTTCACAGAGGTCTTGTGATGGAACTTTTGCCTTTGAGAAAGGAAAGAGCTAGTGAGTGATCAGCCTAAGAATAACCTTTCAGGCATGCCACTGCCTGTTGCTGTCACTGCTGATGTCTGGGTGCTGGCTCCAGGAGTATAATCGACCACCCAGACTCAGACACCATTGTTCAAAGTACGTTGAACAGGAGGAGACAGATAGGTTTGAACATCCAGCACATCAAACTGGACAGTGTCCTGTGAAATAGCTGTTCTGCTGGCAGTGGAATTACTTACAAGGCATCCAAGAATTGTAAGAAAGAGGGATGCCTGTGAAGTTTGCTGTTTCATCTTGAGCTCAGATGCCTACCTGCAGCTCTGACTTAGATGTCTCTGAAGGCTAAATTCAAAAAAAACCAAACTAAGTCTTACAAGAAGACATCTCTTAGAGTGCAGGCAGCTATTTCATAGATATTTTAAGCACAGCCAGAGGAAGAAGAGCTGCATGCCTTTCACATGAGCTTAGTGGCAGCAGAACTTGCTGAGGCTCTGAGATGACTGGCTTATACATCTTATGTACATAAGGAGAGAGGAAGATAGAAGTGGGTTAGCTCTGCAAGCAAAGGATAAGGTTACTTTTCTGAGGGGAGAAAGTTTTGGGGTTCCAGTCATTCCCTCAGTATTTCTGGTTTTATCCAATACTTGCTTACTGTGCAGTATTTAAACACCTAATGTACACTGCGAGTTCCTGTGTGGCCCGGTGGTTATGTGGGGATTTTGCATATCATTCATCTAAACTGTTTTCAGGTTTCACAGTCTGAGCATGAAAGAGACCTCTCGTAGTGTGCATCTGGCTCCAACTTACCGTGCATAAGAGCAATGAGATCTTCACAGCACTTCTGTATGGAATATTTAGCTCATAGAGGTAGGTACTACCAGTGATTTTAGGTGTGACTGTAGCAATCAACAAACAACCTCAAAACTAAATGCACGAGTAGATCTGTTTTTTACTTGTCTGCTTGTCCCAGTAGAGCTTTCCTGGGCTGTGAGCACCAGCCCTGTGTAAAGGCAGCAGGGCTACTTCTGCTGCTTGCTTCAATGATCTGAGATAAGCAGGGGATTCTGCTGCATCAGTTTGCTATGGATATTGTCTGTGGGAGATTATCTCTTGAGAGAGAGATTCATTTCTTGTAGCACTCGGGCTTCCATAAGACTTCAGGAATACACAATCTGTTCTTCCATGCTCCAAGAAAGATTCATGACACCTTTAAAAGTCCATGATGTAGGTGGTTACCTTTGGCTACCCACACCAACTCTTTTTATAGCCTGTCAAGACAGGCATTCCAGCAAGCAATTCATCCCTTCCTAACCTTTGGGTTATTCACACCCTATTTTATTACCTGAGTCACTCAGGTGCAAATGTCTGTGTTTGTCCAGAGGGTTCCCATCCTTTTGTGCCTAGCAAAGTGACAGCTTTAAATGAGCAAATGGCCACTATCACCCCTTGCACATTTGTAGGGAGAGGTGATAAAAAGAAGGGGTTATGTGCCCTTTCCATCAACACCCTAAGTTCCTACAAGTATGCTCAGGATCATCTGAAAACTGTAAAGGCTGTGCTGCCATCCCAGACAGATACCAGCAAGGTCCACATTATTGTGTTAGCTACTATTGTCATATGAAAACCAAGCAAAATACCTTTTTATTTTAGAAGCTTTTATGCCATCTGCATATTTAGAACTCCTGATGTTCACTGAGCAGCCTTCACAGATCTGCCTTATTCTGTATGCAGTTTCAGAGTTTCTTTTGTGATTTTTTTTCATCAAAAATCTGTGATGGCTAAAAATATGGCAAATTTTGCCAAAAAAAGGAGAAAATTGGAGAGAAAATAAAATAAAAACTTTTTGAGGTACCAAATGGCTCCAAAGTTTTATCTAAATATGTTATTCTGTTTTGCAGTATTGAAATAACTTTAAAATGCAAAGTAATATCTTATCCAATACCAGCTGGTGTATGTACTGTTCCTGGTGTATTCATATGTGTAAAATATTTAGATGGTTCTGGAATGGCATTACTTAAAACACTTGATTTCGCTATTTGCCTGGGTTTTTTTGATTGCAGTGCAATATTGATGCTGTCTGTTAATACAGAATGTCACATCATCAGCTGGATAAGAGTTCATCACAAATAATGGCATTGTTAAAGAATGACCCTTATAATCTACATAGATTGTTTTCCTCTTTGATATATTTTTATTGCAAAACGAAATAATTTTCCCTCAGCATTTGTCAAACAATAGAATACTCCTAACATAAAATTACCACAAGGGAACTATTTATATATTGCCACTCTTTAAAATCACATAACTAATGGTTACAACTGTAACTTTATACTCACCTCACCTTTTTTTTTTTTTCCAAATCAGACCAGGAATACAACCACATAATTTCAAGCATTTTATTTAAATTGCAGCTTGTTACCTATCTTCTGCAATAAAGTTTTTTTAAATGATAATAATTCAGTGCTTTTTTATCTGATACTCTCCACTCTGGTAGCACTACAGCTCCATGCTAGATGTCAGTGACATTCCATGCAGGCACAGGAATCTCCATTAATGAACCTGAAGCAGATGAGGGTCATCATTAATGTTTGACTGTGTATTTACAGAGGGAGATTTGATGGGGAGTATGGGCAAAAGTAATAGATCTCCCACCTTGCTTCCTTATCCATAAACACTGCTTGAGAACAAGTGGCTTGTGTTTGACTATACACTTAGCTGGATTTCAGTCAAGTTAATGACCAAATATCACTGAATTTCCACAAGCATGTGAAATTAAAAAACTTTTTTCCCCCTTTTTTTCCCTGAATAAAACTTTGTTTGGACCGGATGTAAAACAAATTTCATCACAAGCATGCCACTTACCAGCAGCAGAAAAGGAGTACCTTTCACAGGCTGGTAAATGAGAGTGCAAATTCACATGAATTCGGCAGGAGAGAAGTGCCACTGAGGCAGCCACCCCATCTCAGAGACACCTGATTGTAAAGCTACCACACTGCTGCTTCAGCTGCGTCCCCACACCACCTACTTTCAAAGGGAGGGGATTGGGCAGGGAATCAGCCCACTGACTTCAGCTGGCTTTAGATTAATGCCACCTCTTTGCTACAAATCCATGAAACCACTATGAGAAGCTTTAAAATCTGTTCCTGGATATCCCATTCCCACATCTCACAGACGGGCAGCTATTTGGTAAAGTAACTGTAAAACACAGTTCTCCTTAGCTTAGTACCCTTTATGACCTATCTAATAACATTTTTGTACAAAGGGTGATGCAAAAATATTCTGTGGAGCTGTTGCTAAAGTTACTGGCAGCATGCCACTTCTAAAGACACTAGATTTGTATTTTTTTTCCTGCTGAATATTATTGCTTCTGGAATTAGACCATGTTTATGCTGGATAAAATCAAACATTCCATGGAGCACAGCGCTGGACAACTAGGTGATAAATACACTTGAATCCTGCCTACATTTTATTATTCATTGTGAGTGCCAGCAGCCAGTTGGGTGATGAACCGTGTTTGTGCAGGCAGTGGCACAAGAACTCAGAAATAAATGCTCTTGGTTTCATGTGGTGGCAGCGAGCGCTGACCTGGGGCCGAGTGGGCAGAACATGACTGTGTGTGTTCGTGGGGTTGGAAGGGCCATCATGTTTCACAGATTCCCAACAACAAATTCTGACAAGTGAAAAATGTTTGATTTTAAAATGTCACACAGCTAGCCTTTTTTAAACACTTTCTCTATTTATTTAACCTAGTAAATAGGTTTATTAGCGAGGTTCCATTCTTTGTAGTTTAGGTAATGGATTTGCCATATGTTTATGCTTTAAGGACTTGTGTAAGACTGCTAACACCTATTCCTCCACCTCCTGTCTCAGGGGTTAAGACCTTGGTATGTTGCCAGTTTACTGCTGTGGTCCATTCCCCTTGTATAATTGCAGTCCTTCCCAGAGTGAAGGAAATTCCCTGAGCTTTTGCTCTAACTAGCCACAATGTTTCACTACAAAAAGGCACTTCTTTAAAAGAATAAAAGTAATAAAACTTTCACATTATTAACTTTTTCCCTTTTAAAAGAGGCTGAAAAATGCCATTGTACCACATTAAAGACGTTTACATAAGACTCACCATTGGCTAATGAGCCTTGTTGTACAATCTACCACATGCAACTGCCTTCAAGTGCTGCTTTTAACTTAACCTTGATGTAGTGCCAGGAATGTGCAAAGGATGTACTTTGATGGTGAGGGCAGTCCCCTCCCTGCCCTCTCCCCCACCCTTTTCCATATTGATACTCTTCAAAATGCCTCTAACATTTAAATTTTTCTGTTGTTTAACAGAGCAGCTACTTTATATCCTATAAAGGAGGAATGAGTAATCATCTGCCTTACAGAAATAAGCAAGTAGATCAGTTGTTTATAGTAGAAATGATAAGAAATTGTGGATACCTTGTACTTGTGCAGTGACTTTCTTCTTGCAGATACAGAGCACTTCATAAGCATCCTCACAACTCCCCTGTGAAGAAAGTGTCATAATCTCTGCTTTACCATTAATAAAACCAGTTCAGTGACTTCCCAGAAGATGACACAATATCAGCACCAGTAACAGGATCTGAAGAATTTTTACTTGCAGTTCCCCTTTGATTATGACTCATTTCCTCCCATTGCTGGAGTGAATTATTTTGGTAGCAGTACTACTGGAATCTGTTTAAAATTCATGTTATGGTCAGATGTGTTCTCCATAGAAACATGTATTTAATTTACACAATAATGTTTATAACACAGGTAATATTTTGAAGTGACATTACTCTTTCCTTGAATAAAATGACTATGATATTGAAAATGAACCCTTAACTTCCCATGAAGACTATTTATAGAAATGCTAATTTTCTTGAGCTTAATAGAGTTAATTGACTTAATTTTTTGTCTGTTATTTCCTAGACTGCCAACTCAAAACATAAGAGCTGTTATCTAAATGTTTTGCATTTCCATAATTTGAGAATTTTGTGAATAGGAAGAGTGGCAGATATTCTTAAACCTCTCATGGCAGACATGAGAGGTCACTCACAAAGAATATATTCGGGGTGAAATGGATGACACAGAGCATGGGGAAATGAATAGTCAAAGGACAAAAATAAGTTTTTTGCTATATGCAAACAGCAATATTTTATCAGGATCTTCTTCAAGGCCTGGTTGGAGGGGCTTTAAGCAACCTGGTCAAGTGGAAGATGTCCCTGCCCAGGGCAGAAGGGGGTGGAATTAGATAATATTTAATTTCCATTCTAACCCAAAACAACTCAAACTGTGAATGCATAATTCTCTAGAAATAGCCTATGAATTCTGAATTTTCCAGGACACTGTAACTGATAGAATAACTAAAAGTGAGTATGAATTGACTCCTTTAAGTAAAGACTGAATTAAATCTTTCAAAAGTAAAGGTGATTTAAAATGAGGCTTCTTTCCATTCCATCCTCTTCAAAGTCAGGAAGGAAAGTATTTTCCACATGCCAGCTTCTGTCATACTGGGAGGAAAACTGGTGCTCAATTTCACAATCTACCAGGTGGCATGACTGCAATAACATATTTGAAACACAGTAAGTGAAAACTAAAAGATTAAAAAAGGGCATTTGTATCTCTTTTTTCCCCCTATCTATTACTGCATATTAATCACTCACTCTCATTGCCTTGCACTTTTGTCTGTGTCCCTTTCTAGAATAGTCTTCTAACAGAGAAAATTTAATTTTCCTAATGTAATTTTATTTTTTTCTTTAAAATATTGCTAGTAGTTATGAGGAATTTTGGCCATTTCACCGTATGGAGGACTGACTATAATTGATTGAGATGTATTAAGATTTTTTTAAAATATATTTGAGTGCTTTTTATTTTTTAATTTGAATATAAATATATAAAGTTTTGAAGGCACTTATGAAATGTTTTCAAATTATTTGTGGTATGTGTTTTTAATGAAAACCCTGTGGTTCTGATTTTATTCCCCAGTCAATCAAATGTTTTGCTTAATTTTAAAAATAAAAAAAAATATGAAAAGACACATTATTGGAAATAGTAATTTTTTAAAAAAAATACTCTGGTTTAGTTCATATTTTGAAAGGAAAAAAGAACCATCAGCTTTAAAACATCAAAAAGCCCTGCTATGGAGATGTTGAGACTTAAAGTGGGTATTCTCTGACCAGTGGATGATCACAGTAGTCATGAGGTGAAAGTTAAGATGATGGTAGAGGCAGGAGAGCAGCACATATAGGTTGAAGAGAGAGCTGGAGGAATAAAGTAAAAACTTATAAGATTGAGACTGAGATAGGGCAGGACTTTAAAAGTGTAAAATGATCAGTTTCCTTGACCAATTTGTCCTCACACTCCATCGAACTTCTTCTAGTTATTGTAAACACCTGGACAGCTTGGATAATTACAGAAAAGAGTTGCATTGAAACAAAGTAGAAACACTTAGAAGACAAAAATTACATAAATGCATAAACACAGCCCTGTAATTTCCTAAAAGATTACCTGCATGTGTATGGAATGTGATTTTTGATGGGGGTTTGGATAAGAATCCATCTGAGCTCTGCCTGTGTTCCATACAGTCTGCTTACAAAGGCAGAATTGTTTTATTTTCTCTGTTAGTGCCCCCGAGTGGTATTAAATCCCTGCACCATTCCTCCTTGCACCGTGTTTGTTAATTAACACTTCAAACACTGGCATGTGTTAGAGATTAGTTAAACATGATTTGCTTTGTTATTAACGTCAAGGAGAAAGGATCAGACATCTCCATTTAATCATGTTATCTTTTTGAGACAGAGCTTCATGTCATTCAATCTATGATATACTTAAAATAAAGATATTTTCTTACTGGTTGAGAAATTCTGGAATTTCCCAGAATCCTGTGATATTTGTGGACTTCAGTTAAAAATAAAATTGTTGATCTTGCTTTGCAAGGCACAACTTGCTTCACAAGGAAAAAAATCACAAATATCTGCGGTTCGTCTCACCACCTAAGGGAACAGAAACCTCCACTGAAGCACAACCAGACAGTTGATTTGAGCTGCAGACACGTAGGGATAAGTGGTTGGATCTGCATGAGGAGAATCCGGTGCAGTGGTCAGATAATTACCATTTCTTTGAGGGGGAAAAAAATAGTATTTAATTACTATCTGATAGCTTACATAGCTCTTATCCTTCAGCCAACTAGGAGTGTAAATGTATGGGTTATGGGAACTTTGCAAAATCTAGATCCTCCATATTGCTGGAGATTGCAGGAGTGTCTCTAACTCCACGGTTTTCTACAGCTCTCAATTCCCTATTAAGGTCTTGAAGCTTATTCATGTTGTTCTGAACTTGTTGAAGTTGTTTCAGTGAAGAACTACAATTTAGGGAATAATTTGCTTGGATGGCATGTATTTGCTAAATGAATGGAAACTCTGGAGACTAGTGAATAATTATATACCAGCCACATTTCTTCTTTTTTTTTTTTTTTAAAGGACCTGTCCTTGTGTAAGGACTATCAGGCTGAAAAAATGGAAAAAAGTGAAAAGGAACTTAGATATTAAAGATTTTTCAGGACATCAGCTTCCAAAACTAATAGGTTGTTTGACTAAAAGTATTTTATCTGTAAATTTTTTACTTATAAACTCCTTCTGCCATAATCCTATTCAAATAGACATTAAAAGATGACACCTTGTTCTGCCTTGGTGTTTGATGGGCTGCTACCACCGTCACGCATCTTTTTGTGACTGTAATGCTGAACTGTGCTGTACTACAGAGCACACCCATGGTGCGCTGGGTGGTAGCTGTGACTGGGAGAGTAAAGTGGAAAACTGGAAATTAGCTGAAGGCCCTGGTAGGCAGTATAAGCCTCATGATATATAGAATATCATGACAATATAGAAGACTGAAAAGAATTGAAATGAGAAGGGACACGTGGAGATCAGGTTCAAGATCTCTGCCCAAATCAAGGTCAACTGGAGCACTTTGCTGAGGGCGATGTCCTGTTGGCTTCTGCGTATCTCCAAGAACCAAGATTTTATAACCTTTCTTGGCAATCTGTTCCAGTGCTTGACCAACCTCACGATAAAAATGTTTTTACTAAGGTTTAGCTGTAAACAATGCATGTCTGTTGTTGCTTCTCCGTCACTGAGAGCATCACTGAGAAGAGTCTGTCTCCTTCTTCTTACTCTCCTCATCAGGTATTCCTATGCCTCAGTGAGATTTCACTCTGTTCCCCAGGCTGAACAGTCCCAGCTCTCCCAGACTTTACTCATAGGAGAGATGCCATAGTTCCTTAAGCATCTTAGTGGCCCTTCACTGCCTGTCTGCATTATGTTAGTGATTCTCTTGTTCTGGGGAGCTCAGAACTGGACAGAGCACTCCAGGTGTGAATCACCAGTGTGGAGCAGAGGGATCACCTCCCTCAACCTGCTGGCAACACTTGATGCAGTCCAGGATGTTCTTGGTGCAAGGGCAGCTTATTGTTCCCCAGGACCCCCAGGTCCTTCTCTGTAAATCTGCTTTCCATCCAGTCAGCACCCACTATGGGGAACACAATTATTCTGCTCCAGGTGGAGGACTCACACTTCCTTTTCTCAAAATTAATCGCATTCCTGTTTGCCCATTTCTTCAGTCCACTGAGATACACAGGGTGTATCAGCCATTTCTCCCTGCTCTGTATCATCTGAATGCCCTGTGCCACCCTCCAGGTCATTAATGAGGATATTAAGCCGTATTGACCCCAGCGTTTTCCCCTGGAGCATGCCACAGGTGGCTGGCCCCCAGCTCAACATTGCACCACAGACCACAACTTTAAATAGTATTGGAAACATGCACTGTAAAAAGCAAATTTGAAAGAAAGAATCCTTGTACAAGGGGGACAGACAAAAAAGGGAGAAAAATGAACTAAAAATGCCAGCCTTCCTATCTGCAATGACAGTCTGATGCTGAAATATTTTGACAGCATCCTGAAAGTGTGTTCATGATCTATAGGCAATCACAGAAATCTTTGGAGTTAATGGGTGTGCTTACCACACTAAGTGGGAATAAATCATAGCAAAATTAAATATGCATTGGACTGTAAGGGAAGTTGTGATTGGGAAAAAACCAAGACAGGACAGATGAGCTGTCCTTGATCACTCCACCGGCCTGGACATGCACTGGTGAAGTTGTGCATGACTGCCCATGACAGGAGGATGTGACCAGAGCCATGGGTCACAGGAGAAATGGGCACCATACCTGGAACTACAAGGAATCCAAGGAAGATTTTTTTTCCTTGGTGCAAAAAAAGATAGAGGGAACACGACTGTCAAGAAAGCAAGTGTGGGTTTTTGAACATGCAAATGGTGCAACGCTAATTGTGCCTGTTGCAATCAAGGATTTAGGGAAGATCTATAAGATCTATTTATAACTTAGCAATAGATATTATGATCTTGCCTTAGAAAAAAATGGCAACTCCGTGCTTCCTGCAGTGGATTATTCACTGTTCACAATGTTATACAGACAGAATTCTGTCCTTGCTAAATGAAGTATAAACACACACGCCCCGCTCACCAAAAAGTGCCTTGGTCTCACAGTTTCATTGTGGTTACATCTCCAGGACTGGTTTGGCAGAAATGAGCACAGCTATGGATGTCTGGTGTCTTCCAAAGCCAATTTTCACTCCTCTCTTTGTATTACTTTATAAAGAATTCTGGCAGAGCTGGAGGAAATGCTGTGTAAAAAAGTGCTCATGAAATGCAATTTTACTCAGTGTCCTTGGTAATTTTGCTAATTGCTTGCACTGTCAAGGGCCATCCCTGGTCAGTACAGAGGGTTGGAGTCCTCTTTCTAGTCCTGCATATTTACTGTGCATGATCTTACCGGATTCTGCCTCCTCCAGTTGACATTCTTTATGTTTTTTCATAAATAAGGACCATTCTCTGCTGACAGAAAGTCACCAGGGCTCAGAGGGAAATGAGGTCCAGTCTATGTTCTCCAAATTGGAACAGAGCACAAACGTAGGCAGGACCTGTCTTTCATAGTGTGTTTTACAACTAAGGGAAAACTACTGAGAGCCCCCAAACACCCACCAATCTTTAAAACCCTTGGGATGAGTATTCACATTATAAACTGCATCACTGCAGTGTCTGCAATGTCAAGATTACTTCAATAATTCATCTCCTTACACTGTATCCTGTTTTATTATGAAAAGAATTCCATTTAATCCCGTGTTTATTTTTTGCTTTAGTTCTTTCCTTTTGTCGTCATTCTGTGGATTAACTCTCACACAGTTGTCTTGTGTGCACAATCTCTTAGATTTTCAATTACACACAGGATAACTTGCTTACAGACAATTTTCCTAATCACTTTTACTCCATGTTAGCAGAGTTGTGATCACTTGGCTCATGCCAGCAGAACAGGAATTTAATTATCAGGCAAAAGGTAGAGGTGCAGTGATTTTCTTTACTTTTGAGGCCAGCAAGGAGGATGAAAAAGATACACATTTTCAGTTAGTCAGACTGCTCAAATGTGAGTTTTTGGGTAATGACTGTAATAGCTCACACAGAATATTTGTATCTATGTTTTAAAGCTGTGTAAAGCAGCTTGAGCTGTTACACAATGCCAAATATCCCCCTTAGCCCACAGTTTCTCCCAACATAATCTAACATCTTCAGGTCCTTGCAGTAACAGGGTAAAAAGGGCTTTGACTGAGGAGGGATCCATGCAGCAGGGATTTCTCTCTTATGTGCTGAAGGTGAATTAGGCAGAGAAATTATATCCTTTTGGGTTTTGCTGTTGCCTAAGTGTCAGGCTTTGTTGTCAGCCAAGTTCCCTTGAATTGCAATTGCTTTGCGATTCACTGGAAAGTTATGCTCGAGGGCACATCCCTGCCTTTCCCTTACAGATGTCCTTTGCACAGAGCACTTTGTGCCCTGTGGGATACAGGTATAATTTCTATCTCGATACTTTAGCTTATAATATCAGACAGCAGCAGAGCTTTTGAGATTCATGATGATAAAACTGTTTCTGAGATGTTGAACACTGTGACTCCAGGCAGCTCACTGAAGAGCTCAGTGTAAAGAATGCTTCAGAAATTTTGAAATTCTGTTCAAAAACGTATTTTTGTGGGAAAATGGTTTGCAACATCTACTCCTGACTTACATAAGGGATACCTAATGGGCTTACAGCTGAATCCTCTTTCTTCTTTGTAATCTACAAGACAATTCCATTTTTATGAAAGTGCAGTCCCATAAAGCAGATGGTGGGAGACAGAATTAGTGCATAGGAATTTTGAAAGTGATTGTACTTCAGGGGGTCAGCTCACTGAGGGGTTTGAAATCATCCTGTAGGTATAATATTAATAGTAAGCCTTGTTCATATAGATATTGATGTTCCACTTCATGCTTTCCAGCTATTGTGCTACTTAAAGCATTATGGGTGAACAGTAGTTTGAAATACTTTAAATAACAGCTATTTCACACCATTTTCAACTGACAAGCAAAGAAAAATGTCTTGCGAAAGTATCCTGGCAACAGGGCTTATAGCATCAGTGTAATTCTTGTACATGTATTAGGATGCTGTGGAACATCTCTGTGTTCAGAAAGGAGAGCTGCAAATATATTTTTTATCCTGAAGTTACAGTTTTTCTGAACTATAGTGGTAACTAACCACCCTAACTGGGGTATCTGCATAGAAAAAACAATGAAAGTCAAATAAAGTCAGATTGCATAAGCACTTTGTAAGACTTCACCATTATTTGCATTAAAAAAGCTCACCCTATTTTAGAATCAGCAATCCTCGATGTCACAGGTCTTTAAAATACTTATGAGTGATTTAGAAGTACTTATAGAGAACAGCAAGCAATGAAGCCTGCAGTGAGAAAGGTGGCATTTTTCACAAAGCCTTTCCATTGGGAAAGAATAGTAGTTTAAGCCCAACCAACAGGGCTTATTTAGTCACAGGCAAAGTAAACAGTAGCCTACAGTGACAGACTGCCTGAGATGGCAGATGAGGACAGGCAGTGCATTGCTTGAGTAGCCAGTCTCTGCCTCCTACCTGCACAGCCTTCTGCTCTTTCGCTGCTGTCACTGAGCAAGGGATAATGTTTGTGCAGCAACAAGAAAGAAGCAGTGGGAGTAGGAAGCTTAAATTACTTGGGTTCTTTGCAGCTTTCTGGCCTGGCACTGCTCCTTCCCCTCCAAAGTGCCTTGTCCTCATTTCTGTAGCAGAATGTCAGTGTCGTGTACACTGTCAGGAAGCCTTGAAACCAAGGAAAGAAGTGCCCCAAGTGACCCCAAGTGTTGAATCAGTTCCAAACAGCAGAGCACCAGGGAGTGCCATGGGGTCTGCTAAGGACTGTACTGATTTTAAGTAAAAGAGTTTCAACTGCAATGGCAAAAGTTGTGATATGAAGCATAAAAAGATATCAGATATATCCAAACATGTCTTAAATGTTTCTGTAGACTACAAAACTTCAAAGGGCCTCACTATGTGGCATAATTCAGAATGGAAGGTGAAAAGAAAAAAAAAAAAGGAAAAAAAGAGTATGTGATATGCAACTGCTGTAACAATGTGAAATACTTGAAATAAAGCCTTTAGAGGTGTTGAGCAATTTAGTTTGTGTGCGTGTGTGTGTGTATTCTGTGCCAGCAGTACAATCTACACACATCCTTTCCTCCAGCCATGACAGGTATCACCTGTTTTCACATACCCAACAACATTATATGTATGCCATGTAATTCAGCAGGAGTGTGCTTCTGTGTCGATGTATGATTCAAGCTGAGTCAGGGGAGGCTTAGGTTGGATATCAGGAAAAGATTTTTCACCCAGAGGTTTTACCCAGACTGTGCAAAAGGTCGGAAACTTTAGTTAAGCTTTAGGTTTTGACTGATGTTCTGTGTAGCTTAGTTCTGTGAATGCCTTCTCTTTCTCAGTAAAAATGGGATAGTTAAATATCTTATGAAGCATTTGAACATGGTGTCTAGGATTGTATAGGTATGCAGAGAGCATCAGAACTGGATACATTCTTTACATTTTCACTCAAAGTAAGAATAACAGAATTTACTGAGCAAAAAGAAATTTATATAGGATTAATTGGCAGCTGTTGGTGCAACCACCAAAATGAAAACTTGGAGCTCTTGTCATTAGTTAGCCCTGAGCATTACATTTGTAATAACCTTGTAAAGTATAAATGGGGTAAATATGTTTTAGTTCTTAAGATCCCCCTAAGTTCAGAAAGCTCTTTTTCCTACTCTGCTCTATAATAGTATGTAAATTTGACTAGCAGCAGCACAGTGTACTGCTGGTGGTGACAGTATTCCAGTGGCAGATAACTGTCTCCCTACCGAACAGGATTCTCAGGTGAAACAGAGCTTATGTTGACTTGAGGCTTTCGGTGTTTCAAGACTGCGTTTTGTCAAGATTCTTGTATGTGAGGAGTGCTTGAAGAAAAACAGATAGCAAAGGGTAGATCATGCAGGCTTTTTTGCATTGATTCACCAGGGATTTCTACACTTCAGCTGTGAATGAGAAAAGGGAGTAATATTGTAGGCTTGAGGATCTGATGTCAATGATATTTGTCTTCTGACGTAGAGCATTAATTTCATATAACATAGCTTGTTTTAGACATTTTTTTATTTTTATTTTTAAAAATAACAACTAAAATTGCCTTTTGTGTAAAAAATTAAGATGATTTAAACCACTCAGTTCTGTCTTGTTCAATCTAATGTTAAAAGCAGAAACTACAGATATGGGGGTAAAAATATGATAGGCAGAGGGATTTAGGTATACAAGTACACATTTATACTTCTGAAAATGCTTGTTTTTCTGGGTTTTTTATCATTAAAGAACCTATTTAGATGATAGTGCTGATAACATAAAGAAAGCAATGATTAACAAGCTGAACAATTCTATTGCCTCCCTCCATCTGCCTGTGGCATCACAGTGATGACACAGTGAAAAGAGACAAAAAAACTGTCAACCAAGAGAAATATTCCACTAAACACCTCAAACACTTTTTATGGATAACAAAGACTGATAAAAAAGGGAGGCAAGTAAAGAGGAAGGCTAGGGAGAGAGTTCTGCTGAGACCCTGCTCAAAAAGTGTGTGAGAGAGAAGGGTGTGAGGGTAAGATGGAAAATGAGAGCTGTGATCAGCAGGTCGACTTGCTGCAAGACCTGCTGTATTCTAAAGAGGACCACAGGAAATTTCCTGAGGGCAGAGGCAGCAAAATATTGGAAGGCAATTATAGCTGTTTTAAGTGGATAGAGCTCCGCCAGGCCTACACAAATTACATCCTTAAATCTGAAGAGGAAGCAATGAGGGAAGAAATAGGAAAAACCTTGGCAAGAGCTTTGAAATCTTGCCAAGGATGGCAGTGACCCCAGAGAAAGGGACAGATGGCTAACTCAACTCCTGATGCTAAGAAATTAGTAGGAGCAACATGACCACAAAGTTGACTTCTGCTATGAGAAAGATTTTGGGATAATCAGCAAGGTTTTTCAAGCATTTTCATCTCTTATGCTTCATTTCTTATACTTCTAAGAAAACAGGATGGACTACATGGTCTCTTGACATCTTCTGAAGTCTTGCATTTTTAATTTCTCTGATTTAAACTAACTTGTCAATGTCAGCTTTTTTATTACAAGAAAATGAATTTAAAAATAAAGATAATTTTCTTTCATCCTGCTATAGATACAGATCTAAAACACAACTCCATTGTGGGGAGAGATCTGAAAAACAAACATGCTGTGAAATATGGGAGCTATCATGTTGTATATAGCAAAGACAAAATAATAGTGTATTTGAAGTAATTTGTATGGACTCTGAAGCATGGTGGGAGGCGGGAGGCAGATAGGACCAGCAGTGTAACATTTTCTACACATTCTCCTATAAGCTGTTGTTTCCTTTATGTTCCTGTTTTGAAACACATCTACCAAGGTACAGAAATTATTACTCTCTCAGACCCAGCAGAAAATACATTTAATTTACATTCTGGTATTTAGCATCACTGAACTGAATAATATTCTGCATAGGATAGGAGAACATTGTAAAAGCCTCTTCTTGTCAAAGGAATTGCTCTCAAGTATCAATTAAGATTCCTTTCACTTAATGGAATGAAATGTTCCATTCATTGTGCTTGACAAATCATCCTGCAAAAACTGCTTCTGAAGCTTGTGTTTGATCACTTTTTCTCGTGTTCCTTCTCTGCTGAAAGAAGAGATGGATGTCAAAAAGAAAGAGTAACCGGTAAAGATGTATGAAAATCAGCTTTTATTGACTGGACAAACATAAATGCTACAAATCACACATAATTAAATTTCCCAAAATAACTTTACATCTACAGTCCCTTATTCAAGTTATGGACCCTTAATTTTCAGCAATTCTTTTTACAAGTTTAGTAGTAATGACTCTACAAAATGGGAAAGCAGGAAAACATATTTAACTTTTTCCTTCTGCATTAATATACAGGGAGGTTTCTTACCACTGATAAATAGAAGACAATAAAAATTCTTTGCAGGAGAGAAAGTGTTAGCTCAAAACTGGGATTATTTTCTACTTATTTTCTTTTTTTCTGACCTCTGTCATAACATTGGTGTTAGATCAATTCTAAAGATGTTAATTTCCAGATTTTTTTTACTTTGCTCAGGCAAAAAAACCCTGCTAAACTTACCTTCTTTCCTAGGCAATGGCCTATTTTCACCAAGAAAGTTGCACAATGTTGTTACTGGGTAAAGTGTTAGAAGAACTGTTTCTTTCCAGAAGGAAACTGCTTACTAAGGCAGAAATTATAAATTTAAAAATGATCAGTTAGAGAAGAATAGATTCTGGCTCTTGCACTTCCTCTGGTCTGAATACTGCAATCATCTTTTTGTTACAGAAAAACAGGGTCACAACACCAGTTCTGGTGATGTTTAAAGACGAGCTGTATCTCTGATCAGTTACATACCAAGATGGTACTTGCTATTTTTCTGTAGGGAATCCTTATCTTTGGATTCAAATACACCAAGAGGTCCCTTGGAGTTGGCCTAAGGATCTCAAAGCAGGCTGCAATTTCAGAAGTCAGGGTTTCTAGGTAGCTTCTTACTCAGTGTATGAGGTTTCTCACTGCCTTTCTGAGCTCTGTGACTCTTCCGAGTCATCATGTAAGGAAGGGAGAAAATCTAGACCTGTGGCCTTAATTCAGCAAATTAGATGGTGTAATGGCTACTTTGTATCATTTTGAGTTTCTTTTATTCAAATTCTTCTTTAGGTGAAGAAACTAGTACACGAAATCTGTGAACAAAAACTCTACATGGTTGTCGGGTCACTAATGAGATACTCAGTACTCCAGGCTGTGTAATCCTGACAGCAGCCTGCCTACGTCCATCTGTCTTCCTTGTAACTGTTCTCTAGGTATAAAACTAGCAGGGACTTCTTTTTCTTTTCCTTCTCAAGCTTCCATCTTTGTGAGATTTTTTGTGCTTCACTGCATATATTTATGCATAGAGTCTGATTGATAGGCAATAAAATTACTCAGTGGAAATAAAAAAATAACTCCAGATCCCATTAAAAAAGAAGTGTTGGAATCTTAGTGGAATCACTGGGGCAAAGTTGTTACATTAACAACAACTGTCCCTTGAAAAAAAGCAAAGGTTGAATGCAAGTAATCCATTATTCAGATTCTTTATCTGGTTCTTGCAGCCTTGAGATCACTTGCTTGTTCCCAGCCAGCCAGAAATCAAATCCAATTTGTAAAAATAAACTATGGCTTTGGATGGATCAATCACAACTGGTTCCCTTTATTACTTTAGTTGAACCAGATTGTAATTACTGAAGTATGTCTTCTTAATTATCAGTTCTCATTTGTTCTGAATGACTATATTCTGCTTCATTCCTTCAAGAACAATTTAGAAATATACCATGGAAACCTCGATAGGTTCCATTGTGGAAAAATAATAATGAATTTAAGAAGCGAATAAAGGATAATGATCATCCCAGAGATATAGCAGTTAAAATATCAGGGAAAATTGTATTTCCAAAGTAAAACATTACTTTTCACCCTTTAATAAAAGCGTCACTATTACATTGTGAATATCCCTAATGGTATTAATCCACCAAGGCTCTTCAACTTTACTGTCCTTCTGAGCTTAGACAGTCAAAATGCACTTCTCTGTTCCTAACCTGACATCAGGTCTTTCCTATTCCTCTGAATATATAGGTCACCTGCTGTTCCAGAAATGAACTGGTTACCTATTTCCTGTAAGTTCCCCTAACATTGTTACTGATAGTTTAATGAAATGGGAAAAATAGACTAGCTGGGCACTATGGTGAAATTCCAAGATAATATGAGCTTAGCTAAATTTACAGTGGGGAAAACTTGTCTTGGATTTTACCACAGCTCAAAATACATTCCTGATTAACCACTGTTGAAGCAGAGAAAGAATTCTGTCTAGAAGAAACAACCGCTCCCAAATTGGAGGTAGTGAGGTATGCACCTCCTCCACCTCTGCTTTTCTGGGAGTGCCTGCCTCCAGACAGAATAGTTCATTGCTCTGAAAGGCGTTCACAATTAATAGACAAACAAATATTTTCAGATGTTCTGTGAGAAGGAGTGTCTTTTCCGTGGTCACTTGAGAATCTTTCATCTGCATCAGAGAGCCCAGTTTCCCATTAGCTGCTTGGCTGCACTGATAACATCACTGACAGCACTGGGAAGGCACCAGCAGCTGCAGCGCTCCAGCTGCTCAAGTGTCTCGCCACTGGTTTAAATGACAGTAGGGGTCACCAAATGAAATGTTAAAAGGACTGGAATGGGAGGGAAAAGTACTGCTGTGCTGTTCTGTCATCTGATTTTCTGTCTATGCAAGTGATTTGAACATCTTTAAGTATCTCAGATTTGATTGTTCCACTGCTTACACCAACATGGTGGAGCAGTGAACTTGCTGTGACTCAGTACTCATAATTTCTTTGGTTTTTTGGGATTTTCGGAGACCACAAACTTTGCAAAATATGTTCTTTCACTATGAGATGGACTTCTTTATTTTTGATAACCTTTCATGGGGACATAAATTGAAGTAAAGCTGTGTTTTTTTGTAATGCTCCAGTGTTCCTCATCATGGTCACTCTGAAATCAGCTGACCTGCAAGGAGGTACTTCTCCTTCTGGGAGCATCCTGATGATCCTTAGGGGTCCTTTCCCATATGAGATATTCTATGATCATCTAGCACTACCTCTTTGCTTTCTTTGTCACAATCAAGTACACAAATAACTCCCCATGTATTTTCCAAGCTGAGGAAGCAGTTTTCTTTCTAAAGTTGCACATCAGGAAAGCATTTCTTGACAGTCATGGTAATTAGTTGCCAATGAAAAGGCTCTGAAGGCATTTGATTCACTGTCACTGAAGGTCTCCAAGAGTAGATAATGTACAAAGAGTGAGAGACAAACACAGACACAATCCCTTTCTTACAGAGGGCAGAGAGAGGTGATCCAAGCCCATCAGGTCTTTTCCATTTTTATTAGATATAACTAATTCAGGAAAATAATTTTCCCCCTCCCCCACAGCTAACTGGATTTCTGGGCCCCCTTTGTTTCCCTTTCTCTCACTTAGATCATTAACTGCTTGTTTTCCCTTCCCTGTGTACACGTTTAAATTCTATTGATGTTAATGGAAAATGCATGTGCAGAGAATAATAAACATATAAATAATTGGAGTCTACTAAGACTTCTACCTAGGGCATAATAGTAAAATTTTTAAGAAAATACATTTGTGCAAGAGAACGAGAAGCATAGAAGGAGCGAATTTGATATCTCTTTTTCCCCACTGCAGTGAGATAAAAAAAGCAATAGAAAGTGTCTTTTTAGTCTCTTCAGATAAATCTGTTCACATAAAAAATAATAGACATTCTAGTATTACTTCAGCAACTGTGTTTGAGGAACATGGCTAATTTCTGCCTAGCAGGGCTAGATGTGACACTGGTGTACTTGTCAACTTCTTGAAAGATGGAAAGGCTGTTCATTAGAGGCCTGGAAGAGGCAACACACAGAGAAATGTGGATTCAAGAATCTTACTGAGACAACTAAATTAAGAGCATGGCCACTTTTTGCTTCGTCTGTCATCGGTGATGAATGAGATAACAGTGACTTCAGGGTAACTGAGGTCACAAGTGAGAGGAATCCTCTTGGAGTGGCAATGTCTTACAAGTCATTAACAATGTATGGTGTGTCTCTCTGTAGCATGTCTGCTACTCTATCACAACACTTTAATGGTATCACTAATATTCCAATTTTGGCCCTGTTTTTCTATTTTTGTTGCACTAGGACTGAAAGTTACCATCTGTGTCAGCAAGGCCAGACCATAACAACTATTGGCATCCCTGCCTGTGTCAGGGGGGGTTGGAATTAGATGATCTTTAAGGTCCCTTCCAACCCCAAACCATTCTATGGTTCTACGGTTCTATGAACTCTAGGAAACCGTGCATGAGGTGGCTTAGTTAGGAAGGTCTTATTCTATGTCTCTACAACCCCCTCTCCAGCACCATCTGAAGTTGCTGAAGATCTGCAGTATGAGACCAAAAGCTGCAATGACAAAGTGGCACAGAAAGTGGAGACTGAGTGGAGACTGCCACTGCCTGAGAAGGTGCTGGGACCCATTAAACCCTCTAGATGATCTTAGGTAGGGGACCATGTCCCATGTCACAAAGAGGTGAAAAATAAGCACAGAAACATCCTTGCTAATATGATTCAGGGATTACAATACCCAGACAGATCTGGTGATCTGAGTGTATAAACAAGCCGCACAAATCTTCTCATAGAAATTAACCACTGGAGAGACTGCAATGTTCCAGGGGTACCAGAGCAACTTGAGTAGCTGTGGCCAATATTCTGCATCTTGGGAGAGGGTGAATGGGTCCTCACCACTCATCACGATCTCTGAGGCCGAATCAGGAGATCACCAGAACTCACAAGAACAGAAAGAGAAGAGCATAAAGAAATTGACAAGACGACTTGTTTTCAGACTCCTGTGCATACAACAAAGCACCAGAGAGACCAGGTTTCATTCCAGGAGCCAGTCCAAAGGCAGATGCTTTCCTGCTCTGTGGGTTCCTTGGAAAAAGGGTATTTATATGAGTGTCAGGGGAGTGGAGGGGATTTGTTGGAGCAGGGACGCATATGGCAGCGTTCTGCCGCGCTAATCTCCCAACAGGGCAGTGTCCATTAAGGAGCCTATGCCGCTTGGATCCATCTGGCAGCTGCTCCTGGGCGCCCTTGGGCCCTCTGGTCCACACCAGCTGACACTGAAGGTGGAAGGCTGTGCCGAGCCTTCGGCACCTCCATCCCACTGCCTCCGCCGGCCGCGCTCCGGCAGGAGCAGCAGAGAGCCCAGCCTCCCTCCCTCCCTCCCTCACCGTGTGCAGTGGGACAAGAAAAATTTTTTCACAAATCTTGTAGGACTGCATTTTTTTCAGGGGAAGTTCAAGCTAGCATGAATGTAAAAGTTTGTAGCAGCATGTAGCACATTTGTTTTGTATCCACGGAAGCCTCTAGGGTGCCTGGCTGAGTGAAGAACAAGCACTCTTCTCTAAAATCAGAGATCTCTGCCATGCCAAAGCTCTAACTACCAATATGCCTGTCTCCCCTAGGGCTAGCTACTGGCAGCAAACCTGTGAAAACAAGGCAACATTTCACTCTTTTTTATCATTTCCCTAAACCCACCCTCCTAGAAACCAGCCAGTGGGGAGAAGAAGGTCCTGACACTCCTTTTCCTGAAGGGGCAAAACCAGAAGGAAATAGCTGAGCAACTTTGTGGCCCTTAGGCAACTGTAATTCCCCAGAACACACATGGTTATTATAGTAATGATTAGCAAACTATGAATGTTCGTATTTCACATTTTTACTTTGTATTAAATTTGTAGATATTTTCCTCCCCTAGGAAAGTCACAGATGTGTGAAATTGTGAACAAACACTGAAAATTGCGGAACACTTTCATCAACAAGGCCATTCAGATAACCACAGAAATAATAAACAGCTTTCTGGACAACATTATTTAAATCCCTTTGGCAGTGTCCCGTCCCTTTTGAAGAGGTCACAGGCTTCCTTGAGTTTGCTGAAGTACTGCTGCACCTCTCACTCTCCTTATGAACTTGCATGCTTTCAAAACATTTTCAGAGGCATCCCACATAATCTAAGAAGTGATCAACCTTAAGAAAATGATAAATAGTACTGCGTGCAATTCCAGAGAAAGAAAAAAGTCAGGGGAAAAGAGCAGATTTGAATATTCATGGTCAGACTCCTAATGATTAAATTTCAGTTTCCTTTCCAGTGGTCTCTTCAGTCAGTGTTTACAGAACTATCAACTTTAAAAAAAGAAGCAATAGTTTGACAGTGCTTACCTAGAAGCTGTGCCTTGTTTTATTGGAATAAAAATTTAGTTGATCTTTAGGATCCATTCCAACCCCTTAACATTCTATGATTCTATGGTTTTACAGGGTTAGAAGTAGAGGCAAGCAGGAACTCTGCGTACAAGCTACTTGACCTAGTACATCCATAGAGACTGAGGACATAGCTGTTATTTATTTCTCCTGGAAAAGTTCACTGGTAAAGAAAGCAAATTAGAAACACTTTTTGTCAGTATTTTCTAGCAAAAAGCCCCCACACCACCTGTTCCATGTCCATTCCTCTTTTTTGACAAAGTCGCTCTTTTTTGACAAAGTTGCTTCTTGCTTGTGGGAAAGGGAATTAAGGAGGTAGGAAAAGATTGGCAAAACTAAATAGAAGTCAGATAAAATGGGTACTTTTAGCACAGAATACAAAATGTAGACAAAATGTTTCTCTCCTTCTGCAAATCATTTCTATGACAAATTTTGGGCCTTCCTAGTTATAATAGTATATAAAGACAAAGTACTTATGCATGTGAATCCCTCTTCCAAGTTGTTCTTGTTTAGTTTAATTCTTCCTGGCTTTTAGCAAGCATAATCTCCTTTAATTGTGAGCCTTCCTTAATGAAGACTATTCTTGAAACCGTCATTTAAAATAAGTCATTAATTGTTTTCCACTCCCCATTAAATATCATAGGAAGTTATACCATTAATTCTATCGCTGCTAAATCCCCACATTGCCAGATGCTGAAGCAGAATGGGACTATGGATTACAAAACATATGGATTTATTTACACTAGGTAACTTCTTTATTAAAATATCTTAACGCAGTCATTACTGAGACTTCTTTCCCAAGCCCCTGCTGTCACACTCTGCTCTGCTCAGGAACACACACCACATCTGCTTTTCACATATGCTTTCCAGCCCCAGTCCACCCACATGGGCCCCCCTCACAGCAGTGTGTGCCCCTCCTCCCCAGCTTCAGATGCAAACACGCAATGGAGCTGTAGCACTCACAACAGTGCAAGGGGTTCAAATGGGCCCTGGCTGGCTTGGAGGATGCCATCCCTGCTCCAGTATCCCTCCTCTTCAGCAAGAGACTCTCTGGCTCATGCCGACTGTGCAGGGTCCTTCCTGATAGCAGTACTCCCCAGAAGCAATGCAGCTTCTCCAGCATAAAACTGCCAAGGCAGGTTTTTCACTGGTGACCCACAACCAGGGGTTTCTAACTCATTAAAAAGAAGTTTAAAAAGCAAGCCCACACCTTCTGCTTTCCTTTTCTTTAAGCCACAAGAGCCTGAACTGCAGATTAATGCTAAATACAGTCCTTTGGTATTGTGGAAGAAGAAAAGAGTAAGACCCTGGGATGAGCTGCCTGTTTCTCTTTCCTTGGAAACTGCTCAGACACCTTTCTGAGCAGTGTGAGAAAGATGCCCTCTGGAACAGAGAGATGGATTTCTCTGAAGCTTTCAGTTCGTCCTTAATTTGCATAGATCTGATTTTCTGACTGCAAGAGCAGGCTTGCCCTTCCCCTCCCCATGAAGATTGTTCTCCTTCTGCAAATAGATAACTAATAAAAAGTGGAAACTATTCTTAAAATGTACACTCTTTGTTTCCTACCTGTCTCCTCTTTCCTTAGTTACAGACAGTCTTTTCCCTATGGGCAGCATGCTTTTGCCTGACTTTCTGATTCTCCACCCCTTCAGTGGTATATATATTTTTTTTTTAATTTCTGGGTTATTGACTTTGAGCCAAAAATGTGTGGCCTTTTTTTTTTAAATAGCAGAAAGCACATATTCTAACAAAGGACTTTTGAAACTGCCTCCATAGCAACCAAGGATTCTTTATAAAAGAGGATGTTCAAGATCTCCTCATTGCAAAACATAGCCCCCCTTCTGACGAACTAGATTTACAGTGCATATCTCACCACCATCCCCCCACATTAAAATAATAAAGGTACAAAGTAATGCCCTCTAAAATTAGGAAATAGGTAATTAAAACTTTTACTAAGAACCTTCTATTTTTTCCTCCCCACCTGTACCCTCTTCTCAGTGGTACCAGTATGAATTACTTCTCCCTAGTGCACCTATTTTAAATCCCTTTAGTCTAGCCATTCTCAGGGTCACAGTACATTGGTTCCTGCCTTCTGTTCATGAAGTCTTCACTTAACCTCAACCCTGTCCAGAAGTCTTCTCTCACCTGATTCCCAGCCTCACCTGACATTTAAGCCAGGTCCTACTCCTTCCTCCGCTCACAGTTTAGTTTCTTATTTTGCCCCTCATCTAACTTCTTATTTTAACTCCTTGTCCACTCTTAATTTTCTCTGTCCCCCCCTCCCTGACTCCTGCTCCCATTCTCTGCCTCCACTTGTCTGGCTTCATGAGCTTTTTTGCCTCCCTGTCCACTAAAATCCAAATGTCCAGATGGAAAATTTTACTGGTCTAATTACTCCTAACCTGAGTTCTGTCTTCCCTTGTTGCTCTATCTTTCAAATGGTTCTGCTTAATCTAACAGGCTCTTCATGCTGACACCTTTTTTTTCTCAAGCAGTGCAATTCTTCTGTTTAATCAATTAAGTTCACTATTGCTTGAACGGCCAGAATATTTTTATTAACTTTTATCATTTGTAATATTACCAGCATGAGTTCCAATATAGTTTTACTTCCAAATATGTAGTAGATAGCAGTTCCTTCCTTACTATCAAATAAGTATAAAATGTATTTTATTATTTTATAAACAAAATCTATCAGAACAATCATCAACAGTCAGCAATCAGCTGTTGGTGGAACTACCTTCTAAATACAGGCATTGCAGGCAAGTGTTTAAACTTCTACAGAGTGGATATTTCTTGTCTCCAGTACCCTTACTCCTATGATGTGGGTTATTGAGGCTTAGTTTTATAATGTTATTTTGGGTGTGGGGAAGTCTTCTTTCCACGTACTTCTGTTAGCACATCTTGGCAGATTTGAGCACAGAACACACAAATGAACAGTGATAGTGTTCTTCAAATGGGAACAGTTAAGAGAATCAAATGGAGTTTAAACAAGAATGTAGGTATTAATGATGTGTGTCTTTACAAACCCAATCAACATGACAAAATAAGTTGAAATAATATTAATAAATTATTACAAAATAAATGTGCTTTATGTACATCGAAACAGCTTTGCACAACACCCAGGTAATATCAATAAATTACCAACAGTAGCGGTGTCCAAAAATATTGACTGAGAATTAGAATTAACGTCTAACACAGACCAGATGTTTGCTCACAGGAGCATTGGCCAGATCAACATCAATGGGCTTCCGCGTGGAGCAGTAACCATTTTTCATTAACAACAAAGTTGTCACTGAGCTGTGCTTATGGTGCTAACTGATACTTCCACGTTGGGCCTTCTTCGTAGGGGGTTAAAGCAGAATCCAGGATACAACAGATTTCCAGAGGAAATTAATTAATTCAAACCATTTACAGCACGTTGATGAAGCTAGGTTTACAATGCTGTCACTCAGCTTACATAAAAACACGTACAGGTTCGGCTGATCCCAGGATTTAGCAGGGGACAAAGGAAAAACAAGAATTTAAAACCTTCTAATGCCAAGAGTTGTTTGGGTTTTTTTCCTCCCCCTAGCAAATAAACACGTTCTGCATGCACAGATAGTTGAATTTTACTAAGTTTTAGAGTAGTTTTACAAATTTTCTTGAGAACGCTTGTCTCAAAATGTCCCAAATTATAATTTATGGAAATAACAGGTACTTACATAACTCCCAAAAGATTTAAATCTTCAAATTTTGAAGATCATAATCTTTGAATTTTTCTTCCTACATTCACCTTCTTAAAAAAATCTCAGTGAAGACAATCTCATGTCATTTGTAAAGTCTTTTCAGCTAAAGGAAAGAAGATGCAAAGAAAGGAATATAACTGTGCTATCACATCACCTTTCCCTGATTAAGTTATCTAATGAGTGCTCTTTAAGGACAGAAGTGGATTTTCATTTTTGGTATCTTAGGGATCTTTCAAGGGCATGTTTCTGATGGCAGAAACAAAAATTAACAGTGTGTCCTGACTGCTACAAGCTGCCTGAACAGACCTCAATCCCTCTAGAAAAGAAACTACATGTACAAGGAGGTGTCCATTCTGCCATTTTGATACACCTGTGGTACATCTTCTGTCAGTCCAGTATCACAGGCATCCCTGACATCACCTGAGCAGTGGATACAAAGCCACAATGCACAGCTAAAAACTATTGTTTCTTCTCTTAATCTGTCTGTGAGAGCTTTGGACTAGATTTATGCACAGTAACACAGCTGTTAACTTTTTTCCTATCCACCCTTTTTCATCACATGACTCTATTTCTGTTTTGCACCAACTGTGCATCTATACATTCATATAGTTGAGTTGTCTTCCATTGCTCTGACACCTAAACAAATAAAAATCTTGAAATAATTACTGCTCTTTTTAGAGACCATGTTCAAACTGGAAAAATGGATTTTTGGGTGGGAGAAAATTCATTAGCTACTTTTCCTGTCAAGTGAAAGCTGTTAAGAAATGAAGTCTTGGACTCATTTTCAGCTCTTCAGCTCCCAGCCAAACCAGAGATGCCCCAGAAATCACTTTCTTATTCCCAGAACTCTGCTGCTGGGGTACTGGAGCAAAGAAATGATCCACTTTGGTGACCAAGGCCATCATTTTGGTGTGAAACCTAGGAGCTGGTGAGCTTGCATGAATCTGTAACAGCTGAGTCATGAAAAAAACAGGCTACTGCTTAAAGCTGCAAGACTCCATTCATTTTCACACGGAGATTTAGAGAACAGAAGGTACAGTACACCAGTCTGGATAGCTTTATTTGCAATCACTGGCTGTCAGATCTAATTAGAAGAAACGTGGTCCCGTAGGAAGCTAAGGGGGATGGAAAGGAGGAGAGGAGTCACTGACCACAGCTGGTTGCTCTTTAGAGTCTGGTGTTCTCTATTTAAGGCAGAATCTTCCCCTATAATACCAGCATGGTGGTACTGAGAGCATGTGATTTGTCATTCCAGTAGTAAAGAAACAAGGGGCCATGAGATGCAGTGAAGAACTTCAAAGAGGATGTGAAAGACAGAATTATTTAGTAGTTGAGTCCTTAAAGAGTTGAGTGATGCATGTGAGTGCTGGCCTTAACATTCCATGCGCTGTACACCCTGCCAGTGCTCTTAATGCAAGATGGTAGAAGAATTTGCTGAGGCTCCTCTGCCCCAGGGACTACTGCTTCATGCTGATGCACATCCAGGTAGGAACTCAGAAAGGTACCAGGAATAATACTGAAGAGATGAGACATCATACACCTCTGGGAAGGAGGGTGAAAGACCTGGACTGGGATGGTATTTCGGTTAGATCTCCTGGGACAGGGTAAAAGTCTGGGAAGAGCACAGATGTGTCCTGAAGAAGAAGCCACTGGTGAACATTGGGAGGGTTTCAGATTTCGTACACTTATGTCTAACTTGTGATGAGCAGGGAAAATTGCTACTCTTACATGGCAGTAACCACACTTCATAGTATTTTTGCAGTTGTTAATAGTCAATCTGGAAGAATATATCCAGTTTTAGAATAAATGGTCTGTCCGGGATTAAAAACTGTGCAAAGTTTTTTGTCTTTTGAAAGGATATCATAATTTTATTAAAATTGCAAGTGACACAACAACAGTGGACAACCTTTGAGTACATAGAATAGAATCCAAGTTCAAAATTATCTCAGAAAGTCAGAGACTTGTAGAATTTTTCAAGTCAAGAGGGTTTTAAGGATGTCACCTGTCCAGTCTCCGGCTCATTGCAGACTATATCATGAGGTCAAGCTGATCACAGTCTTTCAGAACCTCCACAGAGAAAACAGACACAGTTCTAAAAGGACACACAAAGAATTCCTCTCTGTAAGTAAAAACTGAAAAATGTCTGGCTAAACAAAAAGATCTGAGAGGTACTGTGGCTCACAAGCTGGACAAGACTCAAGAATGTTATGCCTTTCTGAAAAAAAAAGCAAATAGGAGTGTTATCTCCAATTCAGCTGAAATATTTGTTGTATTTGGCACTAATAAGGTGTCAGCTGGAGTGCTAATGTCTGATTTTGTGCACAGTTCAGGAGGGATGTGCACCAACTGAACAATGTATTGTGATTACAACAAGGTTTCTAATTAACACAAGGGAGATTAGACCAGATGACAGGAAAAACCTCCTAAAAGAGAGGTTAGTGCAGCACTGGAATGCATTGCCTGGGCACGTTGTGAAGTTTCCATCACTGGAGGTTATTGAAAAACAAGTTGGATGAGAACCTGTCAGGAATGACATAGAAATATGGAGATAGAAAGGGATGAGATGGCCTGTTAAGGTCTCTTCCAGGCCTCCTCCTATCTGTAATTGCTAAATTTGTCACTCAGATTTAGTGAAGAATTAAACTCTGTGACAATGTGATTTAAGTTGTATCCCTTGGAAACAACAACCAGATTATTTCTGATCTGGGTACAGTCATTGCTCATATGTGTCTGGTGCCTGTTCTGCTTAGGTACTAATGAGCTGAATCTGCCAACATCCATTAGCCAAAATATTTCAGCTCACCACCCCTTACTTCAGAAGATACAAAGTGCTCATGTGAGCATCTCTGTAAGCAAATTTATGAGGGGGTAATAAATTCTGCAAAAGATGCAGTAATGACCAGCTGGCTGTGAGTAAATGGCAACCTTTTTTGTGGGCGTACCTGTTTGAGTAGTGCACATCTGCACACACTCTTAATGATGGCTTGCAGATTTTACGTACACTTTAGCACACTGGTACAAAGCAATTTGGTATCCTGTAATGGAAAAAGTACTCATCCTTTTGCAATAGTGGGCCCTTTTTTATTCATTAAATATCAAACGGCAGTAAAGTATTGTAACATTCCGTGCCTAAGAACTAGAATTAGACCTGAAATGCGTCAAAAAATTGCAGCACACACCTCCTCAGATTTAGAAGACAAAGCAATGCTTTTCTTTCTGGAATTTGGAATCTTGAGTTCTTTTTCTTGGTTACTTTCCTTTAAATCAACTCTGAAGAAATTATTCTTCCCAGCGTCTAGCATGGCTCCTTGAGAGCTGGGAATTCAGGGTTCTCTTCTAGGGGCAGTGGTTGACTTAATCTGGGATTTGGGCCAAGTGATCTAATATCTTTTTGCTTTTTCCACAGCTTTTAAATCTTCAGTACACTTTATTCATTCAGAGAAAGAATGATAGGAGTTATCTGAGAAAGCAGACATTGCTTGTGCTGTTTTTCTGCTCAAACACTGCAGTAAGCACCACTGCTTATTAAAATCCTAATTTTAGTTAGTGCCATCCACCATCTCCAGCTATACTGCTAACCCAGTCTTCTAGATCACTACTAAAGCAATTTTGTTATTTAAGACCTTGTCCTCAATGAGATTAAAATAAATGAAATTCATGTTCGTTCCACTGATTTCAGCTTGTTCACCATTTAATTTCTGTGACCTCAAGCCACCTATCCGTATAGACTGAATTTGGAATACACTTGGGGAAACAAATGATAACTGCAAAGAAAAAGAAAGAGAAACTCAGAGTAGGAGGTAGTGATGTAAATGAGACCGTGCTGATAGATATGACTAATTATTATTTTATTGTTAGTATTATATTATTTTCATCGATATTGAAATAATTAATAACACTCCATGGCTATTACTCTTCACATCTGTAACCAGACTTGGAAAACATACTGTCTGGCAGAAGAATGAAAGAATTTTTACTTATGTTTTTTTGAAGAGACTGTTAAAATGGCTTCTATAGTAATAAATAACTTACATCAGTTCCCTTATTTTATTAATTTTTATAAAAATTAACTTCATTCCTCACTAAACATAAATAAGCAAAACAATGTTGACAAAAATTACTTTAAACAAAACATGTAGAATCAAATACATGGCATACTGCAGATGTTTAATACTTACAAATGTAGCTTATTCAGCTTTTGAGGGCTCAAGTACTACTCAGGAACAAAGGTGGAACATTGTCATGCAATGAATAAAACTGTGTTTCAACAAATAGCAACATAAGAAAAGCCAAAGAGCAAGCAAAGAAAACCAACTTAAGCATCTCTCCTTTCTCTTTCGTCTTATTATGAATACATACACGAATAAGAAGCACACCCAACATCCAAGCCCCTTATAGCCCAACTATAAATGAAAATGACTAATTTCACTGTTACAATTAAAAATAATGCTAAAGTGTAGGAAGAGATTTTCAAAATAACAGTGACCAATGAGTGCATTCATTTAATACCATGAAAGTAAACATATTACCAGTGTTCATACTTATAAAAGTTTTGTGAAAAGTTCCCATTTAAATGAACAAGCAGAATTTCTTTTGCCAGTGCCTTCTGCATCCTTGGGTATAAGGCCGGAAAAACAGTGGGTCATAAAGCCCTGCTCCCTGTTGTTATAGGCAACTGAAACCTGTTTATAAATGCTGCAAGACTCATTATAAAATTGGCTAAGATTTATCACCCTCCTGCTTCTGGTTGAAAGCTGTTTCTGGTATTAGAAATCTCCTAACTGGCAGTTTAAAAGTATTCATGACCGTTTTACACCATTCCGCTACTGTGCCAACAATATCTATTAGCTTAATATCTTTTTTTCTCCCTGATGGTTTTCACCATATGTGCTTACAGATATTTATGATTTTTCATATATATTATCTCCACTTTTATTTTACAGATCTGTATAGAGGTTACTCTCCAAGTTTGTTCTAGTTTAAATTCACAGTTTTTGAACATGGACTGGATCCAGTATTTCAGAGGAGAATTTTCTAGCACCTTATATAATGGCATCAACACGTCTCTATTTCTATTGCTTAGCCTGAAGCATGCTAGGATTATTTTTGCCTGCTTAGAGTCACATGACACATTTTGACTGAATAAGGATATTCAGGTTTTTCTTGCCTTCTGCTATTTCAAGATGATGAAAACTTATTTTATAGAAAATTCTATTTAGAATGTAACTTTTGATGATAAAATTACATCCCCTAATTGTTCCTGTCTGGGCCTTCTGGGGTGACTAATGGAAATGACAGAGGTGATGGATGGACTGTAACTCACAGAATATCGGCAGATGGAAGGTACATCAAAGGATCCACAAGGATCATCAAAGCCCAACTCTTGGACTTTATTCCTGTTCACAGTGATGGAGGTGCCTTAGATAACTGAGTTGGCCCACATGACAGAGATTTCCTCCTTGCTGTGTCATGAAGAACCACCCACAGCACAGTGTGGTTTTCATAGAGAAGCCCTCTTAGTCTCTTAATCGTGTGCACAAATTATTTTTATACAAAATGAATAAAATTAGGCACAGTATAAGACCTTGAGAAATTATGTTACAAATCTCATTTCATCCTAAAAGTTTTAACCAGTGCCTGTTTCTCTTTCAATCTGTCCAGCTTTGTTCCCATTCAATTCTAACGTGTTCTGTTCTCCTATTATAGTTTCAAGTACTACTCATACATATTATTTTTTCCCTCATTTTAGAAATAACCTGAAAATTGGGTTCTTTTTGTTGCTTGAGTACAAGGGTAATTCTTTGAGATCTGTTGTGTGGGAGACATAGCAAATAGTTCTAGTTATCTAGGATATAGACATTTATGTGTCAGCTAGTCATCCTCACTCCCTTCAAAGTTGCTGGGAAAAAAATTGGCACACTTAATGCACTTAATTTCAGTATAAACTAGACCAGATGAGTCTTGCCCTTACATCCCTCTAATGACAAGCTCAAAAAGAATGACTACCTCAGCTGTAGATGTCTCCAGCTTATATTTTAAGCTAGTGGAGAAAATTCTTACTGTACACCTTTAGGATACCCCAGTTTTCTAAACAGGCGGGGTTTACTGAAACTGGTCTTCTGAAGAATTCCTCCAGAATTTCCTCCTGTAATTTCCTCCAGAATAATGTCTTAAAGATGGTTTTAGAATACTGGGAAATGTTTAATAAAACTTAAAAAACTGGAGCCAATGTTTAATAAAAAATCTTGGATAAATTCAATGTGATCATGGAGCACAAAATTATTTCTACAATTGATTCTATCCTTAGTTTAAGGGTAAAATCAACTGCCCTTGCACACAACTCATCTGACATATCTACTCAACTGACCTATTAGTAATATATAGGTTTATATGTGTAAGTATAAAAAAATAAGAGGGTATTAGCTGGTGTCTCCTAATCAATGAAGATGAAAGCGATGGGGCCTCACACATAAATTAATTCTGTAACTTTTCTGTAATTTACAGATTTACATTAACATAAAATGTATTTAGCAGATCAGAATAGTTCTTTTGTCAATAATAGCATGTTATGTGATGACTATCAAATATTTTATCATCAGGTTGTACTACCTAGTTACAAGTAAATGAGAGGAATTTTGGGAGTTATGAAGGACAATTGACAATAGGTATACAAAAAAGCTGTGGTATTTCAAAGATTTTAAAATTAATTAAATAATAAATAATTATAAATTGAATTTTGCAAATATATAAAATTAAGCAAAGACTTTCGTGTATATTGATTTCACATCTTTTAGGACTTACACTGGCCAATATTCTGGAGATATATTTTCATGTTCTTGTAAGATGATGAGATAATGTAGAAAACAGACTGAAAGAGATATCCTGAGGACAGCACATACACCTGTGAGTGTGGAGAATAGGAATAAAACCTGTTTCATTATGCTTGTAGGAACTAATTGTAGCTGATCCATTTTTCAACCATTATTGAAATGTCTGATACTGTATTCATGAGACCTCCATCTGCTCTGGATTTCTGTGTTCCAGGAAAATTATATTTTTCCTCTTCCCGTAGCATATTTCAGCTTTGTAAGCTAACCATACCCTATCCTTTTGTGCTGAAGCAATGAAATAAATAATAATAATAATAATAGTAATAATATCTTACCTTGAATTTTACAGAAGTAAAAGAGGTAAAGTTCTTAAAGTGTTCTTTGCATGGAAAGTTTTTCAAGGCAGAAACATTTTATTCCTTTGATATTGTGCATCTGTTATGCAACACAGTATTAATATTCCTAATTCTGCCTGATTTTTTGTTAAAGAGGAACTGCTTTTTGGAACAGTAAAGCTGCTGTTGTGTTTTTTACCCCAATGTAGAAAAAAATGCCATGCGCATAGATTAAATGAGTGTTATCCATTCCCAGCCACAGACCAGAGACATGGTATCTTTCACTGACTTTAGCAGTTTGCATCTGAGACCTAGTGTTTCTTTGAAGCAGGAAAAAGAAACTAAGAAACAATTAAAAAAATATGTAACACTCAGTTTCCAGCCCTTGCTCACCAGTAAGATCACAGAGATACAGGAAACAAATAAAACCTCTTCTTCAAACAGTCTTTTAAATGCAAATTTTAAATTGTAAATTACCTTATAATTTGGAAATCGGTGCCATTCCAGCAGGTGAGAAGGATTTAGGCATCCCTGGAATGCTGAAGATGAAACTTTCCAGACATGCTCCTGTCAGGTAGATTAATATTTGACCTGAAAGCTTCACAGTGCTCCTTTTGCTTCCTGCAAACCCTGTAGTATCAGTGATTATGCTGAGATAGCTTAACCTGAGATGTCAGGGGCTGATCTGTTGATCTGAAAAATCTCTGGCAAGGAAAAAACAACCCCTTTCAAAGCAGCTCATGCATCTTGCCCAGAAAACAGTTTTATGAAGGGAAATTAAATAATTTATCTTGAAAATAGATCTTGATATCTATCTCAGAGTAAGCACAGAAAACTTAGATGTTGTCAGAGAGGTAACAAACTCTGGGCTGCCATAGTGTTTACTGCTTCACAGGAGTTTGCTCAGGAAGCACACCAGAAGCACTAAAATTTGTTCAAACTTAATAGAAAATTCAGACCCTGTTTAGCTTATAAGGGGAAAAGAACAACAACCTGCGTGTACCCTGTACATGTTCATAGAAGAAGTGGGAGGAGAACAATTATACTATAATGAGATGTTTGCTATTTTTTTCTGTATCTTATGCATTTACCACATTCTCAAGGGATATTTATTTTTTTATAAGGCCAAAATTCAACACTATATATGGATATCCCTTTTATTTCATTTCTCTTATTGATGTATCTAATGTCTATAAATGGTGCCATATTAAGAGACTCATATGGTTGCACTTACCAAATACACTTCTGGGCAGCCTTCTTGGACTGAAGAAATTACATCTTTACATCTTATAAAGAGTTTTGTGTAATCACAGTCAGCAAACAATGAATATAGGAACTAAATTAACGTAATAATAGTCCCTGCTCTTCCTGCAGTATGCTACTGTCATATATTTGAGATGGTGGAATGGTCTTTTTCTCCAGGAAGATGTATTTGACATTGTCTTTCAAAAATGAAATTTAAACTCTACTTTAACGAATATGTTATATTGAAATAAATTAAGTTTGCCAGCAAAGTGTCAATTCTGGAAAGAATGTTCTTTTATTTTTTTCAGTTTTTTATTTAGGATAGTCAGTTAAACACAACAGAGAACAGCAATGCAGAACAAGATATGTCGATAACTAAAAGCTAGGAGAAGCAAAATATTTAAAATCATACTTGCAATCTTCTCAGTTATGTTTTAGTGTAGGATACATCAGATAAAATGAAGTGTTATTATCATGATATAAAGCACTGTTTGATATCCATGTAAAATTAAAGTTATTTTTAGCCCTGTCCTTGGTTAGCAAAAGTACATGTTATACCCTTTGCCCTAGGATTAGATTCCTTGCTGGGAAAAGGCTTTTAGATATGGAAGCTGCAATATAGTCAATCTCTTACTTGTGGCTGGGAGACCAAAAATGCTCAAAGGATTATCATGAGAAGCACTAACTTTAAATTCACAGTGAACTCCAGCTACAAGGTAGTTGTTTGTCACTTTTCATGAATAGCAGGTTTATAAAAACTACATTAAAGGGAACAGATACATAAAAAATATCTGAGGCCTTATAAAAAATTTTCAATAGTTTCACCAATCACCCTTCAAATTCTTTAGTAAAATTTTTCTAATTATTCACTTAAAACTGTGTCTGGGACATATCCATCTTAAGATTCATATTTCAAAAGAAAAAGTAATTAAATTTTTAAGATAAAGTGTAATAAATATAAAATAACATAGGCGAGGAAAGATGAAAACCCTGAATTTAAAGTCATACACTGGCCAAAAGTGATACCAGAAATTTTCATAACAGTTTATTTTTGCAGAGAAAATTATTTTCAGACTTTGTTTATTGATTTCCACAGACAAAAGGTGTAAAAAACTTAGATAGAAAGATACCAGATTGGTGTCTGGGGAGGGGGAAGTATCAGAGCCTTCTGAATTGCTGCCCAAAAAAATTGCTAAAAGATGTCAAATTGGTCCCAAAACCAAAAACACAGGCTTTCAGCTGCTGCTCCACAAGTTTTACATGTGCCATATTGGCCATGAAACAAAACACGATTTCTCAGCTGTTGTTCCAATTCTTCATACTGAGCACATACAAATGAAGTGTAAATAATATTTTTATTTTTCAGAATCAGCAGAGCTGAATCTGTGCAAATGAGGAAAAAGGCCCTTGGGTCTGAAAGTGTAAAGACTTGGAAGAAAGTGGGAATGCTGGTAGGAGGAGACTTATGGTTGCTTATATTCCATTGTAGACTGCGTTTGGCGAAGATTATTTATTTTAAGATTAAAAACTTTGATCAGTGGATGCTTCTTCTGTGCTTAGGAACTCAGACAGTTGATGGAACCAGAGAGTTCAGAAAGACTGAGAAGAGTGAAGGCACTCAAGCACAAAAATGCTCCAGATTGAAATGAGCTGTGCAGCTGTGAGAATGAGGGAGACAAGGAGGCTGTGCCCTGGTTCCTGCCAGTGTCACTACAGACCTTTTTTCCTAGGCATATCCAGAAGATGTGCAAATTTAGAAGAAAACATAAATGAAACATGGAAAGAGACAGTGGACTTCAGAGAACCCCCTAACTGAACCTCTGGGAAGAGCCACTATTCCCTGTGTAATCTCAGCCTGTGTTTTCATGGACGTTGTGTGGCCCTAATGGAGTGTACTTTCCAAAAGACCAGGTCTGTCATTTCCTTCTCCGTCTCAGATGTTTTCTTACCTTCTTCCCAGCTCCAGAAATCCTAACCCTATATCCTTCTTTGTGTTGGCCAAGACACTTTTTGAACTCTTACATAAACAGTTCTATTTCACAGTCCAATAGAAAATTACCCATATTTTTCTGGGTTTTATTTGGTTTTTTTATAGGTTGGTGACTTCTCTCAGCTGAGAATTGGAACCAAAGGGGCGTGTGCGGCCAGGACTCGGTAAAAGAGGAAAAAGGAGGGCAGAAGCCTGAATTCTTTGTTTCACAGAATGAGTTGTTGCGTCAGTGTTGCAATTCTTGAAGCCACAGCCTCAGTGCTTGTTAGTGACACATAAAAGGGTCAACTTCAAATGAATCCTTACTTTTCCAGAAAGAGGAAACACTGGCAGTAGGTCCATGCTCTGCCTTGGAGTCCACTTCGTGTACTTATCACCTAGAGGATGAGCCATGATAACTTGCCTTTCCAGTGATTAGAGAGACCTTTGAGCTATTAACTTGTGCTTTTTTTACTTATAGACTGATCTCCAAAAGCATCAAATACAAAGTTTATTAATAAATAGCTGGAATGTTTATTTAAAGTCTAATCTGTAGTAAATGTCTGTAAGAACCCAGCATTTTATAGAAAAAAAAAATCATTATGAATAGGCTGCATTATGTATGGTAACCTGTATGTTATTCAAGGGCATTAAAATATAGAATAAAAATGTTCTTGCAGGATGCTGATATTGATAGCTCTTCATCATTAACAAAAACCATCATAAAAATATATTTTGATTACCATGGTCCAAGGGAATTGAATTGAAATCGTCAAAAGATTTAACATGTTTTGCTAGAGAAAAAGAAAACCTTTCATGCATGTACATTATGGATATACAAAGTCCAAAGTTTCCAAATGTATCATGTAATGTTACCCCTCCTGACAAACCTTGCCTAAATATTCTGGCCTTCCAAAAATGCAGCCTAAATATTCTTGATGGGGAAGGAGAGTAAAAATTATGCATTGGTGTCTCTTTGGCTTGACACATGCGAATTTTGGCATTATGTGGTGAACTTCCATCTGCTTTTTAGTTGCGTTATTTGTTTTAAGGAAAAGGAGATGGGGACCTTCCAGTGAACTAGCAATCTTGGAAATACCTTTGCTCAGCAAGGAAAGAGTGGAATGAAAGACATCTCATCAGATTAGGAGGAATTTTAATGTATTAGTCTGCTGTGTTTGAGACTCAATATGTTCTTCCCAACCTCCATTTTAAATCCAGCATAAAGTAAAGGAATAACAGCTAAGGCCCTGGGGAATAGTAAGCAGTAGAGGAGAGATTAATTGGTGTCAAGTAGGGACTAGTAAAGGATCAGCTGATACTGGAAGAATTAGGCTGCAGGAAACATTTTATAGTTGTCTTTCTCACTGAAAGCATGGTATTGTTGTTCAACAGTCTAGTGCCTTTCCTTCTGTCAGCCTCAGTGAAGCTTTTAGCTGGGGAAGAAAGTGGATAATTAGCATTCCATTTGGACGCCTGCAGACCAGCAGTCTAGAATATTAAACAGCTTTGCAAAACAGGAATGGTCTGAACTGAACTGATTCATATTTCTTTATCTGAGGTCTTTGAAATGCAGGTTTATATATGTCCTAAAAAAAAAAAAAGCTTTGCTCATAACTTCACATCTGCTTTTGACATTTGAAACTAATCCCCTTGATATTTGACAACAAATTCCTAAACTGGAGGTGTGGAGGAAGGAGATGATAAAAGTGCTTCTGCACATGTTATAACAAGTATCCCATGTCACTTAGGATCTCTAAGCATGGTGCTGAAGGTATGGAAATACAGGATATTAGTAATTGTGGTGGTTTAACCCTGGTAGATAGATCAGCCCCACACAGATGCTCACTCACTCTTCCCCCAGTGGGATGGGGGAGACAATCTGAAGGGTAAAAATGAGAAAACTCATGGGTAAAGACAGTTATACGTAAAGCAAAAACTGCACACTGGAGCAAAACAAAAAAAGGAGTTCATCCACCACTTTCCACCAGCAGGCAGGTGTTCAGCCATCCCCAGGAAAGCAGGAATCCTTCATGTTTTGCAGTGACTTGGGAAGACAAATGTAATCACTCTGAACTTGCCCCCCTTGCCTCTTCTTCCCCCAGCTCTACATGCTGATCTTGACACCACACATTATGGAATATCCATTGGGTCAGCTGGGGTCACTGTCCTGGCTGTGTCCCTTCCCAACTCCCAGTCTCCTTGCTGGTGGGGTGGGGTGAGGAGCAGAAAAGGCCTTGATGCTGTGTGAGCCCTGCTCAGCAATAATTAAAAACCCCTGTGTTATCAACACGTGTTTCATGACAAATCCAAAGCATAGCCCCATGCCAGCTACTATGTAGAAACTTAATTCTGAGACAAAACCTGCACAGAGCTGCAGAGGATCAAACTTGTGTTTACAATAGCACATCCCCTTGTCTGATTCTATGTTTTATCAATGGCCACAATGCTCCCTTAGAAGATCCATCATTCTAGTTAAAGATGTTTTTCCTAACTAATTTTCTTGCTTTATCCTGAGGGCATAAAAGGTATAGGCATTTGTTTATTAATTCTTGTGACATTATGGTATCTCTTACATCAAAGCCATTATTTCTGCACCAAGCAGTGAATTCTACTGGCCATACAGGAATGTACAGCCTTTCATGGAAGCATAAAGGTCAGGAAGTCAGGCAAATGGCTGCCCAGAGTGCTTAGTTTGAGGCAATTGTCAGAATAATGTTGTGGAAACTGGTGACAAAGGCTTCTTTATACCTGTTCTACAGAACTGCATTGTAAGTGAGGAATAGAATAAAAAAGATGTGGAAACTAGAAAGATAATTTTCTTTGCTTTTCTTCCCAAGGTGTTTGCATGTGTGGGAAGTGTGATGGCAATCTGGACAGCTGTTTGGGGGCAGGTGAGCACTGATGAGCAGCACACCAGCTTTCACTGTGGCTCTCCTCTCTGACCATCCAGGCTCTGGATGGGATGAGATCAGTTGCAGCAGGACCAGATGAGTGGTCAAGTCCTCCATGGCAGGGTGGCTTAGTACAGAAATTACTTGTATCTGCAAAGTATACCCAGCCTTCTCTCCTGTGAAGCACTGAAAATGGTGATCTTCATTCTTTTCCTTTATATGGCCTTATACAGCTGTAATTTTCTCTCCTGGTCATGATTTCCTCCAGATCTTGAAGCCTGTGCAGACACCTCTCATCCACCACCCCTCACCAGCCTCCCCAGGGCTCCTTCCCCCTTGCCCACAGGCCAGGACCCTATTCTGGTCACCCGCCCCTAGCTCAGCAGCGACACAGCAGGGCTGGTCTCCAGCTACCCAAGGCCCAGCCTTGCCTGGCCACAGGTCCTCCGAGCCAGGTCCACCCACAAGCCGATGTCCTAGTCTGTCCCCAGCCCTGGGCTGGGGGGTGCCCAATGCCCAGGGCTGGAGCTGGGCCGGGGAGATGATGAAATATGATGAGGCATATCCTCCTGGGAGCCATGTCCAGGCATGGGAAGCACAAGAAAACTGGAAGCCAGCACAAATTTACAAATCATGCCTGACCAGTTTAATTGGCCTCTCTAAAGAGACAGATGGTGAGGAGACAGCAACAGGGATTTTTCCGTGGCTAAGAGGGCAAGATAAAATCACGGTGTTTGGACTTGTGAGTACATGGAAAACTACCTGGATGGCCAGCCTCAAATGTTTTTGTTCAGTGCTGTGAAGCCCCAGTGACATCCATTTTCCTCAGGGGTCAATATTGAGACCAGTCAGTACCTTTTAACATTCTCCCTGGTGACCTGGGTGACGGAATGGAGTGCATCCTCAACAAGATCAGGGGTCTGGGAGGAACAGTCGATACTCTGGAGAGTAGTGCTGCAGTTCAGAGGGACCTCAGAAGCTGGAGAAATGGGATGACATGAACCTCATAAAGTTCAACCAAGGCTACTGCAAAATCCTGCATCTGGGATAGAGCAGCCCCGTGCAGCAGTGCAGGCTGGAACCAGCTGTGTGGGAAGGAAAGGACCTGAGAGAGCACTTTACCCTGTTCAGTATTTGTGAAAGGGTTTCTGCAGTACTGTGACAAGTATTTGCCATTAAAGTAGTCAAAAACTTCAGCAGTCTTCAGTGTGCCTGTTTATGTCTAAGCCAGTCAACCTATGCTCCCTGTAGAGAAAAAAAAAGTATTTTTAAAATGGAATTCAGTTGAAGGATCGGGGATATCTAATTGAAGAGGAACTAAACTGTGTGATAGGAAGGGACCATGTTTCTCCACTCATAAGGAGTCAAGACAACTGTAGGCATCTGGGACACACAAACGTGTATTTGATCGGGTGTCTCACGACAGAAAACAACTCCTCTGTGCATACGATACTGACATGGCTGGGGTTTGAATGGTCTGAGCTGCAGCCCCGTAGTACTTGTGAAATGGCTGGTACCCGCCTTCTCCATCCCATCAGAAACCACAGTATTCCCAATCCAACCCTGCTGCCTCTGCTCTCAGACTCACTGAGATTACCAGATTTGGATGGCTCTTAAAATCTTCCTCTACAGTCTCAGGACTTCAGAACTTACCACAAATATCCTGCACCTGCTTTTTAAGAACAACTGTGAAATTCTTCTACTTTCTTTAGCTCTTAGAGAAAGATAGATGCTGGAGGGAAAGGGTGGAGTGTTTTTATTGTTTAGAAATTTTCAGAATGTTTAGATGAGCAGAAATGAATTGTTTATTACAGTAATTTTTTTTACAAAAATGCTCTCACAGGTATCTACCATCATGGACCTGCCCTTTCCAGTCTTCTTTTCTATATAAATGAAAAGAAATAAAGATTAATAATTTATAAAGGGGGAAGCTTGAAGCTAGGGGGTCTGTCTTATTCCAGGTTTGCAAACAGACTTTATGCTGTCTAGACAAGTAGAGAATGTATATTGACCTTTCCTTTTTCCTGCTCTAACATCCATGTTTGAAGAGGAACATCCTGACTTTTTTCATAAGTGAAGTATGAATACACTACACAGATCGTTTTGAAGGAGGCTAGAAACAGGTTTTTTATCATTCAGAGCTCCCGAAAGCACCATTTGAGCATAGTCTTCCTGTTCAGGGAGGAAATAGCTGTGTCTGTGAGTCGAACGGACTCTGATTTCCAATAATTTTCCAGTGGTAAACTATGATTCAGTTTCCATTTATAAAGTGAAATGAGTGCCTAAATAATCAACAGTAAAAAGCCAGAAGTAGGAAATGAACCATCCTTCAAAACAATTCCACTCTGTTTAGTTTGGCCTTCATTCCATTGTTAAAGGATTTCCTTATGTGCAAGGTGTTACAGATTGGCAAGTTGAGGCCATTCTAGGCACAAGTATTTCATTTTGTACTGTGTGTAAATATGAGATAACTATCTGTATAACTTTAAAATCATCTGCTAGAGACAGCAGCTCTTCCAGTGCTTTAGAGGAGCACTAGTTACAGGGTCAGAGGAAAGCCATTACTAATGAAGATAAATAGAGCATCTCTTAAATTGCTCTAGCTTTCAGTAAGCGCAAAAGCAGCCTGGCTTATTCAGCTTTATTTAGCTGAGGGCAAATTGGGAACTTATTGCTTACTCTGTGATATAACCTCAGCAAATATTATTATCTACTGATTTGTCAGCTGCAAACATAGATAAGACTTAACAAAGTGATGTGAATGCTGGAAGCTCTGTCTCTGAAGGATATTCAGCACTTCAGGTGGTTCAGGTGGAATTCTTTGGGGTTAGACATCCAGTCACATTTGGGGGCGGGGGAGGTTGCAAGGAAAAGTACACTTAAACACATTGCCTAAAAGCTGGTTCATCATGTTCCCAAGGAGTCACCTTGCTACCTCTTCTCAGCAGCCTATATGTACAAAAGATAGTTGTTGACTGCTGAGCAAAATGGATCATAGAAAAGTTGTCATTGTAAGCAGTGGGTTCGCTCCCCTGTGACCCCACTCTCCCACTCAGTCTTATTTATGCTTCAACACAAATTAGTGGTGAGTGCAAAGCAAAAGCTATGATCTGGAATCTAAATCCAAATTTAGATTCTGAGCTAGAACAAAAATTCAAATTTATGAGCTAGCTCATATTTCTTTTAAATTTAAACAATAACTTCTACCTACTCACTGGTTGCTGAAGTGTCCCTTATGTCAAGTGTTGACAAATTCATATTTAAGGTTTAGAAAATAATGGATTTGCCCAAAAAAATAATTTAAAGTTGGTTTTGTTTGGATGGGGACTTTTTTGCTTCTGCTTTTGTTGGTTATAATTTTTTAAATATATTTTTAAATTAATATTGCATTTTCGTCTCTTCTTTCTGTTTCCTGAGTGATATGTGTTGCTTATTTCATAATTCCAGGCCCTTCACACTTTGAAGGGTCTAAATCATTGTTTGAAATAAAAGTTTCAATTCTTTTACTTTCTTTTGATTTTAACAGCTGAAGTTTTAAGGAAAATAACAAATATTCTGACAGTTTGGGAAGTCTAAATTGGAAATCAGGTTTTGACATTCAGCCTCATTTTTCTGTATTTGTTCCACAAACTTATTTGTAAAGCCAATATTATTTTACATACTAGCCTGAAACCTGGAGGAAAGACAAGCTGAGTGTTTTATGAGGCAGGCCATAAATAAAATATGAATATGTAGAAAGAATCCTTTCCAGTCACACTGAAAATTAACTTCTAGGATATCCCATCTTTTTAAATATCTGTTCTATGTGCTATTTTATTGAAAGAACATTAGCTAATTATGATATATTCAGGAGCATTAGCAGAAAAAGTCTGTCTCTCACAGACATGAATGAACTATGCTGTGTCAAATGAATTTTTGTCCAGGTGCACAGAATATTTCAGACAATTTCTGAACTTCTTCCCAATCTAGTTGGCTATGGATTCAGTGTTAATGATTCACACAGTAAACAGTGATGTTCAGAGTGTTCATTAAGTTCCATTGTCTGTTGCTCCTGCAGACAGTTATTTACCTTCATTTACAATAAGCAATTTTCCATCAAGAAGAGCTCTCTTAATTTGATTGGCTGTGTCAGGCTACTTTTCTGTGATTTTTCTTTTTTGGCAACAGTTTTTCCAGCTTGTTCTTTAACTGTCATTTGCCTTCTCCTGTATTTTAAATCTATCATGCTTCATGACAGACAGACTTGTAATTTGGACTCTAATCATTTCTGATTCTCATGTTTTGACAGACACAGACTTGTCTTTCTGCACCTCCTTCCACACTTTCGCTCTTTATTCTGCATTTGCTTGTGACACACAATACTGTCTGTTTAACCCTTTCCTTTTCCCTTTTCCACTTTTATACAACACATATGCTATAAGCAGGTATGATTTAAATCATGGATGTGTTAGAGAGACTGCCAGAAATTACTCTGTTGAACTAAAAATTATGGTGTTTGAAACTATGTATAGACATATTTATTTCATGCTCTAAGGTTCCACCTGACTCAATTTGGAAGGGCTCTAAGTAAAGATGATTTAGTTAACTAAAGCCCTTTTTCTATCTCTCTTTTTTTTTTTAATCTGGATTATTTTAATATTAAATTCAATTTCTGAGAAAGTATCTTCTGCCATTGTAAACATTCTTAAAATCAAAACATCCTTACCTTGAGAACTAAAGGATTCAAGTTAGAATCAAGTTGTTTAGTTCCACCTACAAATTGCAAGACCAAACTTAGCTGCACCGGTGCTATAAGGCTCTCTGCTGGGGAAGTGAAGTTCCCTTCCCACTGAAAAAACACATAAGGACTGTTGTTCCTGCTTCCAGGAAAAAGCCCATGCTGTAACATCAGTTGTGCTGCTTTCAAAAGGTGGGAAGATGCTTCTTCTTGAATTCAAAAGCACTGTGTTCTGCTCAAAGTCATGATTGTGTGACATAGCTGTGATTTTGTGGAAATCATCCCATTGGCAGCTTGTCCCGGGAATGGTGCCTGTCTATCACATCTAGCCAAGGCAGAGGTGAAGATTTCCTGAGCATCCTGTCTTCATACTTCCTATCAGGACAGTCCACATGAAGCGATTTCTAAAATGTGATATATATAGTTGATTTGTGTCTTCAGTATTTTCTGCACCTTTTTTGTGTTTCAATATGTATGCGTATACATGAGCAGATACACACACACGTAAAAATAACTGATCTCTTAACTAACTTTTCATATCCAGCTGATACAATAATATTCTGAAATAATATAAATGGCTTGGAAATGAGGGGAGAGCAGTGGATGTTGCTCCTTTTAACTTTAGAAATACTTCTATTTTTCAGAAGATCCATGTAAACTAACTGTTAAAGCAGGACTCGGAAAGAGGACAGTAGACTGAAAACTGATGTGCCAGTGGTATGCCCTGAGAGAGGATATGGGAACAACGCTGTTAAACATCTTCAGTATGGAGTTGGGTGATTGGACAGAGCTTATCATCAGCAAGTGTGTAGGTGATATAAAACTTGGAGGAATGCTTGATATATCCAAAAGGGTGGGCTGCCATCAGCAGCATTGTCAGGCTTGAGAAACATGCTGACAGGAAATTCAATGAGTTTGACAGAGGGAAATGCAAAGAACTCCATGCACCATGTCAGACTAGCAGCTGTCCAGCTGGAAAGCAGGTCTGCAAAGAAGCACCTTGAGGTTCTGGTGGACAAGAAGGTGAGTGTGAGCCAATGATGTGCTCTTGCAGCACTCTGGGCTGCCAACAGCACTGTGATCTGAATGAGGAGAGCGAGTCAAGGCCCGTAACCTTTCCCCTCTTCTCCCCACTGGTGAGACACATCCAGACTCTTGCAGTTCTGGGGCCCTAATGGGGGACACACATGGACTTATCGGAGAGAGCATTGCAGAACAACAAAGATGATGAAGGGATGGAGCCTCTGTCATATGAGGAGAGAGGGACAGTGCTGGGACTCTTCAGCCTGGAGAGCACAATACTCAGGAGGATCTTATCAATGTGTATAAATGCCTGATGGGAAGGTATAAGGAATGGAGACAGGCTTAAAGGCTGTTGAAATACACAAAATTCTATTTAAACACAAGAAAAACTGTTTTTCCTATAAATGGTCAGACACTATAACAGATTGCTCAGCAAGGTAGTGCAGTCTCCATCTGGGAGATAAAAGAACCAACCATACACAGCCCTGGGTACCTTGCAGTAGATCAGCTGGCTTTGAGCATGGAGATTCAAGAAGGCAGTCTCTAGAGATCCCTTCTGACCTCAGCTGTTCTGTGATTCTGACTTGTACTTCCGTCTCACTTTACCACACCTATGTTAAGGACTGATTTTACAAACACTATTAGGCAATCTCTGCAAGGCTTCTTTGCATGTACATGGTTTAGTGATGTGCAAAATGCTTTTGTAGCATCAGGGTTTGACACTGGAGTTACAGAAACCTTTCTTGGTTTTTAATCTGTACAACTGAACTGGTGTGAAGATCTTCTCTTGCCCCTGAAAACCTGAAAGAAAATATTCTGGAGAGACTGTCTAAGCTGCAGAGACCGACTGAAATTGTTCTCTTTTGTCTCAAGGGTCATCATCTTTTTGCACTATAATTTTGGAGTTGAGTTGAGAAATCAGCACTGCAGACCACTTGGTGTGCAAGAAGACAAGGTTGAGCACAAATAATATTGGAGTGAAAAAAGAACAAAATTATTGAGCCGATGCATGCTTTTCAGAAGAAAAGTGAACAGGAAGAAATAATTTCATTATCTCTTCATGAGGCACATTCATGAGACTGAAAAGTACAGTACATCAGAATTACAGTTCTGTTTGGCATAGAATTTCAAGGAAAAAGAGATGACAGCAGAGGATACAGCAGGGAATGTGCAATTTGCCAAAACATTTTGAAGATGGAAAAAAAGAAGGAAAAGTACTGGGTTGTCACTGCTTTCATAGGAGACAAATTCTTATCCTTAATCACCTTCAGGGTCTGTAGATAGTATTGTCCACTTCAAGGTTATCTTTCTATGTTGTTCCTTGTTAGCAGCAAGCCAAATGTTAGCAAGAAGAGGAGCATTTTTTCCTTTCTGTTTCAGTAAATGCTTTTATGACTGTATAAACCAAATACGGCATATCTGTCTCTGATAACAATGCATGTTTGTATACCCAGTGCCATCACCTCCAGACATTTTGCAGATAAAATCCAAAGCAATATAAGAATATTTCGTAGATTCTCAATACTGTGGTGGAACTGTTGGACACAGGAATAATGCCCAACACCCAGGTCTGAATGGACATCTTTTCTGCCTCCTGGCCCTGAAGAATTCAAAGCAATTCTGTTGAAGGAGACACTTGCAGTGTCTTGCCCTGAGCCACCAAGCCCCAGGTGGTAACATGACATATACTTGTAGCCAACCCCAGACATCACTAGATGATCTCCAATATTTTTATATTTTTCTGTGAATAAGATTTTCTTTCAGAAAAATAAGCTTTTTCTTTTTTCAATTTCTTTTTTTATTAGCTGTTAGAAATTTAGGGATAGGCAGGGAGTTGGGCGCATGACTCAGGAGTACTGTTTACCTGTTTTTAACCTGCAGGTTATCTGTAAAAAGATCTGCAGATTAGTAGCAAGGCAGGTTATTTAGATGGGAGAGTATAATGATGGGAAGCTTGCTGCAACATTCCTTCTCTTTCTGTATCTAGTCTGTGTTTTACAGGAACTTCAGATCTAGATGGTGATTATGGGCAGTGAGCTTCTTTTTTTCTTAGTAATCCATAGATCTGCAGAGCAGAAGTTGAAAAAATTGCTCAACCTCTGAACTCAGTGTGTCCTCACTGTCTCTGCCCTGATTTTGGCTATTTTGTCTGAGGGCATGGGGAGTTCTTATTTCCAAGGCAGAATATGAGATAGAAACATGTTTTCTGGGTGCCAGCCAAATTATTAGAAGCATAAAAAATATGGTGACCATGTTTAGCCAAGCACAATTCTGGTGGAAATAGAGCAGGTAATTTCTCAGGCTTTCCTTTTCCTTGGCAGGATACTGGGTTCATGTGAAAGTTTTGTATTTACATGTACATCACAAACTTTATATACAAGTGTTTTGAGGATAATTGTCCCTGACAGTCTAACATAATGCCTCTAGAATAACTCCAAACATTTAATTTCTGTCTGGGGAAAGTCAGGCAAATCTTTGATTCCTTGATCTCAGTACAAACTACAGGAATCCAAAAGACATAATCCCCACAATGTTGCCTCCAGCTATGATAGTCTTCATAAAGCCTGGGGTAAAGAGCATTGGCTGAAGGAGGATTTTGGAGAAATCTCCCTAAGGCAAGTGTGACACTGCACAAATGCCTCAGTTGAAGAAGTAGCAGCTATGTGTATTTTTCACTTTTGTAAAAAGCTAGATTAATGAGAAATTATTTTCTGCTTTCATCCAGCTCATGTTACATTAAATAATGCAAGTTTTTAGTTTTGTTCTTCCTTGTTTTGTGATTCAGTTTAAAATACATGCAATTTTAGATAAAGACTTCGTGTTCTCTTTCTACCTGTAAGGAAATGTAACAATAGATGCCATAAAATTACTATAATTAAATCATGAGCAACTGAAAAAGTATGGGACAGTTAGAAGAATAGTTCCTGGCATTTTCTTGAGGAAAAGTAGCATTTTATCTTGGCCTTTTGGAGATTCAGATTCTTTTTTAACTGAGACTTTTTTCTTTTTTCTTTCTTTTTTT
>VZTI01002406.1:228817-267172 GCA_013397865.1 Struthidea cinerea | reverse complement strand
TATATATATATATATGTATATGTATATGTAGACATATTTTTCCCCTGGAAGCTTTGTGTAAACAAAATCAGGGAAAGAGTAATAGAATTATTTCTGCTACTCTTAGTAGCAATTAAACTCTAACAGCTTAAAAAACAGAAGGGAGGAAAGAAAAAGGCAATTTTATGTCTAATATTTTTAATGATATTTTATAATTTTGAAAATTCATAATACTGGCAAGTTTTCTTCTCAGTGCATATGGATTCCTCATGTCCACATTGTCTCAACTTCGGATAATGTCAGTTCCAAGTAAAAGGCTGTGTCACATCCAAATGGATGATGGGTTTTCATGTTTTCCTCACCTCTCAGTTGTTCCATGGTAATTTGGCCTGCCAGGGCACGAGGTTTACAATACTTTAAAAATATTAAATGGGACATGCTACAACAGTCCATCTCCATAGCTATACCTGCAGCACTCTGCTCTACACTGCCTTTTGTTAGAAAATGAATGAAGTTCAAGGTCTTGCATGTTTTCTTCAAAGTATTCCCGCTCTTGGCTTAGGATACTTAAGGAAAAAAACATCACCTAAATCTTTGAGATGAAGAATTTGGTTGACAGTTTTAGTCCCTTGGTGCAAGGAGCTGTCTGCAGGTGCAGGAGAGTAAATGAGAGAAAAATGGAATATTTTCAGGGGGCAGTCCAAGGCTGTGAAGTAATTCACTTAAGGAACTTGGAACTGTCATAAGTGTCACCACTTCTCACTCTAAGTGCTTTCTCTAACAATACCTGGCAACATGCATCTGAAGAAAAGGAGAACGCAAAGCAAAATAAGTCACATCATTACAGGTATTTCTTTTGCAGGGGGTGGTGGAGAAAAAAAATCAAGAGCTGAGAGTTGTTAGTCATATAATTTAAAACACTGTGGAAAACCATGGGATACTAGAAAGATGGTATGAAAGAATAAGAATAAAATAACAAGAATAGAATAGAATAGAATAGAACTGAATTTTCAGATGGAGTTTAATTGAATCTATTGAAAGGTTGCTATCTTATGTACAGGAAGATAAACATTCTATTTATTGTACCTAAATCCTTGTACCTGAAGGCGGAACATGCACTGGCACCACTCCATAATGGGTGATTTCTTTGATATTATTCAGTATTTTCTTGTGTTCTCCAGTCTGTCCATGTGGAGCCACCTGGAACCACATGCCTTATTTTCATACTATAATTTCTTTGAAGGCAGACTGTGTTTTTTCAGGCACTTGTAGAAGGTGCCAGTTCAATAAGCTTTTGTTTCTGCCGTGGAATTACTCAGTTCTACCACAGTAGAAGAGCTGTGGCTGCTAAAATCTGTCGACACATATTTTGTGTTCTTTGGCTGTAGTACATAAAGGGAAGAGAGTTGAACGAGGTCAGTCTAGAGTTCAGTAGGACTCGGGTGTGACCTGTTCTGATCGAAAACGTTTACCTCCTCCCATCTGAAATAAATTTGGACTCTTTCCTGATGTAGCTCCACTGCTGTCTCTGTCTGTTAACAAATACAAGAATCATTGTCTTGTTCCTTGTCTACTTTCTCAGTGTTTGAGAGCTTTTTTCCATGCTTTCTTTCTGACTAATGAGCCACAGTTTTTGAATTCCTTTGCCCACAGGCATTTCTAGCTTTTTTTTTTCTCATTTTAAACACAATAGTTATGACAATGAGAATATTTTTTTTAATTCTATCACAATTTCTATGGTGCATGGGCACAGATTTTTTTCTGTCTGTTTTTTTTTTCCAAACAGGTCTGAAATTACTAAACATGCAAGTCTGCCTGAGAGGAAAGGGTGGGGAGAGGGGAAATTTGGAGTCACTGAGCTTGCTGCTTGACTTTTGATTCAGTTTATCTGATGTCTGTTGCTGTGCTAGATCGGTGTCAGATTCAAGAAAACTAAACATACCTAAAAGTGAAAAGCATTTTTATGAGACATTTTTTGGTTTGTCCTCAACACTGCAACTCTGGTCTGCACTCACAATCTGAAGAGGAAGAAAGAAAATTCCTTATCCCAAACGTTTCACTCAATAAACTTATTTCCTGGAGGAAAGCTGAGGAAATAAATGTAGTGTTGAGAATGGTGCTTTCTGTGCTCACATTGTCCTCAGTCTGTAAGGTGAACTCCACTCCATGGCTGAGGCACAGCAGTAGCATAGAAAGGATGAAGGGGCCACTCTTCACCAGCTCCTGTACCCAGCCCTCCCTAAAACAAGTACAGTGGTGAAGCACAGGGGAGTTCAGAGCAGACTGCAGTGAAGCAAACATGTCAGGGGTGGAGGAATACAGGTAATGGAAGACATGCAGGTACTAAAGCTGGTCACGAAGAGGCAGAGAAAAGATGATGTAGAAGACAAATTATAGAAGTAGACAAATTATAGAAGTACTTTGTGCTGCAGCAAAGCAATATCCTTGTCAGGCATTCTTTCTTTTGCTGTGTTTGCATGAGGAATATTTTGCTTTCTGTATTTCACTCAGAACAATTAACATCAAAACAGAACACAGTAGTGTCCTGAGCAAGTTTGCTGAGTCTATGCAATGTGGGGAGTTGCAGCATAGCAACTGCGGCAGTCATTAGCTTTTTCCTATTTTGTTAGCTCTCAAATAGGTGTATTTGGCTTTTGGCAAGATGTGGATGGGGTGCAAATGTAGCAGACAACAGAAAATATGTTATCAATAATTTACAATTGTGCATGACCCCTTTTTTAGCAGGAGTTGAACATTAAGTATTCTGTAATATATGAAGTCACTTGCCATAAGTTATCATAGTGCTCAGCTGTCTGTAAATCATGAGTTACAAACCTCCCCGTCCAATCCATGTTCTGAAGAAAGGGAAAAATGACCTGAAAATTTCTTATGCCCAGAGACTCTCTCAGAGACCACCTCAGAGCTGCTGTGACACCACTGCCTTGTAGAAAAGATACTCATGAGAATGACCCAAGAGGGAAGAGACTGCTCAGGAATCTTACACCCTTGTATTTCCAGGCTTCAAAATTTACTGGGCTATACCATTTCACACTGAAAGAAATAAAAACAAAACCAAAACAAAAAATCCCCATAAAACCTTTTTAAGCTTTTTGTTATGGAAAACAATCTGCAGGGTTTAAAAAAAAAAAAAAAAAAAAAACAAAAAACCAACAAAACAAAACAAAAAGTAAAGACTTGTGAAAGCTTATACTAAAATCAGCTAACTCATCATAATGAAGTCAGGTTTGTTTGCACACACTGCATTATTTTTCACAGCAAAATGAGAGTTTCTTCATCAAGGGCATATTGGCAACTTTGGGCAAGTGTTCTGTTCAGATGAGTCACATAATACTGCTGAAAAACTTTGAAGACCACTGCATTGGCAACCTTTCAGACAACAGACATCCACCTAGAAAGCCAATCGGCTGGGATACAAATTTTGCCCCACAAAGCTGCAAGTGCAGCAAGTGTAGCCTCAGAAGATGAAGCAGAAAGTGTCAAAGACATGACAAATATCTTCCTGTTGTTTTTTTTTTTCACTTTCCAAGCAAGTGAAAAGGATTTGTTTGGCATTAGTAGGTTCTGTTTAACGTGGGTAGTTTCAGCATTCTCTCTGCAAAGAACATGGCCTTAGCTCTGTGGGTCTGCTTCTGGAAGAAGAGGATAGATTCTGATTTACACATAAAATTTTGAATCCTAATACTAATGTGATATTTGAAATGGAATTGCTACCATTTTATTTTCTAGTACATGCTGGTTCCAGAGCCATTCCATGGAAGTAAAGGTAGACTTCCAGACTACCCATGAAAATATCCACAAAAATCCTTTCTATACTCAGAGCATGACTGACCTTTTGCTTTTTAGACAAAATCTTTCAGGGTACCTCCATTTCTTAGTTGTGTTTGCCTGAGTGTGTTACCATGGTGATTAGGAGATTCTGGGAATTTGTTTTATGATTATTGTGAAACATTCATGTGTGAGTTTATGATCTGTATTTCAGAACCAGATCTTGAAGAGACAATAACCATTTGGGGTTTAGCAGCTTTTCCACCATGAAAAATAAAGAGAAACCTAGATTAAAGAAGGCCAGATTTGTAATTGATTGATTGAACCATTAGTGATTTTGCTCCAGTCACACGTCTTTAAATCAGCCAGAAATCCACCTCAGTATGCTGTTAACTTTCCGCCAAAAAGCAATTGGATATGTAAACACTAGGAAAATGAAGCAGCAAAACCAGTCAGACAAACCAGCTGCCAAATCGTGTGTCTTCTGCCAATGACCACTATGCTGCAACACCCTGGTCTGTCAATGAAAATATTCCCTTTGCTAGGCCACAGTTACAATTGCTATTTCACTCTTTCAAGAGAGGATAGCAACGACAAAAACAATGACACTCTCTGGTTTTATCTAGAGAAGAGAGATGCCTCCTTACTGGAAGTAAAACAGCACGAGCTTAATGTTTGTTATCTAGATGGATGTACACTTATTATAAATAGACATTTGTCTGTTCTTTATAGATTTGATTTTCTACCGACAACTGAAAAATTTTGACAGTATCCTTGTAAATGGAGGTAACCATTGACATGAAAAATGCCTAATTATTGAAAAGGTAGAAAATTTAAAGTAGGAAACATCATAGCATGAGGGGGTTCTGATCTTGGCTGACCCCAATAGCCCCCCCCAGCCCCTTTCACTCCTCCTACTCAGCTGGACAGGAGCACAGCTGCTTCACCATGGTCTTTCACAAGGGCTGAAGGGAAATCTCTGCTCCAGCATCTGGAACACCTCCTCTGCCTTCTTCTTCACTGACCTTGGTGTCTGCAGGCAGTTCCTTTCAGGTTTTTCTCATTCCTCACTCCCATCTGCTGTGCAATGTTTTTTACCCTTTCTTAAATATGTTATCACGGTAACACTACTAATGTCACTGATGGAGTTGGTTTTAGCCAGAGATGGGTGGGCTGGAGCTGGCTGGACGTGGGTCTGTGTGACATGGTGGCAGCTCCTGATCTCACAGAAGCCATCTCAGTTTATGATGAGTGTTCACCTCACCTACTCCAGGATGTGTTGTTGAACAGGGAAGATCCAAGATCCCAGGACAGACATCTATGCTACTTGTAACCATTCTCTAGGTTGAATATGGTCCCTTAACAACTGTTCTCAGAGACCCAGCACCTCAGCTGTGTCTTATCCATCTGATTGCCCAGATATGTTCACTTGAATAAGCAGAAAATTTTGAGAGACAGTGTCAAAAACCTCTCAGAAATCAAAGCAAATGATATCCACCACGCCTTCCTCAGCCACAAACGCAGACAGCTTATCACAGGAAGCAATCTGGTTGGTCATGCAAGATTTGTCCATGATAAATTCATGCTAATTGCTACAGATTGATTTCTTTTTCATGTGCCCAGAAATGTGTTTCAAAAGGATTCATTCCATGGTTTTCCCTGGAATTCATGTAACTGGCCTTTAGTCTTGTGTATTGTCACCTTTTGAAGTTGGTGTGTGACAGGTGCTTTCCTGCATTAATCGGGAATCTTTCCAAATCTCCCCAGCCTGCTGACAGAGCAGCTTTCAAGGACATTGGCTGTGTCTTTCAGCAGCCTTGGATGGAGCTTCTTGGATCCCAAAGTTTATAGGGGTTGAGTTCTCTCTAGAAACCGCTGACCCTTCCCTCATCCATTGATGGTACTTTCCCTTGAATCCCTTCTCTGATCACAAACGTCTGAGCAAAGAGGGCACTGATTTCCTCATGTCTCTTATATGTACATCTTAGTGGTCTGGTCAGAAATATTGCCATTCAGTGGGTTATTTAGTCCTTCGCTGTGCCAGTAACCAATATAAAACCCAAAAGACATGGAGATTTGAAAAAAACCCAAAACAACAAAAAAAAGAGCACAATACAAATATATTTGTTTATAATTCTAGAGGAGGTTTTTTGCATTCTGGATGTTTTCTCTCAAATTTTCCTCCTGTCCCAATTTTTTCCTACCTTTTCTGTTTTGACATTAAAAACACCACAGCAGGGCTTAAAAACATTCTTAAATGAGTAAAAATGACATAATTCCTCCTTTCCTGTACCCCAGCCAGAAAAATTAGTTTAGATTGATTTTAATCTGATGCTTGATTGTTCTATTTCAATAATCAGGATGCTTGAACTATGATGCATAGGCACTGCTCTGTTTTGAAGTACACTTGAGGAAGAAAAGAATTCAGACCTTGGTTCTTTAAGGCTGATCATATCACACAAAAGCCAAAAGGTTCCACTTTCACAAATCTCAGCAATGATTCAGAATCTTACTAATTTTTCAAATATGAGATCTAATATTTTGATGAGATGCAGAAGATCAAGCTTTCAAACAATCTGTTGAATTCCAGAAAGCAATTTATATGTTATTAAGAAAAAAGTATGATTATAAATTTGGTGTTACCTGTGCTTAACCATGAGCTGGGTTCAGAGGCAAATGGCAAGCAAATTTCTTGGCCTGTAAAAAACACCTCTAAGTGAAGGAATAAAGAAGCATGAACACAAGCTATTTTAATTTTCAGAGTGAAATGTAAGAAGCAAAGATTACCTTGGGAAGTTAAAGCAGATGGTCATTTTGCACAGCGTGTTTTTTAGAGAGTAGTCTTCATTATCACAGTGCTGGGATCTGTAATTCAGAAAATGAATTGAAAATGAAGGTTTGCACACCAGAGAAAATCAGGGTTTTACTATGGAATGAAGGAAATAATTCCAGGATCAAACCAGGGGCATTAGTACATTTCTGTATGTTGTAGTTTAACCCTGTCTGGGAAGTCAGCCCCACACAGCCAGGCACCCACTTTCCCCGTGTAGGACAGGGGAGAGAGTCAGAAAAGTAAAAGTGAGAAAACTCATGGGTTGAGAAAGAGACAGTTTAATAGGTAAAGCGAAAGCCATGCATAGTAAACAAAGCAAAACAAAGAATTAACTGACTGATTTGGATGGGCAGGCAGGTGCTAAGCCATCAGGACAGCAGGGCCTCATCACACATAAAGGGGATTTGGGAAGACAAATGCCACCACTCCAAACATCCCCCCTCTGCTCCTTCTCCCCCAGCTTTATATGCTGAGCATGACCCCATGTGATCTGGGATATCCCTTGGGTCAGCTGGCATCAGCTGTCCTGCTGTGTCCCCTCCCAGCTCCTTGTGCATCCCCAGCCTCCTCCCTGGTGGGGTGGGGTGAAGAGCAGAAAAAGCCTTGATGCTGTGTAAGCACTGCTGACAAAAGCATCCCAGAATTATCAACACTGTTTCCAGCACAAATCCAAAGCACAGCCCCACGCTAGCTACTGGGAAGAAAATTAACCCCATCCTAACTAAAACCAGCATACAATTCCAGGGATAGCACATTTCTACATCCCACACTATGATCTGGCCAGCTTTCCTGACCCATCTTTCTCCTAAACTGAGCTGTCTGGCCCAGTGTGCTCTGCAGCACAACTGTCAGAGTCTGCAGGCAGAACCAGTCAGTGGAAATGGAGATACCAGACTAGAGACATTACATAAAACTGCTCTTCCTTTCTCCCTACCTCCGTCTTTTGTTTATAACAGCTACACAGATAGATGGGAAGGCGTGTGAAGGTCTCAGGGATGGTGAGGATCTGGAAGGAATCTAGCAGGTACAGGCAGAGTAGAAGACAGAGACAAGAAATTATCTTTGTCAAAAATGTAAACTTTTGAGTTTTTGAGAATTTGAGGGGATAATGTCTTGGACAAAGCCTGTGGGTATTTTTCCATATTCTAATTCAAGACCAGTCAGTTGTGTACTTTGTATTTTTCAGGCCTGTGGTAACTATCTAGAAAAAGAGCAGAAGGGGAAAGTCACACCTCTGTTGAATCAGATCAAAGTTCTGTCTTGTCTGAAATGTTCTTTACCAGCAGCAAATGCCTACGGAAGTGTATGAGAACAGAGGAAATGTATGTGGCATCTTCCCTTCTCACTCCCTCACTATATATCCTTCCTCAGCTTCCAGCAATCTGTGGATGATGGATGAAGGAGAACATATAAGAAGGGATCTGCTATATATGGATGTGCTCGACTGCAAGTAATCTTCACACCTTAGATTTCTGGAGATTTTGGAAATAATTCCTGAAATGAAAAAAAACTCAAACGTCCAACTCATCACATTTAATGAATTAAATTTAAAAGGAGCATTAATGTACCAAACATGGTATATATTTTTGTAACATTTAAAAATGTTTTGCTTCACCAATGATCTTTTATATGTTTTAACCATCAAAAAGCCTATAAAGTCAGCTGGTTTTCAGCATTATTAAGAAAAAGAAATGCTTTTAAGTAAATAAAAGCTCTTAGTTTTTCAAGCATTTATTTATTTGATTTTAAACCAGGAAACATAATTTAAAGGACTTTTCCAGATGAAGAGTCTTGGATAGGAAAAATAGTGGGTTTTGAGGGTTGAGTGGGTTTTTTAAAAAGTTCTTGATAAGGATGCATGTTCTGCAGACTTACTACTTGATTATTCCATGTTTCCTTCCCCCAAATAAAACTTCTGCCAGAGAAAAAGGAGAATTGCTAGGAATATGGATGAATATGAAAGAAGGGCTGATAAGAAGAGGAATGGAAAATTACTCGGAGGAGGAAAACCAGGAAAGATAAATTGCAGAGTACTGTAATACTCCTCATATAAAACTCGGAATAAGTTTGAATTATGAGGAAGGTATGATTATGTTGTTAAAGGATAAACACCATTATGCAAACTGCTAAAGAAAGAAGAAAAAAAGATATGTGACTACTGAACTAGACTCTGTCTATGCTAAGTGGTGGTAATAAAAAATATTCATTTAAAATTCCTAATGTAATACTTTTCCCATAATGTTATTTATAAAATCAAAATGTTGCATTTTCTTCTCTCATTTTGATGTTCAATCTTAAGAGATTAGGGACCATTATTATTGAAAAAGTAAGAGGTTTTAAATTCTTGAAAATGACATTCTTTAATTATGAATTCAATGTAAAGCATAGAAAAAAAAAGTCAAACATGATTTTTTAATACAGCAGTCAGCAAAATTTAGAGGAAGAGATGATCAACAGAAGCAATTATAAAAGGATGATGTTCTTGGAAAAACATTGACATACAAACTACCAGAAGGAGTCTGGCTTCCCTCGCAGCCTGTCTCCCTTGTGTTTTCCAAGGGAAGTTTTTTATCACTTCTGCGATTTGCAGTATAAGAAAAAGAAAGAAACTCCTAACAGCAGTTGAATTCTTTGTGGTCCTTCATTCCAAGTCACCCTCCTGTCCTTTACCTACCTTTCTGGGGATTTGTCAGGCACTTACTGAAAACTGTTGTTTAAGTGCACTGTTAGTGCAGCTCCTTTGGTTTTCTTTTTAAACTCCCTGTAGTTTCAAGACCATATGTTCTTTGACATTCTTTTTAATTAGTGACAGATGGATGAAAGAATTTTAGATCCTAGACTGCATTTCTTGCTGTTGTGATTTTTTTCTTAAAATGAGACTTTCCACACACTATTAATTTCTCAAAATACTTTGACTTCTTGTTGGTGTTGTCTCCCCTCTCTCTTCTAACAATGCCTCTGTTTTGTTTTCAGCAAGTAAGAAAGAAAGAAAAAAAAATATTTATTTGAACTATGGGATTTTTTTTATCCTATCTTCAGTGACAGCTGATGATCCTGTAGGTCTAGTCTGCTTCTCATTCTGATTAGTGTTGTCAGGATTTCTGAAAGAAAAGTCTGGCATTCAACTAAATGAATTACAAAACAGTTATAAGAGTTTGGTACTTTATTTTAAAAGCATGTCCAGGAGACAAAACACAGCAAAACACCACCACCAAAAATGCAAAACAAAGATTAAGGCAATCTCTCTAGTATAATATGACAGCCATAATTTCATATTGCCTTTTACTTTAGGACTACATAAATGCTCCTTTTATGTTTGTCATTCATGATCCTGTGTTTTCTTGGTTAGGGTTTTTTTTGTGGTTTTTTTTTTTTTTTTTTTTTTGGTTTGTGTCTTCTTCCCCCGCTTGCCCCTTCTCCACTGCTGTGGGTAACAGAACCCGTTGGGCATTTAAGCTTTTTATAAATTACTTGCAATAGTTGCTCTTCCTTTTGCTCATTAAATAGTACCTTGCTTCCAAGGACTCTGGTACTGCAAGCACTGTGATTTTAGAGGCATTTTCAACACATCAGATTTACCTTCTGCCAGATAAAGAATAGCAAAAAAAGAAAATTAACACTTAACCCCTCATTTGATCCTCTAAAGTTTATTTCTTATGGGAAAAAAAGAACAGCAAAGACCCAGTTTTATCCTTAACTAGTAATGACAGGTAAACAGGATGGAAATTTAATCATTGGCAACATAAGTGCTGCTAGTGTTGAGCAGAGAAGGGTGTGTGGAGAACTCACAGCAACCTTCCAGTATCTGAAGGGACTACAGGGAAGCCAGAGAGGGACTCTTCATCAGGAACTGTAGTGATAGGACAGAGAGTAATGGGTACAAACTGAAAGAGGGGAAATTTAGGCCAGATATTAGGAAGAAATTCTTTACTGTGAGGGTGGTGAGACTCTGGAACAGGTTGCCAAGGGAGGCTGCAGATGTCCCAGTCCTGGCAGTGTTCAAAGCCAGCTGGGATAAAGACTTGAGCAACCAGGTCTAGTGAGAGGTGTCCCTGCCCATGGCAGCAGGAACTGGAACTAGATGATCTTAAAGGTCCCCTCCAAACCTTCACATTCTGTGATTCTAATTGTGAAAGGTTTTATTGTGTAGATGTCATGGTTTAACCCCAACTGGCAACAAAGGACCACACAACCTCTTGCTGCACCCCTTGGTGGGGAGGAGAATCCAAAATAAGCTGCAGACTTTGTGAGTTAAAAGCAGTTTAATAATTGAAACAAAATAAAATATAATACTAATAGTGAAATAATTAAATGCATAAATAAAAATATAATAATAAAAATATAATACTAATGCTAGAAATGAATAGGAGAGAGAGAAGGAGGTGTAGAACTCAAGACAAACAAATGATGCACAACACTGTTGCTCTCCACCCACTGACCAATGCCCAGCTGGTCCCTGATCAGTAATTTGTGGCTCCCAGACAACTCCCCCATTTCAGACCACTCCAGTTTATTTACTGGGTATGACATTCTCCCATGTGACCTTTTTGGGTCTCCTCTCCTGGCCATGCTCCCTCATGGCTTCTTGAGCACCTCCTCTCGCAGGGCACGAGACACTAAAAGTCCTTGATTTAGAGTAAACACTACTGAGCAACAGCCAAAACATCAGTGTGTTACCAACATTCTCATACTAAATTCAAAACACAGCACTGCAAAGAAGAACATTAACTCCATCTCAACCAAAACCAGGACAGCAGATCCATCCTTAAGTTATAACTTGGAGAAATACTTACCCAATAATACCTACCACAACTACACAAACCTGTGCAGACCTCCTAAATTAAGCTGTTCAGAAGCAGACAGTTTGGAATGGCAAGATGGTGGCTAGTGGAGATATTAATAAACATCTTTTTCTCAGCTGGAATGGGATGTTACTTGCCAGAAACACACCCAAAATTGCTAGAGATGACAAAGGGGATTGTATCTATACGTTGTATTGTATATTATTCGGATAAAACTAGACATTAGCAACTCTTTGCTCTGCACAGAGAATAAATAATATTTTCTTTCATTGGTTGGCCAGAAGAAAAAGTAACAGAATATTTTACCATCATATTCCTTGGAGGATTAATCTATTAGTGTATGCATCTATTTTTATCTTCTATTAATCTACCTGCCGATTTACACAGCTACTTTCTTAATTCATGTTTACCATTTTACTGCACTGCTCTGGTCCTTTAGGATTAAGAGAGAGACTGAATGCGTCCTTTAAGTATTGCTTCAATTTCCTCTGTCAGAACCCCTACTAAGAGACAAGAAATAACATGGAAAGGAACATATTTATCCAACAGGACACACTATGATTGGCATTTCTTATCCAGTCACCACTACTGCTTAACTTATTATACTTTTTCCTGAGTAAAAAATCCTGAGAGATTGAAGAGGATAATGTATTTTGCATAAAAAAGCCTTTCAGATGAGTTCCTTGAGTATTTACAAAGGAGAGAAAAAAAGTTTTTGTTGCTGAGCTGTTTCGGAAGAGCAGATTGAAGACCTAGAGCTCAGCAGCAAAACTGCTGCAGCTGTAGCTGTGAGACAGTGACGAGCAGCTGGTGGTGATTAGCACAGCAACAACCCGTCTACCCAACATATTTCACTCTGATAAAGAAAAGAGCAAGCTGCAAAAAACCCCATCACAGCCTGCAGCCCTCACTTTGCTCATCAAACCTTAGGGGGGGCATCTTTTTGACAAAGGGATCTCAAAGAGCAGAAACAGTGTGACGCATGTTTGTTTTGCTCTCCCTCTCTTAGTTAGGACAGACTTATAGGAAAGGTAAAAAGGAAGCTGATATCACTATCAAATTTCACTAGTTAAGTTCAAAAATATCATTTTACTACAGAGATCAAAGATGAAAAATATGTTTCTCATGGTAGCTAGGCTGTTATCACCCTAACAAAAATTGGTGGCTGTGCTGTGCTGTGTGTATGTATTTTAATGTGTCCAACTTCATGTTATTGTATCAAGCTACTTCTTTAAATAACCTACAAAGCAACCAAAAAAAAGACAACTGATGTCATATAACTTTTGGATCAAGGATCATTCCATTTACAGAACTGCAGAATCACAGAATATTCTGAGCTGGAAGGGACCCAGAAGGATCATCAAGTCCAACTCTTACGTGAATGGCCCATAGGGGGATCAAACCCACAAACTTGGTGTTATTAAAACCATGCTCTGACCATCAGGGAGCTGGAAAGTTAAGCCTCAAGTCTTAGTTAAGCTTCAAGCCTAAGTTTCAATCTCATTCCTTGAAAGCTGTTCAGTTCAAACCAAGATGGATACCTCAGTTATGTTAAATGAAGGGGCAATGAAAGGGTATTTAGATGGAATTTTAATATAAAAAACAAATACAGGAGCAGTGTGAAGGCACCTCTGGAGATAATCTAGTGCCATTCCCTGCTTAAGGATGGCTAAAGAAGGTTTGGCCATTTGGCCAGGTTTGTATCTAGTGGAGACTGAATGTCTCTAAGGATGGAGACTCCACAGCCTCCCTGGGCAGCCTGTTCCAGGGTTTTACTAAACTCACAGTTAAAAACTGTTTTTTTTCCTTCTGTTTAAATAGAATTCCCTGTACTTCTGTTTATTGCCTCCTGTCCTTTCATGCCCTGTCACTGAGAAGCATCTTCCTTTCAGTTATGTCAGTACTTCAAAGGAAATCAGATTTTTGTCTGAATTTCTAAATTCTTGATAAATGCTGAAGTCATTAATATCATTAATTATTACAGTATAACCTAAAGGTGCCAGCTCAGATTAGTTCTCTAGATAATATAAAAAGTTGTAATAATCTACATGGGCAAGGAGGAAAAAAAAAGAAAAGAAAGAAAAAATGAAACTAAAAAAGTTTTTTCTTCATTTGCATGACAAAGTGTAGCCAGAAATAGAGACAGATCCTGCTTCTTTCCATTTCAGCCAGACTGTAATTTTTTTTGCTGGAAGTATCCACACCATTTAAGTTTCAGACCCTATAATTCCATGCTCTTCACTAATTAGTCAACTTTTTTCTTGTGAGTGAATGTTTGCTTGTTACACCATTTGTTATTTAAAACATCTTGTTTATATAAAAGCCCTTCTATGAAATAAGCTTAATATATTTTTATTTTAGAATATACTTACTTAATTTTTAGGCTAGATAATTAGTTGGCTTTCAGACGATAATCTTTCATATATATGAGCAAGCTAAAAAATTCTCATGGAAGTGTGACTGCTTAATAATTATCTACGCTTATGGGACAGTGTTTATTTAAAAGTAAAGAACAAAAAAGTTGCTACTTCAGTGATTTATAAGAAAGCAGATCTGCAATAACTACCTTGATTACTTCACACTTGTACATTTTTCTAAAATTAGATACTGGGCTTTTCTTTCAAGTGCTTAGAGTTACATTAATGAAGGCTTATCAGATACTTCCTATAAAGACCTTTCAAATCACCATGGCAGAAACACTGAGATCTCCTTTTATCTACGTGACGTTTTTGTTCACATCTGAAGGACATTAGGTGAAATCCTGGCTCCAACAACGTCCAGAAATATTCTGATGAACCCATTAGGATGTATAGCTCAACTCTGGTTGCTGGTTCACCCCATGACATTGTAACAGTGACAATCATTTATATTTTTGCAAACCCTTGACTATAAAATTACATCACATTACTACAAATGGCATGAGAAACCATAATTCATTGAAATTTCTGCTGCTACAAAAAAACCCCAAACTCAGGGAAATTCGGTCTGTACTTTGGGTTAATAATGAAATTTAAAAATGGATGTATTGATCATCATATCCTGAAGACAATATCTATGTGCTAGGAAAAAATGGTAAGTATTTTAGGAAAGCATTAACACATCTGTTTGCATTATTAAAAATGAAAGGAGGTGTAACTTCTTCTTAAGACTTGAGTGTTCAAATCCCAAGTTTGTAACACTGGAGATGTCTTGAATTGCATTGGAAATTCTGAAAAAAAATTAGAACAATTTCCATTATTTATTGATATTTACTTTTATGTTTCAACATGCTTCTGATGCATAAACACACTTTCCATTTCCACTACTGGGATTCTGCTATATCCTTTTGTTTCAGGGCATGCTGAAAATGTAATAGATATTACTTTATTTTACAGAATCTGTTGATTCAACGAAAAGTGATAACTGAAAAATAGCAACACATCCATTGGTTATGCTCAGTGAAAAAAGTATACCTTAATATTGCTGAATCAAATTCATGGTTATTATTGATGTCATCACCCCTAGAAAGAAGCAACCAGGAAGCAATGGAAAAAAGAGTTTTTTCACATGACTGGACACACAGAAAAGTCTGAGTCAAAGTCTCCAGACAAATAGCAATAAATGACTGGATCAAGATGAACATTTAGTATCTTAAGACAACAATTGTTCTGTTTAGGTCTTTTGGCATTAAATAGTTTATTTTCTCACACAAATTTCAAATTTATACTGCTCTCATCCATTGTGTGACAAGAAATATTTTCCCATAAATTTTTAATAGATGCAATTTCCTAATTCCCTTTACTGGGTCCTAAATCTCTTTGCTCCTCAGTTTCCATGATGCATGTAATGTGTGGCATTTATTATCTCACTGAAAAGTTTTTGGGAACATGTTCACATCTGGTGAATTTCTGTAATGACTCAGTGTCTTGGGGTGACTTTATGATGTGTATCCCCTATCGCTCCCCTATGCCCACCAATCTTGTCTGTGTCTTTAAACTGAGCCTGAGAAGGANCACAGTAAAAATACTTTGCCCCAAACTTTAACATAGCAATAGATGATTTTTTTTTAATATCCTTTGCATCCTTTGAGCTTCCCCTCCTTTTCCCTTTGTCTTGTATTGCATGAAGCTTCCAATTTTTTCATATTGAAAAATGAGTAAAATCCTTGCAAGATTTCAAGGCATATCTCAGTTTCTTTCAGAAAGAAAGCAGGTTTGTGTGGATGAAAAAAATTGTAGCTTTTCCCCCTGTTGCTTGCCCTTCTAAGCCTCTCTGTTTGTATCTTTGACAGAAACAATACCTCTGAAAAGCTGTGCCTTCATGGCCTAATCCTGACAACCTTTTTATGTGTATCTCTTCTGGAAGTCTGTGAAGATTCTGTGGGTATGAGGCATCTCTGTGAAAGAAAATATGCATCTTTCAGCTCTGTGCCATGCAGAATAATATATGTCTCTGCTCAGCTGACTTCCTTTCATTCATTTAAATCTTAAAGGTTTCAAGGAGTAACTGCTGTATAGAAGCTTTTTCCTAAGTGCACGTTAAGTCCTAAGTGAGTTCTAGCAGTAATACATCCTCCTATTCGATCCTTCTGAAAGCCCACTCTTTCAAAAGACATTTTAGATGTGATCAGGAGTATATCCTCTACTCGAGTTCATAACATGCCAGAATCAGAAATTTGCAGGTTTACAATCTCTAGATAACTCATTTGTGTGAATTGTTCTTCATTCAAATGTATAGTCCAGCCTGAAGACAGAAATTGCTACGATCTTCCTAAACAGAAACTGCAAGGAATACACAAATAGTGCTGTCAGCCCCAAAACAAACTGAGCAGTGTTGCCAGGAAAGGAACTGAGAAAACACTGACCTCTTAGCACAGAATGTGTTACCTGGATTTACCCAGTGACGACACAGACTGGCACAGTTTAGAAGTCAGAAGTGAAAGGATATGTGAAGTGAGAGTCAGCCATCCATGACATGTGATGAAGCCTCTTGATGGAAGAAACTTGCTCTGCATAGCACCTGTAAGACTGTAAAAGGTGCCTTATGAGTATAGAAGACAAAGAAATAAACAGAAGAAAAATACTGAACCAAAAGCACCAGGAATAAACAAAGCACCTGAGCAGCAGAGGGAGCTGAGCTATTCCCCAAGGATCCAAACTCCCATAAAGTTACCACTAAGATCTCATTAATCTTGCTTAAATCAAACTTTTTTTTTTAGTGATAGAGATTCAGTGCATTATCAATTTTTTGCAATAATGATGTCATATATATAGTGGATATAAATGCACTTGCATTTTGAAGCCTCATGGTAAGACTAAATATGCAGGTGCCTTCCCTGTGTACATTCCCCTGTCCAACCTCTTTAAGATCCAGTTGCTGATCAAACGGATGCATTTTTTTGGATCATTTGGTCTGATTGGTGTGTGGTAGCAGCCTCCGGCACATAAAAAAGCCAGAAACACTGTGCGGAAATGTAAAAAAAATCTGCTTAGTCTAAGAAACAATTTTTTCTCATGAGATTTCTTTACATTTAAAATATTTTTGGATGCTTGTCATGGACTTTGGCACTACCTTGTGCCGTCAGGAGAGTGTTTCCTTTGCAAATGGGATATACTGGGGTATGCAGTGGATTAGGAGTAGCAGCCTGTGCACAGCTGCTCCCACATCACTTCTGGGAGAGCCTAATTTTGCCTCTGAGATGTCCATAGTGTAATGGCAACATTAGTAGTTTCAGGATGTACCAAACAGTTAGCAAGGGTTTATTATCTCCCAAACCAAGAGATAAATAGTGACCAGATAATATTTGTTTTCTGCCACAATTACAGTTTTGATTTGACCTATGAAAAGCATAAAAATTATTTTAGGCTGCATGATTTAGTATGCTTGGACACAAAGATCATCCAAGGTGAGGTTAGTTAATGTAATTATAGTAGAAATTAAGGGAGAGATTTTGCATGGCATATTCATTTGTTAAACAAGTTGAAATACCAGAAACCAGGGTGAGACTTCATATACAAGGCAGGTAAATCATGAGGGCCACAACAGGCTTCCTGCTTTTTTCCTTAGTGCTTGGCACTGTACAGAGTTATGGTTCTGGAGGAATCATAGAATGGTTTGGGTTGGAAGGGACATTAAAGATCACCTAGTTCCAACCCTCCTGCCATGAGCAGGGACACCAAACGTGCACTTCCTGTCCAATCAAGTGTGATCATATAATCATCAAAAAATGCAGTTTTGAGGAGATCTCTGGAAATTCTAATTCAATCCTTGCTCTCAGATCAGTTCTGAGGTAAGATCAAGTTGCTACAGAGCCATAACAAATTGAGTGTTGAAGATCACAAAGAATATTCCAAATATTCTCAAAGCCTCTCTGGGCCACCTGTGTCCGTGCTTTGACATCCTACTCTGAGCACAGTCTGGCTTCAGCTCCTCTGTAGCCCCTCATTAGCTCAGCGTAAACAGCCATTCAATGCCCCTTGAGCCTTCTCTTCTCCTGCCTAAACAGGTAATTCTTGCCAAATCTACTTGCAATTCCCCGGCACCTTGTTCTTTGTAGCTCTGGACATGATCTGGGTGGGGGGGAGTATTTGCTCCATATTCTTTCCAGGGACTGAGACTGAGCTGACAGACCTTCACTTCAGCACAGCCCCCTTGCTGCCCTTCCAGGTGGTGGCTCCAGATGCAGACAGGGTCGAGGCTGAGCACATTCACATCCACACCAATGCAGACGGAGAATAATGTCTTAAGCTGCACCAAGGGAAATTTAGGTGGGATCTTAGGAAAAAATTTTTTACTGAAAGAGTGATAAAGTCCTGGAATTGTCTGCCCGGGAAGGTGGTGGAGTCACCATCCCTGGATGTGTTTAAAAAAAGATTGGATGTGGCACTCAGTGCCATGGTTTAATTGAGGTGGTGTTAGGCCATGGGTTTGACTCGGTGATCTTGAAGGTCTCTTCCAAATTGGTGATTCTGTGATTCTGTAATTTAATGTTTTTATTTACACCCATCTAGCCACAACCATCAGGAACATCAGCAAGGATAGCTGAACTCTGCTTCTCAATCCCTTTGTCAATCAGGTCTGAAAATTGTTATTTGGAATGTGCATCCAACAAGGAATCTCCAACACTCTGCCCAGTCCTCAGCTCAGAACCTGGTATGCTCCAGCTGCTGTCCTCCAGATCTCTTTGTTTCTTGTTGGCTGGTCCTATTTGAATTCTGCATGGATTTCACATGAACACAGTCAAAACAGAAAATTTGTGCCCGTGGAAGATAGTTGCAATTAAAGTTTAGTGAGAATACAGGCTAGACTGACTTGGAAAGGCACAATGCTCAGCCAGACAAGAGAGCTGAGAGCTGGCCATCAACCTTCTCACACAGCCACCCTTTTCTTTTTGCCTTCTGTTCTCACAAGCTTGGCCCCATGATCCACCTTAAACCCTCCTTTTACCCATCTTTGGTCCTTTTCCGAAACTCTTTTGCTCCAGGTTTCACATCTTCCCCCCAGTCACTGTAAAAGTCTGCTATTGATCATTAACCACTTCTTTCTTATTCCTGTGTGGCAGATCCAGGATGATATCACCCTTGGGCTGTGTCTCCAGCACCAGCAGCTAAAAAATCTCTATGGAGTATTTATGTCCTGATATGATGTTTCTCTAGAAGATCCTAATTTAACCATTTAGCATTCTTTATGAATTAGTGACATTTTTGAAAATCAAGGAGAAAACAAGGTGTTTTAGATGTAAACATAGTGTAATTGTACCTAAACAGAATAAGCAAAATTACTCTCTTTGTATTCCACTGTCATTTAAAGAAAATGTTGTCAATAATATTTTGGTTATAGACCTAGTAAGTCCCCTCTCTGTCAGGGGGATACATGAGTTTCCATCTCAGCAGTCTACTTTTAAAATGCAGATGGTTCCTTTTTTTTTATTTTGTTTCGGTTTCAAAAGCAACCTAGCTAAAGAGTAACATTTAAAAGAGAAGGAAATGCAGTCCCAAAGGGTTAACGTGAGTAATGTACCAATTATTTTTGGCGCTACAATTATATTTTCTACCCTGAGGGAATACAAAAAAATACTGCTGTATTTAAAAAAAAAAAAAAAAAAAAAGTGAAAAAGAGAGAAAAGCATTGTTGTACATTGGAAGTGTCACTGCAAGTTTTAAATATTCCATTGCTCCATTCCACTAGGAAGTGAATTGCAGAACAGTCACATTTCTATTAAGCATTCTGCAGTTTCGAGACAAGTACATCCAAATAATTATATTTATAAACATTAACATGGCCAAAAGCCTTCATGCTTCATAAAAAAATCTTTTCATAAAAATTCTTTTTTAAGTCCTATCAAATGATACATTAAATATTGTCTTTCTTTATGCTATATCTTCTAAAAAACCCCAGAGTCAAGATGTTCTGGAAGTTAGAAATCATTGCTTTCCTATTTAAGCATATTTAAAAGTTTTATTCTGATATAAGACATGTAATTTTTATATTTTTCTTTGTCCTGTTTGCCTTTTTTTTAATATTTGCAGAGAACATAAGGTTTGGCTTCAAACAGTGATACTACAGGATGCTGTAATCAATAATGTTTCAGCACAACTCACTGAGCTCCACTACTTCTTTGTGTATCAGTTATTGTCTACATTCAACCTTTCATAGCTTGATTAATATTTGCCTCTATGGCACTATTACAAATGCTTTTCATTTTTTGTTTGGAAAATCATGAGCTTTTTAAGTACAAGAAGTGCTCCTCTGATATGATCTGCCATTATTAAAAGAATCTTACATTTTGCTCTCTGATGTGGTCAAATCAATCGCCTTAAAGTTGACCTGATAAATGTTCTTTTCATATATATGTACACATATTATAAATATGTGTAAATATATTTTATATATATATAAAATAGATATATATGGGTATATCAGTCTCTTTGGATAAAGAATTGAAATTACCAGGACTGTGTTAGGGAAATTGTAAATCTACATTTTGATAAGAAATTAAATATATGTTAATATCTGAAATTATAAATATATGCTCCTCTGAGAGACGTATTGAGGTGAGCATTTAATTGTATCCCTAGGGTGCCACATCTCAGTGTTCCAGAATTTTAGACCGAAGATGTTTCTAAAAATGAATGAGATCCTTCAGATCCTTCTCTCTTTAATTAGGTTTATGATGTTCAGTCTATCATCCAGGAAGTCTTAAACTCATTATATATCAGCTACATGTTCCTTGGACTAAGGTATTTGAAGAGATAATTCAATCCCGAATAAGGTCAGAGAAAGGAGTTGTGCTGCTTTTGCAGCAGTGAAAAGAGTTTGATCATTACCTGGTTTTGTTTGAAGTACAGGGAACCACAGAATCATTAAATTTGGATAGGACCACGCAAGGAAAGCTTGGTTGTGGCTCCACAGATGATTTGATATTGCTTGATATTAAGCAGCATATTCTCAGGCCAGAAGAATACACAAGCATTTGATTAATTTTAAGCAGGCAAATTTTTCAGTGGATTTAAGCAGTCCTTCAAAAGTGATACTTGTATGGATTATTGGTGTGTTTCATGGTAGTGTTACAAAGACTAAGCTGGAAAGAGAGAAGCAAAGGACAAGGGGATCTGCTTAAGTAGTTCTAGAAATATCAAGTTTAATTAGGAACTCATGAACTGGTATAGCTCCAGGCAAAAATATATATTGAAAGAAATAAAGACATTTTATTTGAAGGAACCTGCCTTGTTGTTTTTTTCAATATTTTTTGCATGGAAAACTGCATTGTTAAAAAAAAGTAAAATAAACTCATCAAGAAATGTAATTCAAAGCTTTTCTAGAATTCTAAGGAAAAGTTTGTAGGAAATACTGGACAGTTAGCTAATTAACTACTTCTGTTAGTATCTCCATCTAATTGCCTAAAATCAATTAGTTAGTTAGTTAGGAAAAATCAAAAAGTTCTTTACTGTTCATTTGCTTTCAGAAAAGAAACAAGCAAGAAAAGTTCTCATATTCTGAATAAAGCATTCATTGGAATCTGAGAAAAAGGTATTTTAAAATCAGTATAAATTTGCCAGAAGTAAAATCTAGATTGGTGAGTTTTTCCACTCTCTTTAGAGAGTTACTGATGAAATTCGTATGAAGAAACAGAGAGAATAGTCATTATATGTCTTTTGTTCTAGCGGTGAGGTGACAAGATACATTATAGCAGTTGTTCAAAATATTATTACACGTTTCTTTTGACTAATCTGATAATGCAGGTGCTAATTGCTATGAATGCAAACTTCGAAAATGCTATATAAGTTTCTCTGAATTTTCCACATTAAACACAAATCGAGACATTTTAAATACAGCCATCCTCAGATGAAAAAAATGAGCTTAACACTAAAAGTGGAGTGAAAAACTCGTGATTTTTTTAGAGCAGTAGTAACTTTAGTGACCACAGTAGGAAAAGAACTCTACCCCAGGCAAAACAGCAAAAACTAGTTCACTTACTTCCATGCTTTCAGAGTTACTCCTCTCTGGGGCCGACTTTGATCCTACAACATTTAGCATTTAGTCTTAGTGTGCTCTGGGAGCCCTGCAGCATTCCTGACACAATCTGTGTATGTTTGCCTGCACTTATTTTTCCACACATGGTGACTGCTATGCTGCAGTTTGATAGTGCTCCTTGCAAAGCATGAAGTTCATGTTGCATATTGCCTACCCTTGGAAGTCACACTGGTAATTCAGGGGTGGCATTGCCGTTTTATAAGGGCACAAAGCCTCTTGTCTTGGTGTTTTAGGATACATAATGCAGAAGGATCCATTTGGAAAAAAACATGGGCTGTACTGAAACCTCCTGACATCAGGGATGCGGCTTCTTTGAGACAACCACCTTGCTTCAGGATCCAACCAGGGACAGAACCAATGTCCACGAAGTGTGGATAACGGGAGAAAGTTGAGCCCACAGTGAGATACAGAGCAAGCTGATGTCTCCTTTGAAACTCGGTAGTGTTTATGAAATGATCATGGAATCAAGGCAAGATCAAGCTGAAGTGCAGGGCCATTGAACAACACCACTTAAGATCAGGACACCCTTCAGACTTGCAGGAAAATGTTCCACCAGAAGCTCCCTCAGTCCCCGGTGCAAGTGACCAGGGATGAGATGCTGTAAGGTTCTGTGCCTATGTCAGGACGAATTTTAGTGGAGAAAAGTGTAATCTTATCAGACACCATAGAAATGCTCATTTAGTCCCAGCAGAGCAGCCTGGAGGGGGCAGAAGAGTGGAATGGAATAACAGAATAACCAGAGTTGCAAGGGACCCACAAGGATCATAGAGCCCAGCTCCTGGCTCTGCACAGGACACCCCAAGAGTCACACAAGATGTCAGAACACAATAGCAAGAAACAAGCATGCCTAACAGAATGAGTCCAGGAAATAATAAATTTATCACTGATTGGATGCAACAGTGTTTTTGAACTCATCCAAAAAGAGGCAGCAATGATGTGTCAAGGTAAGAGAAGGCCATTCTTTAGCACCTGCAGAATTCTCTTGGGCAGGAGAGGCACTTAAGATGAAGCAGCAGCTGCAGACTGGCTCAAGGACTGAGTGGCACAGTTTGTGAACTAAATAATGGTCGACAAGAATAAGGGCCTGCACGGTCATCTAACTGCAGACTATGATCAGCTCAATTCAGTTTTTTATCACACTGGCATATATTCATCAAGGATTGAAAACTATAACACCTGTACAAGCATTTTGACAATAGCAGTCTTTGGGAATATTGAAAAAACAACAACAACAAAACAAACAAACAAACAAAAAACAAACAAACAAACAAACAAACAAAAAAAAACCACCTGTGGCTTTTTTTTTAACACTAAAGTTAGTAAAGACCTTATAGGTAAATTTTGTTTTTAAATTCAAGGAAAATGGAAAGGGATAATCTAGGGAAAAATGAAAGATAACTCACAGGATTTGCCATGAAACATCATTTGCCCTGCCATTTGGGACTGGGTCACTAAATCATCAGATCAGCTCCCTTTGCTCATCTATGCAAAAAGTACAGTGATTTGAAAGACCAGTTTGCATGTAAATAGGAACATAGATCTGCTTCTTCTACAGAATTGGGGCAACAACAGCCCTAGGCTTCTCAGGTTGACCAAAGCTGGTTAGGAAGCAGAAGATTAATTGTGGCAGGTTTTGTGTACTTGTCTCTTCACATAAGGATGAGAGGATAGGTCAATTTTCTGCCACTTTCTGATATTTATGCTGCATTCCAGCAGGGATTCACATAATTCCAAAGCTTCCTTCCTTACCAGTGAGATAAGAAAAGAGAAATGGCCCCTACCTGGACTAACCCATTCCAAATGTCAGGAGAGACAAATCAGTAACTCTAGTTTTAGTGGTGCCAGAGTCTGAGCCAGCTCATCTATGCCTGTCTGCAGACTTGTGCTTTGAGCCAGAGGCTACTACAGAAGAAAGGAACTACAGCTGGATCAAGGCTTTTTTTGACCAGAAGATGGAGGTGGGCTTCAACTAACTTCATTTTAAATAAGACATGGGCAGCCAAGCTAATCACCCTTGTTTCTTATTCTCTTCAGCAGAGATATTAAGTTACTCAGCGAGTGATTTCTCTGCCCTATTTTTAACCAACTACTTTAGTTGAAGCTGTATTGCTTAAGAAGGAAATGTTTCCATTGACTGTAAAAGGAGCTGAGATATTTAGCCTGGCTGTGCACATTGTGCAAGATGAACCAAACTCTACGTCCCCAATTCATTTTTCTGCTGTAACAGCTAAAAATAAGATGTTAATATCCAGACACAAACACACCCTGAAACCAGGCTGCAGAATTCAATACAGAGAGCTCTGGAAATGAGAATTATGAAGTTTGCTTGAGAAAGAACAGGCAATGGAAATGGATATTTGAAAGGGGCAGTCTGCATCCTAAGTTATATCCCAGTGGACAGGTCAGTGCAAAGGGAAGGGTATCACTCTGGGTGCTTAAAAAAGTGTACTTTAGGCAGTAGCTGGAGTCATTAGTTAATGAAGACCCTATACAAGCTGTTGTTCACAATTTATCAATATTCCTGGGAATATCCCTCCTGTGACAGGGTTGGTACAAGGCAATAAAAATTGTTACATTCAGATCTCTGGTCGTTTTTCAAAGATGTCAGCCTTCTGCTGGGTCTCAGTGTCAGATAAATATCTTACTTTGGAGCCAATATGGGACACACTGGTTTTTAATTGGTTTTGACTGCTTTTAAAAGTTTGTCACGTTTTTACTCTTGGAAATGTACATAGCTCATGCTTTTACCTTTGTGATATCCATGTACTCCAAACCTGAAATCATTAGTGTTTCCTTGGTATATTTTGCATTAGTGAAGCCATTTTGGTTCCCTGTTTGCCCCCCAAAAGGGTAACTGTTGATTCAGTCTTTTTGGGACATAGAGACTGGTCAAGCAAAGTTAGCATCTTGACCATTTCACTGTTGAGAAGGAGCAAGTTACAAAAGAGATGAGGGATTCAAATGAATCTTGATGAATTATGTGGGTAACTTACATATTTGTTATTCCTTCCAGCAAAATCCAGAAAGGAGAATGTGTGTGTCAGAAGGGAGAAATGCGGAGAAAAATCCCCTCATATGTTAAAGCTTTGAAATGTGTCCAGCATTGAGTAAGGATTTCAATTTAGCAATGCCCTTCATTTGTTTAGCTGGTGAGTGATTTTGTAAAGAAAAATAATAAAGGGAGAGAAACTATTAAATAGTTTTTAAAAATTATTCCACATAGTAATATTTACTCTTTCTGGGAAGAAGCTGCCTTCTCAATAACTCATTCCTTTTACTTATTGGAACTAATTTCCCCCTTTTCCCTCTCCCCCAGAGTATTTGATGACAGTACAGAGCATATAAAGTGCCTTATTTATTAGTTATGAATTAGCCGAGAATGTCTGAAGGTTTTGATACCGTTGTTATTAAAGTCTAATGCTATTTTGCTGAAGACAAAACAGGAATAACTGATGCAAGTGGGGAATGAGAGGAACAGGGGAGTAGCAATTGTTCTTCCTGCTGATGATACTTGCTTGTAAACCTTGCTGATAAGAATAAATAGACATGCACACAGTTTTATTATGCACTATAGAAACTAATAAACTCTTGCTACTATCAGGATGTTTAAAAAGCTTTTAGCTGGGCTGGTGTCTTTGTGTTTTGTGGGTTTTTTCCACACATCACTTTCTTTCAATTTTTCTCTGATCATGGGTTTACAGCAGAATACCAAATGAAACAGTCATGGTGGTCTGCATCTTTTTAAACAGAAATGTAAGAAGGAACTAGAAAAAAAAACAGAGAAAAGATCATTAAAGGAGAGGATCAAGGCAGGTTCAGAGTTTCCCCATTGCAGACTGTGTTCAGAATTTACCCAGAGGTAACAGAGAGACCATTTCCAGTGATCAGTGACAGATCACGTGGTTAAAAGCTCCCTTCCAGAGGCACAGAGTAGTCCAGAGATATAAAGGCAGGCTGGGGAGCCCCAGCTTGGGACACGAGTCCCAGTTTCTTCCAGGACTGTTTGAAGCCTCACCCAGTGGGACAAAGGAGCAACTCTCATGTGACCTCCAGAAAAAAGGGAGGTCAGTAACTGGAATATGGGATCCCTGATGTGGTGCAAGGGAAGGGCACTGATATGGAGATGGTCTGGGTTCAAGAGAGGGTCCATCTTTGAGCTGGCTAATGGAGGGGCCAGGATGTCCCAGCCAGCTATTGAGGAGTGCAGAAGGTCAACCAAGGGACCCTTCTGCAGGTGTGTGTCTCTGTGTGAGAAGTTTCTGGGTCCAAGGGCCAGCCTCTGAGTAAACTGTGTGTCCAAGGGGGACTACAGGGACCCACAGTGTGCCTGTGTTGGTGTGTGCAAGTGGGTCTGTGAATCATTTATTGGTGTGGGAATCTTACTGTTTAAATGGATTAATGGTTGGAATTGATGATATTGGAGTTCTTTTCAAGCCTAAATGGTTCTAGGAGTCTATGATCTTATGTCCAAGTGTTGGCAGCTTTGAGGTCTCAAGATTCAGGGCCAGCAACTGGGCAGGATTGAGAATCTGAGATCCATTACTGCAGGATCCACTTTGTGTGTGTGTGTATGTGTGTGTGTGTGTGTATAAATATATTTATTTTTTTCTTTTGTAAAGGGATCAGGTTGGAAATTCTTGCCTTACAACTACAGGGACATACACCTGGTTGTAGCAATTTTGTCTATTGCAATAGTTCAGAGAGTTTTGGGACTGTAGGAGTCTCAGCTGCACCAAGAGGCAAGATCCCACCTCAAGCAGCAACAACTCTTCTACTTAGCAACTCTGTTCTGGCTCCAGAGAAATTCCAACCCAAGCTGTGGAGTAAATCTGGGAACCACTGCCTGATGGGGAGGTGAATTGCCACTGAATTTCTTCTGCACATGAGTTGACAGCTTTTCCTAAAGTCTGATTTCTACAAAACAAGGCTATTAAAAATTAAGGAGTGAGTAAAAGCTCATGTCACTCCTCAGCTATTTGGTATTGGCATTTGATGACAGCCACATTTCTAAATGTGATTTAGATGCTAGACTTTCCGTAAAACAAAATAAAGTATGTCTGTCTAACTGAACTTGAGCAGTCATCTACTTTCGACTGTTCCTGATCATTCCCCATGAAATATTTACTCCCAAGACGGCCTTCCTATCTATTCCCACATTTTTAATTTCATATGGGTGACAAGTGACAAGTTTAATTCCCTGTGATTCCTTTCTTTTTCGTTTCCTATTATTCTATTTATCTATAACTAATTATTTTGTTATCTGATTGATTCTAGGTTTTGTCATGCAAAATCGGTCCCACTTGCAGTCACTCCAGATTCTTGGAGTTTCCCCAGTATGATCTATAAAAATGTTCAAGGTACATAATTGGGCTGTTTATCTCACAGAGTTTGTTTTTTCAACATCCCTATGTAAGAGTTCACTCAGGCTTCTGCTTTCCAATGTCAGACACTGTCTCTGATGCTTGTTAATCAAGGGCCAGCAGTAAGAAAAAGCCCAACACATGGCATCTGTGGTTTACTTCATACTGATTCTGAGACATGGAAGAACAACTGGAAGCACAGAGTGTGAGGGATGCGATTTGTCCTTTCTGGAATCAAGGACAAGACTATCGCTATCGTGGGCTCTGCAGCTTCTGTGTCAGAGCGCGAGGTGTTGCCATCTCTAAAAAGCATCTCCAAAGCGAAGCCGCTCAGCAGGATCAGCCACCTACAGTCACGCACACGTGCACGCACAAATGCATGGATAGCTCTCAGGTTCACGGCAAAGAAGCAGGAATGGTCTTTGCATGGAATTCCACAGGAGCAGTTTATTGCTTCCACACTGTGAAAGATTCCAGAGGCAAAAACCCAGAACAATGAAGAACTCAGGCTTAAGTACGGGAGTGGGGCAAGTGCCAGAAACCAATGGGCAGAGGGCACGGGGACGGTACAAAGGTGGGACCAGGGGATGGGGACCAGTGGGGAAGCTCTGGGGGAGTGGCGAGGGGCAAAGGCCAGTGGGGGAACCTGGAGTGGAGAACTTTCTAGGGCATGAAGTAAGGGGGGTGGGGCGGCCAGCGGCCAACCAGGGGAGCAGAACTGGGGTACATTAACATAGCGGGGCAAAGCATTCTGGGGGAAGTCTTTCTGGTCACCCTAAGCTGAGGGTTTTCTGGTACCAGGGACTGTCTCACTAGCAGATTCTTTTTGTGCCTTGTACTGTAGGTTCACAGGCCTCCACGCAAGACTTGAAGCTTCATTTTTAGTGCAAAATATGAGAGCAGTCCTAGGAACCCATGCTGCTTTTCTTCCAGAGAACTGCCCAGGAAGATGTTCTTTTTCACTCTTCCTCTCCATTTTCTGACCTGATCAATTCCAAGTTCTTTTCCATAGAGTCAGGCAAATTCAACAGAAATTTAACATTTTCCTTGACCTTAATGAGCTCCTTATTAGAGAATATGTTGCAATGAGGAAAAACTGTGTGTTTGAAATTATTCAGGCATAAGGATTTGTTTTAGGTGTAACTTCTAAAAGAAGTTGTTCTGCTTGCCCTTCAGAATAAACAGCAAATGCTGTTGTATTTTCTCAGCAGCTGAACAAGCCTTTCTTTACACGTTTCTGATCAAACTGCCTAGAGGTGATGTATCCTGATTCCAGATCCAGTTTTAGCTCAGGTGGTAAACACTGGGTTCTCAAACATTGGAATGGGCTGCCCAGGGAGGTGGTGGAGTCACCACCCCTGGAAGTGTTCAGGAAAAGACTGGATGTGACACTTAGTGCCATGTTCTTGTTGATAAGGTGGTGATCAGTCATAGGATGAGGTGGTGATCAGGACTCAAGGATCTCAGAGGTTTTTTTTCCAACCTAATTGATTGATTCTGTGATTTTGATAGCATTTCGGATGTTTCTGAGCTGGAGATTTCAACCTGTCCTAAGCTGTACAGACAGAAGGAATACACCCACAACAAATCTGGGGTTGATACCAAGATGGGAGAAGTTGTCACTGTCCTGAGGGGCATGGCCACTGTTTAGAGGCTCTCAACAAGCTTGAGAGATGGGCTGAGAGAAAACTGATGGAGTTCAGCAGCACCAAATGCAGGAACTTGCTCTTGGGACACAAAGGGAAATATCTGAATTTAACAGTTCCCAGTAGAAGAGACACGATCTGCATATTTAGAGCTCGAAGTTCTTAATATGAGTAGGGTTTGGAGCAAAATGGGTACCAGTGGATGTTGAGTTGGTTTAGGCTGGAAAAGCTGCCTCTAAAAGAATTTAAGAGTTCTCTGCAGCCACTAATTGAGCCAAACTTTGCTCAAAACTATACAATAAAGGGAAAAAAGGAGAATTTCCAAGAGACTCAAGTAAAAAATCCTTTACGAGGGGAACGGTTATTGATGGAATAAGCTGACCAGAGAGGCTGTGGAGACTGTCCTTGAAGACATTCAATACTCAACATTTCACAGACCTGAACAACGTGATCTACCTTCAAATTTATACAAACGCAGATCAAGTGGAAAACTCCAGAGGATTTTTCTGACTTTTTCTATACTTGTATATGTATACAAAAAACTTAATCACTCTGGAAATCTGAATGTCCTTGGAGTTCAGATAACAGTTAAATAGGAGCCTTGTGGATCATGTTGTTACTTTACTAATGCAGCTCTACCTTAAATCCAGATTCTATGACTCTCAGGTCACTTTTCCACCTACCCTGGTTCTAACAATTGCATTTCACATCAGGACACTCACTGAGGAACAACCTAAATATGTGAATACCAGTATGATTCTACATATTGTGCTCTTTGGGCTTCCTCTCTTGTAGAGCAGGAGGGACTGTTAACTTCTTTGTATCAGAAGCCAAATAAGCAGTTTAGAATCTTGAACTTTTGTCATTTTCTTATCTCCCTCAAAAGTAACTTGGTGTGATAAAAATTCGGTGTGTTTTTAACAGCAAGGAAAAATTTAGCAACAATAAAAACTGAGGGCTTATATTGGGTCTTGACAGGTACTTGAAGAAGAAGAAAGTTTTGAAACTATTTTCGAGGATAATTCAGTTCTAGAATTTGATTTGGGATCACAGTCTATTGTCTGAGGTTAGTATTTATTCCCTAAGGTATTTCAATTTACTGCTGAAGTAAATGCTAGGACACGGAACAACTGTCACAGTACCTAAGCTTTAAGGTCCACGTTGCTAATCATGCCACCCATGCCTCAAGGGCTTGAACCTGTAAGTTCTTATTCAACAAGGGCAGCAGATGGGAGGAGAAACTATACATGAACACAAGTAAGATCAAGCACTAGATAAGTTTCTCTGCACAGAGTGGAAGTGAAATAGCAGTTTTCTGCAAAAATGCCTTCTTGTGTTCAAGAACGGGAAGGAAGGAAGGAAGAAAGGATTATTGTTCACCAAAGAATGTGGGATCTGACAAACACAGCTAGTTTGTGCTGATTTATACCCACTTCAGGTCTGGATGGGGTCCCAAAATATAAAACTCAGCTCAGTAATGAGACATTTACTCATGTGGTCCTGTTAACTCTGCTGCAGCTCTTCAGGAATCAGTTGGTGTCTGCACAGCTCAGGTTGCTTCCCAAACTCTGCTCTGCATTTTTACCTCATGCTTTCCCATAACAACTGGCATCTGCCCAGAATGAAGGATCAGCTTGCTGTTACACCATATGATTTACACCATAAATCCATAGTGTATCCTTTTGTGCACTTGCCAAAAAAAGCTTCCTTGTCTACTGGATTGATCGGAACATTCAGACCTTTATTTGATAAATAAAAACAAAGCAAAAAAATGCTAGTGTTATCTGGCTGCTGTAGCTAGGAACACTCTTAAGGATTTGGAAAATTTTGGGGTTTTGTGCAGTTTTTGATTTTGTTCATTGCATTGTGGATGTTTCAGAGGTTACATGCGTAGTTCCCTTTGTGACTTCAGTGAATTTCATGGAACGTTCAGCTGGCCCATGGGTGACTTTGGCACCTGCTCTTTATTTGTGTTCTTGTCATCAATAACATTTGACTCCAACTTCAAGCAAGCCCTTAACTTTAAATAACTTAGTGATACGTAACAAGGCATGCTTACAACTCTTCCTGCCAGGGGCAATTGTTGAGACTCATGTACTTTATGTCAGTGCCCAAAGGAATACTGTATATAAGTGATATATGTATATCAATTATATCAATAAAAAAATGTTTCCAGGTACCTCTCAGGGGACTCTACTTTTTTTCCATGAGAAAGTCTGAGCTCCTCATTTAAGCACTCATCTTGCTGTAGGCACCAATTATATACATTATATACAATTCTACCTCAAGTGATAAAATGATTCCTAGGTGAGGTTGCACAAGAAATAAATCATAAAAGAAACCTCGGAATCATATAAAAAAATCTTTATGTCAAGAAGAAGAGATGAGTCTTAAAACTGGATATGAGCACAATTATTAATTAGCCATGGAAAGCATATTGTTTAATTGTACTGTAACTGTACATGTATATTGTTTCAATGTACATGTAACTGTTTTATGGGATTTGATGGTTTGCATCAGAACTTACTGAAACAGAACTCTAGGGAAATGAAATTAGTTAACATTATACAGTAACCCAAGGCCCTTCCAGATCAAACTCCCCAAAGCGAATTAGCAAAAACATTTTTAAGAGCATTTTTTATATAGCAAGATGTATTCCTTCACCCTGGTGCTCCACTGGGCTGGAGGAAATAGCCAAAGGCTCTCATTTGATTGTGATATGTCAATAGAAATTCCAGTTTTTCACCTCTGTGTTGAAGAAGTTTTCTTAGTGGTGATGGAAAATCAATGCCCTTCCTGGAAGGCAGGATTTAATTTCACAACTTTGAAAACAAAACAAAACAAAAAGCATGTTTATGAGGGAAGATCTTCACAGTCAAACACGGTAGGTGACTTCCCACAGTTGGACTTTTCTACAACCTAATTTTATGACACATTCGAGGCTATAGTTGTATCCATCTCTTCTCACATCTGGAGTGTTTTCTGCTGCTACTCTGCCACTTCCCCCCATCTGGGAAACACCAGTGGAGTAAAAGGGCGTGGGTTAACATGTGGAGGAGAGAAAAAGAAAGGAAGGGAAGAAGAGATTACGAGGGAAAGGGAAGATAGGAAGGAAGGAAGGAAGGAAGGAAGGAAGGAAGGAAGGAAGGAAGGAAAGAAGGAAGGAAGGAAGGAAGGGAGTCTTGCCTGTTTCTTAGTTGAGTTTCTTCCCTTCTTTTTCCAACATGTGGAAGGAGGCTGTGACAGTGACCTGAGCCTAGTTCAGGGATCTGTGCTGCAGTAGATCCCCATCACTCAGGGCATGCCCCTGAGCACCCCTGAACACAAAAGGTACAAAGGGACGAGTCAGTTCAGGTAAATTTGGGACATTTTCCACTTTTTAGGAGTACCACAAAGAGAAATGACAAAGCCTTTATCCCCTTGTGTCCTTGCAGGAGGGTGGCTGAAATGACTCCCCAAGGGCAAATAGAGAGTTATTTTAAAAGAAACAACCTTCTTTCTGTTCTTACTATGACAACATTTTAAAAAAATGCAATACTGAGCCTAAAAAGAGACTTATCTTTCTACTCAATGCAATAATTTTGACTTCTTGATATTTTCATTTTCTTTTTATAGTTTGTGGCCCTGCATGCTCTTAAAAGGAGTTTATTTCAATGATTCAAAGACAAATCCTTCATTTTTGGGTCTGATTGAAGTTTGGGCTCCTCATTTCTCTTGAAGAATTTGTATAAGTTCCTCGAGACTATATAACAAGTATTTTTATGTCTTTGGGATGTGGGCATGATATCTTTAGCAACAATTCTTTGATTTGCAAAGCACTCATTTTATATCCCGTACCTTCTTGAGGCAGACAAAGAGTGAATTGAGGAATGTGACTTTTTTTTTTCCTATGTAAACCTTAGTGTCTTCTGTGTAGAAATACCTAAGACAATTATATTGTTATTTCACCAGCAGCGAAAAAAGCACAGTTTATGTGGGTTTGGTGATGTACTTCAGCAGCAGGGGAAATGAAAATGGATCCCTTGTCTGTATAACATTTCCTTCAAGATAGTAAGTAAAAGACACATAAAGAGATTACCCATAGCCAGTTAGAGACCTTGCAGAAAGCAAGACAAGTAGGTTCAGTACTGACAGTCTTCTGTTTCTCAACTGAAGGTTTTGAAAGGTGTGATATTCAGTACTTTGGGACTGATTTCTCTCTTTTTGTCTATTCCTTTTCAAAAGAGCTTAAGAACATCTGTTTGGGAGCGTTGTGTTCCCAATTGCCACATAATGCTTTAGATTGTCCCACAAAAGAAAAAAAAAAGGGGTTTCAGCAGCACTTATGAAATGAGCTCTACCTCTGAGGGTGAATCCGTTTTTAATCACTGCTCAGGAGCAACAAAATTACATTTGTTATTTCCATCAAGCCATAATACTGTGCATTGTCTTACTTCCACTGCTAATCCTGCTACTAGGCCCCGTAATTCAGAGTGTTGACCTCAGTAGTAAAACATTTTTGTCACCACTCTTTTTATATTTGGCAATAAATTAGTATCTAACAGGTATTCTTCAAAATTTGGGATCCTATCGACTGCTGATAGAGACCACAGTCAGTTTTTCTTGATGACTGTCAATTAGTCATTTATGAATGACAGACTTATGATTCTTGGTTTCTAAATTTAAAAACAAAGACTCTAGACCTTATAAAACTGTGTTATAAGTTCCAGTAGGTCACCTGGCATGTTGTTTCAAGATGTTGCTGTTATCACTGTACTCAGAAAATATTTTATGTTTGGCTAACCCCTGATTTTCAAAATGGCATCCATGATGTTGAGTTTTTGATGTTGAATAAGCCTTTTAAGAACCATTGATCTCAAGGGGAGAAAACCTTATTCGTCATTCTTTAAGTCTGCGTGACCTTCACAGAGTTTTACTCAGACATCTAATTTTTCATTAGGCTCTATAAACTAGATTAGACTGGTCAACATTTGTTCCTACCTTTATTACACTGCTTTTTGAGTTATCCAGTAATGTTACACTTACTTCTGATCTTGAATTTTGCTGTTGAATAACTTAGTACCCAAGATTTGATCTTTACACAGTCATGCTAACATGAAATTCAGCATGACCTGGATGTTGACTTACTGAAATGTCAGATGGATATTCTTAGCCTTTTTAATAGACACATTATGATTTGTATGATGATATTGTCAGTTAAAATACCGTGTTGGGTTAAGTGAAATGTCTATGCATATTAGATTGAAGCACATACCTTTACTTTTACCATCAAGGCTTGCTGCCAGAGCTGGACATGGGGCAAGGAAGGCTAAATAATTTGTTTACTTGTATCTGTGCTTTATGGTAAGGATAAAATACCTTAGAATCTGGAAAACTAGCATATTCTGCTCCTTGATTGCAAACTTTCAGTTTCATCAGGATCTCTTGATAAATTTTCCTACAGAACTCCCAATTATCATTGATGTTCTTCCTTATAAATGTATCTTGCCCCTGAGTTATACTCCCAAGCTTACTTCCTTGGGATAAGCTATCCCTTTCATAATTTTGGACCATCTTCTGTTCTGAACACATGTGAAATATCAGCTCTTGATCACTAGCTACTAGTTAGCTATCAACTTCCATTCTAGTGGATTCGTCTTTATCAATGATAATGATAAAAAAGTGAGAAATAATCGTTATTTTAGTGACACAGAGGAGGAAGAATGAGACTAGGTGACTCACTCAAGACTATTCAGAAACTGTCAGAGACAGAATAGCACAGACCCTCTCAATTCCAAATTATTGCCTTCAACACAAGACCATCCTGTCAAACACATGCTGCCGACCCTACATCTGTCTGAGGCCCCCATCTGTTTTCATGCATAAACAGATGGTAAATAGAACTTTTTCATGTGAAACTTTATTCCCCAGGTGCTTTAGCTTCAAAAATTATATTAAAAAAATCATAGTAATGTCAGATTATAAAAAAACTCTCACATTGTAAATCCCACTACAAGATGCAATTTTTTTTACTAGTGACTCAGTCTATTATCCCAAAACAGTATGGGAAATTTTAATTACTGATTGCAAAGACAGAGCAAACATTTAGTTTTTCACTAATATTTTATTTAATATAAATTCATGAGAGGTCTGACTGCAGTTAAATGAGGTGTACATGATAATATGCACAGTGATTTAGTTGGTGCTAATATATTAGTAAACAGATATTTGTGTAAACATCATTAATATTTGAAGCGTTGCATAGGGAGCATATGACATCTTCTTTTTGCAGGTTAAAATATCCAGTATATTTCAGTATTTTTGTCAGCAAGCAACAAAGATGAGGGTTTAATGGGAGTCTTGTGGAACACATGGAATTGAAGGAATTCGTTTTCTTGAGCAAACACTGACAGCCACGGGGGGCCGTTTGCTAAGGCTTGAGACCCTCACAGATCACCCTGAGTGACCACAGGATAACAATAGACATAAAAATAAAGGGGAGCATACTGGAAGGCTCTAGACACGTATAGCCAGGTATGTTCTGGTAGGCATGAGAAGATTGCTGTCAAAACTATTGTATAATTTTGTTGTCATATTAGATATACAGAGCCACAGTAAGGAGGGGTGGTGAACCTCTCCATGGGTGGGTTCTCTGTGGCTCATTAGGGCTGTTCACCTGGGTTGTCCATGAGAGTGGAGTTCCCAACAGCTGAAGGAACAGAAGATTTATTCACTATCTACATTTCTTTTCCTAATTCTTATCATATTGTCATTACTGTTGTTATTACAGCAGTTTTGTTGCAACACTGGCTGCTGGGGCCTTTTATTGAGATCTGGAACCCTGCAGCCTTCCTGGAACAGAACAGAAGGCTAAGGAGAACCAATAATGCTTGCACAATATCAATACATTGAAATTCACGTTTCTCCTGCTTTACCTTTTGCCAGAAAAGTGCAAGTGTATTGCAAAAATAGACCATTTTAGGATCTGTCTTTGACTTCTTGCCCAATAGTAACATTTAAATTCACCAGAAAGTGCTGCAAGCTTATTGTGTCTGTTCTTTGGCTCTGCAATACTTATACACTCAAGTGCATTATTTTAGTTATAAACTGTGTTTCCTAGCAGATCTCCACTGCACAATGGAAAGAGACTGCAGCGCGAGGAACATCTGTAGTGAAAACATTCCAGTTATCCTGTTGGCCATCAAATTAGAATTTTGAAACACCAGATGACGCAGTACAGGCTCTTACAAACTGTGGGGAAAATTGCTTTAGCTTGGACAGATGTATTTTATGTAGTGACTAAATAAGTCAGTTTTAGAACAGTTTTAGCTTGTGGCAAGCTACAAGCATCAGTGAGAGTTGCTAGTCTAGAAAAGCATATAACTTTCACTTTTATGAAAGAGAAAATGATGCTGTTGTTTACAAAGTCTCAAGTCTAGTGTGACTAATTTAGCATTTAACTTATGCATGGATAAGCCTCAGACATAGTGTTCTAAATATGTGCAGTGGAAAGAGAAGGGAGGGTGGTGTTAAGAATGGAAGAAATTGGTGGGAAATGAACCAGTACCCCTGAATGAAATATTTTAATCCCATCACTAGCCAGTGGAGAGCAATACAGTGTCTCTGACAACCTGCTTAGAACCATCAAGTTTGACTAAATTAGCTCCCTGGACTAAAAAGACTTGTGACTATAGTTGGAGGTTTACCAGTCTGCAGAGGATTTAAGCAAACTGTGGTGAACTCAAGACTGTCACAGTGAGAACTGCACTATCAGCAGGTCAGTATTTAGAAATGGCTGTAAAGCAACAGAGGAAGTAAAAAGTAGCCTGCTAGGGGAAAAATAAAAAAATAAAAGGAAGAAAAGGAGCAGTATACAATAAAATACTTCGCAGAAAATATACACCAATAAGCAAAAAAATTTTTTTGAAACCTCAAGCACATAGGGAACTGTTGTCTGTGGCATTTTGTTTACTGTAGGCATCACAGAATTGTACAGTAATTTGAATATATATAAATATAATGCAGGCATTTTTTTATATTCTGAAATTTGTTTGCATTTTGTCATCAGTAAAAATGCCAATGTAAAATATTTGGCTATAAGTTTCTATGTAGGAAACTCACCTGGGTTCCACTTAATGGACTAGTTTGCATTGAAAAATCACGACATAAAATCCTATTAAGGGTCATCCTAACAAGTGGGCTTGATATTCAGATCCACACTTACTTTTCCTTCCTGTCAGAATACAGAAATGCCTGTAAATTAAAATTAAAGAAGTCATAGGATAAAATTAAGTGCATTAAAACAAAAATTAAAAGAAAAATATACTTCTGCTTAGCAAAACACCTTCCATAACGGGAACTCCTGTCCTGGATATGAATATACAATCAAGGACCTTAACATCTTCTTTAGAAAGTTCTCTAAATTCTCTGTTTTGTGGGGAGATAGGAGACACTTCTTCCTTCTCTTTATATTTCATTCTTTCTCTAACTTCTGTAGAAAACCTTCTCTCTTGTGCTCAGCCTGTTAAAAGTCTTGTGAAGTGCCTAAAGATCACCTCTTGGTAAAAGTCCCTCTGCAAACACAGACAAATATTTAGATTGTCGCTGCATATCTTGGCATGAAAATATTCTGGCCTGTCAAGATGAGCATCTCTGGCCACATGTCACAGCTCAGAGAAAGACACAGGCCAGGGACAGACACATCACAACTGCATTGTGTGATACAGCACGGCACATCAATCCAGTGCTTTTAGCCTCTCTACAGCCTCTCTGCCCACACCATCCAGTGTTGCTGTTCCCTAAATCGCATTGAGTAGGGTCCAGTGAGCTGTAGCGTAGAAGCTTCTTGCACAGAAACTGCTTTCATGCAGAAAATAATTAGGAAAGCACACGGGAATTCAGAGCAAATCAGAGCAGAGCATTTGTGGGTTTGTCTCTCTCCTGAGCCTTCTAGAAATTCTTCAAACTTCTTCGAGTTTGCTCTGTCCTGTGCCTCTGTACATCTGCTGACTGGAGAAACTCCACTCAAATCTTGGACATCCCCACTACAAAATGCAATACCGACAATTTCTAGTTTTATTTCAAAATTCATCCCAAAAAATGGGATTACACTAAACAGTTTCTGAGAGTCAGAAATTATCTGCACTGTGTTATTGACCAACTCTGAGGATTCAAAGCCTGAGTATACAGTGCAGTTTCCAAAAGCAGGATATCTCCTGTGTCTGTCTGTACAGCCAAGCCTCCTGTTTATCATTGACAGGATGTTCCCCTCTTCTGTCCCCTATGGCTGGTCAAAGATGAGATCAGCTCATCTTTTAGGTTTAGAAAAGGCAAGAAAAGGCAAAGACAAAAAGGAAAACGCTAACATAATGTGGTTATATACCTTGGATAGGAAGTTTTATGCTTCCTGAGCAGTCATGACAAGAAAAGAGATTGAGGCATTTAATGAGGCACTAGTT
>VZTI01002406.1:208152-228811 GCA_013397865.1 Struthidea cinerea | reverse complement strand
AGGCACTATTTTAAAAAAAAAAAAAATAAAAAACAAAACAAAAAACAAAAACAAACCAAAACCAAACCTATAAATACACAGTTATGTATCTTAGTTGCCTTTAAGCAAATAATTTTAGCTTTTGGGCATGGTTTTCCTGATCTAATAAAAAATATTAAATGAAAAAAAAAGTCTGTAAGTAATTCCTTTTTCTTTTCCTGGGTTTGTGTTAATATTTTTTTCCCACTGCACTGAATTTATCTAAGACAGCTGTATCTTTAAATATGTAATTACTTTCCTTTGCCTACTGCTACAGAGCTTTCCTTGGGGGAAAGGTATCAGAAGAACAGTTATCCGCACCTCGGATGAAGTGGAAAATTTAGTTGTAAGTGGCATTTACTGCTCTCTTCAGTAGTAATAATCCAACCATTGAAATGTTACTAAGATTGCTTCTTTTGACCCTTTTTAACAAGATCACAGCTGTCAGCATTTCAAGTACCCTTATCAACCAGACCCAGCAGTGGCTTCAGGAAAGGCATTACCTGATGCGGGAAGCTTTAAGGTGTCGGAAAGAGTCAATCAGCACCAGTACAAAGCAATTCTTATCAGAAATCCCTTGCTCTTTGTATGATTGTTCACTTCCATATTGAGGTGAGGGCTGTAAGAATGATTGAAGAAAGAGCTTTGTGAGTAATGTGCAGGCGTTTTCTCTACATAAGTATCTTTTATGAAACATCAACTTATTAAGGCAGTTGCTACGGTGTGTGCATTGGAGGTCATGGGAGTGCAAAGCTTTCAGAGGTGAGGTCTGCAAAACACTGGGCAACCCTTAAGGTGGTCAGAGTGAAAAATCAGCAGGTCCCATCAGTATGGTCTCTACGAGATTTCTGCTGTGGCACTGAAATCACGGAAAATTTCCCATTTTCTCTCCTTCTCAATTGCAGTATCTCTCTATAATCAGGGGAAAGATAAATTGATGCTACGGAAGAAGGTGAAGGTACTCCATGGTAGAAAATAACCTTTGTCAACATCACAAATTAAGGATCAGAGAAGAAGCAGGTGTTGTGCACAATTAGCTCTCTAGGAACTCTTTCAAAGTTGAAAATTATGGCTTTTATAGACATCCAAAGCTAGTAAGAAATAGAAAGAGGACTTAAGGAAATATAATTTGAATTTTCTAATCTATCATAGAATCATAGAGTATGCTGAGTTGGAAGGGGCTCATCAGGATTTTCAAGTCCAACTCCTTGCCCTGCACAGGACAGCCCAAGAATCACCCCATGTGCCTGAGAGTGTTGTCCAAATGCCTCTCGAACTCTGGCAGGCTTGGTGCTGTGACCACTTCTCTGGGGTGCCTGTTCCAGTATCTGAACACCCTCTGGGTTTAAAACCTTTTCCTGATATCCAACCTAAACCTGCCCTGACTCAGCTTCAGGCCATTTCCTCAAGTTCTGTCACTGATCACAAGAGTGAAAAGATCAGTACCTGCCCCTCTGCTGCCCCTCACGAGGAAGTTGAAGACCACAGTGAGGTCTTCCCTCGGTCTCCTCCAGGCTGAACAGACCAAGTGATCTCAGCTGCTCCTTGTAAGACTTCCTCTCCAGACCCTTCACCATCCTTGTTTCCCTCCTTTGGATGCTCTCTAATGGCTTAATGTCTTTCTTATATTGTGGTGGCCAAAACCTCACACAATATTCAAGGTGAGGCTGCCCCAGTGCAGAGCAGAGCAGGGCAGGACAATCCCTTCCCTTGCTTGGCTGGTGATGCTGTGCCTGATGCCCCCCAGGACAGGGTTGTCCCTCCTGGCTGCCAGGGCACTGCTGACTCCTACTCAGCTTTCCACTGACCAGGACCCCCAGGTCCCTTCCCACAGCTGCTTTCCAGCCTCTCATTCCCCAGTCTGTCTGTACATCCAGAGCTGCCCCATCCCAGGTGCAAAGTCTGGCACTTGCCCTTGTTAGAGGTCTTATGGTTTGTCAAGGTCTCTCTGCAGGACCTCCCTGCCTTCGAGGGAGTTGACAGCTCCTCCCAATTTACTGTCAACAGCAAACTTATTTAGTGTTCCTTGGAGTCATTAATAAAGATGCTGAAGAGCACAAGGCCAAGGATGGAGTCCTGTGGAGCCCCAGTAGTGACAGGTCACCAGTCTGATGTCACTCCACTCACTGTAACTCTTTGTGCCCGACCTGTGAGCCAGTTGCTCACCCATCCCATAACACCCTTATCCAGATGAGTGCTGGACACTTTGTCCATAAGGATGCTTGTTGAAGTCCAAAAATATTTCATCTACTGCCTTTCCTAGATCAACTCTGTGGGTTACCCTTTCGTAGAAGGAAATCGGGTTCAATAAGCAGGATTTTCCCCTCATGAAGCCATGCTGTCTGTGAGTGAAGACTGCTTTGTCCTCCAGGTGTTTTTCAGTACTTTCCAGAAAAATCTTTTCCATGATTTTATGAAGGTATCAAAAATACTTCTCTCTCTTTTGTTTTACATGTTAGGGAAAGAATGGAAGCAGAGGTATTTGGATTCATATGTCTTCATCTTTTTCTAGGTGTATTTGCTTTCTCTGCTGTATGTCTTGCAACTTTTAAATGGATTAAATAATTTTAGGCCTCATTGCAAAATTTCAAGATTCATTGCCAAGATCCATCTTTTTCATGGTAAAGTGATAATGACTGATCAATTATTGATTGCTTAGAAACATATTCTAATCTATTATTATTATTATTATTATTATTATTTAACTGAAGTATTTTGGCATCATGTTCATATGTTTCTCATATGTTTCTTATAAAAAATAAAAACTAAAGAGTAAGTGTTGTAGCATGAAAAAGTGTTATTACTGAAGTTTTTTAACACATGCAACAATTTGGTGCAGACTGGGTATATTCATCATTTGAAGCTTCTTGATTCATTGGGAATGTCATTCTACATAATTTGCAAGCAGTAATCAAAGGAATTGATGCAGAAATCATGTAGTATAGTTAAAAAGCCTGGAGATGTCAACCTCAAGGCCAGCGTAAGCTTAAAACAGACAACGTTGTGAATATCCGCTAGAAAATAATGCTGCAGTTATCATATTCAACTACATCCGACTTCTGAGTTTGAGTGACTGTGTGTTCCACCTTTTCAGAAAAGGATCTTGGGGTCCTGGTGGACACCAAGTAAAACAGGAGCCAGCAATGTGCCCTTGTGACAAAGAAATGTGTTCTGCAAGGTGAACCTGGCATTGTCCAGTATTGCCTGTGTGCTAAAATTTTGTATCACTCTTTTCCTGAATCTATTTCTTGAGTTCATGCCTGCTCAATACAGCAACATTCAAAGGATTTGTTTGCACATTTAGTAAAGATCAATATGTTTTCAATATGCCTGGAATTGCTTAATGAGTGTCCTGAAAATATGATGCAAGATGAAAAATTGATTTGATGTGATTCTTGCGTGAGACCACCTATGAACTCATTGATTTTTGCTAGATGTCAGCTTTGCAAAACGCTTCTTAGAAGTTTTCAACTCTGAAACATCTGTGGTGAAATTAAAAGCCCACCTGAGTCAATAAAAAGTTTTGATAACTTTATGGTGTTGAAAAATTTCTGCAAGTGTACACATTTTATAAAAGATATGAATACATTAGCATCCATTGCTGCCCTCCTTCACAGTACATATTTCCTATTGAATGTTATAGGGGTTCCTTGCACCATTCAAAGAAAAATAAAGGAAATAGGGGCACTTCATGTTTCCCTTGTAGGGATTAAAGCATTTTCTTGGGCAGGAAAATTAGTGATCCCTACCGAAGCTCTCCCATACAGTGACAAAGGAAAAGTATGATTCCAACTCATGCTTTTCAGCAGACAGAAATTTTAGTAATTCTTTCAAAGGGAAGAAGGCTTTTAACTTCCAAATAATTTAGTCCTCTCAAGGTCCATAAACTGATCCTTGTCCTGAAATTGAATAGCTAAGTGATTTGCTAAAAGAGACAGGAAAGAAGGTAGAATTTCTGGCAAAAGAGATCTAGATGAGAAAATAAATTTTCGCCTTTTAGTCAAGTAATGTATTGGGTTTGCAAGGAGAGCTTTTGGTAGTGAGGGTTGCTACAGGGGTGGCTTCCGTGAGGAGCTGCCAGAAGCTTCCATCATGTCCAGTGGAGCCAATCCCTGATGGCTCCAAGACAGACCCACCACTGGCCAAGGCCATCAGTGACACCCGTAGTGACTCTGGGATAATGTATTTAAGAAGGGGGAAAAGAGCTGCACAACAATAGGCAGAGAATGAGGAGTGAGAATCTGTGAGGGAAAGAGCCCTTCAGACACCAACGTCAGTGAAGAAGAAGGGAAGGAGCTGCTGCAGGCGCCAGAGTTGAGATTCCCCTGCAACCCCTGGTGCAGCCCATGGTGAGGCAGCTCTGCCCCTGCAGCCCGTGGGCATCGATGGGGATAAAGAGATCCACCTGCAGCCTGGGGAGCACCCCACACCAGAGCAGGGGGATGCTGAAGTAGGCTGTGACCCTGTGAGAGGCCCATGCTGAGGCACCAGAGTCAGCACATTAAGTCAGTGCATGAACATTTATAGTATGAGGTATTTAAGTGTATACTGTCCCCATTTGTCTCCTGTTGAAAACACTCTACCTTGTAAAAATACATAGATGAATAAATAAATCAACAAATAATAATCTTCAGCTACTCACAAGTTTAAGAACTGAGAGCCAATCACCTGTGCTAAATGGTTACTGCTATGGTTTCCTACAGTCTCAGCTGATGAATATTTATTAACTTACAAAAACAGAAACAGCTTCAGCAAAAAAAATATTGGACAGTCTGATATCTGAATGGCTATGTCTGGTCTCAAGTGACTTTTCATAGGCTATTTGAGTGCAAATACTTTCAGGCAAAGCTCAGGACTGTATTTGCCTTTTCTTTATGGGTTTCACTGCCATTAAATTAGAGACTCGGTCTCCTTTTGTTTTGTACATAGTCAAATTTATGCTTCACTCCTTAAACATTGTTAGATTTTATGCAAGTAATACCTGAGCATAGTCACTGATCAAATGGTCTGTGTGTTCAGCTGGGATGTTGGAGGTTGGGATGCAACATCCCTGATTTAAATCAGAGGGCAGAGGTGATTCGGGGTTTCATTTAGTGCAGATGAGTATTTTTAATTGCTGGCTACCCTCTGAAAAAGAAAGACCCACACCTCTATCTTGATCAAAAAGTGGCGTGGTTGGACTACCTGCTCCAACAGGATGGCAATTTGCAATGGGAAGGATGCACCAAAATACCTGGGAAGCATCATCCAGATGATAGTATCTGCAGTTAACTATTTTAGATGATTTCCAGGGTCAGTATCATGGATTTATAGATTATACTCTTAAAAGCCTAGATAGGCAATAAACTAGGCTGCAGATGCTGTCCTCTGACAAACCGCTAAAATTAAGCACTGCAGTACTGACCTGAAGTCCCCCTTGAAGTTAGATCAGAGGTCCCCACTATGGATATGGAATCTCTCTCTTCCATAATTATTATCAATTTTTGATCTAGCACAATGGAACAATACAACTGAAGGTTAGGATGAACATCAGTTGAGAAAGGAGGAGAAAAGGAATGTTACCATGAGAATAACTAGATTAGGATACATTTAAATACACCTCCTAAATTTCTCAGCTGCTTTTTATTCCAGGCAACAGAAATGGGCCTGTCACCAAACTCTGGTTTGAATGGGCTGAAAGGTTTCTGCAGTTGTAAGTGATGGCTCCAAATCAGTTATTCTGATTTATACGTAGAGTAAAGCCACTTGTCTGTAATCACCTGCCATGAGAATGGTCAAAATAGGTATGTAAGCACAAGCTGCCTGTGTACACCTGGGCTTCATGTGGGCATATTATGCTACTATTTCTGTCAGATTCTGTCCCTTTCTGGAGCTTCCTCACTGCCTCAACTGCTTTGAGCATTATGTCTTAGATTCGGTGTGAAGGATTCTTCCTTCCTATCGTCACAGTATCCAGTGAATAAGAATGGTTAGAAGCATGTTTAGATGAAGAATATTTTAGAAAAAATAACAAAGTACATATAGATTTTTGTTTGAAATATGTTTCAGAAGACATGACTAAAACAAAACAAGAGAAAACAGAACAACCACAACAAACAGACAAACAAAGCTTTCAGAAGATCAGGAAAATTTTATTATGTCAAAAATACCCCATGCTATGACACCCCAGCTCTATTACCATTTATGAAGATTAGAATGGAATATTTTTATATGAATGTCTAATATAAAGAACATAGATATCATTATGTTTTCAGCTTTGTGTCTGCAAATAAGAAAGAAACTGGAGGGAACTTAAAAAAATTAAATAAATGCTGTGAACTGATCATATGCCCCAGGTGTTCAACTAGAGTCAATTAACTCCAAGTGATTATTTTCCTTAGTTGGTACACATTTAAAAGCTGTCTTCATTTTTCCAGCACTACTAATAAAATTCTCCCAATCTGATTTATGTTTCACACAACCTGTTGCTGCTTTTCCTTGAATTCCATAAAGCAAATGGTCATATTCCACATGCTCTGCTTCCCAAAAGGATGTACTTTGAGCATATCAGCTCTTTAAATATGGTTAGCAATGCATGGTTGGTCTGTGCAGCAGCGCTTATTCAGAGAAAAAAGCAAAATTCAGTCTGCCTCGTTGCCTGTGAGTATTCAAGCCCAGTGGATTCATTTGTTTTCCATCTGCATCACTAGTTTCATTTTTTAGGATAGGAAACATTTCAAATTACATACAAGATGTGCAGGTTGTGGATGTGTTCATCTGTGATTCAGCCTCAGGTTTTGCTTGCTTGTTTGTTTGTTTTTCTCTACTCCATTTTGAAATAAACAGCTGCTTGCGATTGTCTCACTGATCAGGAGAAAAGGCTCTTAGAGGTAAATCATAGAATCCTATTTAAGTCAAAAGTGAGCTGCAGTTGCCCATCAATGAGCAAAAAAATAGGAGTGTTTATTTTGACCAACGAGCTCTTCCTCCCTATCTCATGCCATATAGTATATAAATCCTAATGCATTTGTTACACTAAAAGAGATATCAGGAGCATATTTAACTAAGGCAGAAGATGAGGGTGCTTTTGCCTCCACTCTTTACTGACAGCATGGATTGAGTGCATGATTTAAACTCCGAGTGAGAGAGTGTGGATTTGACTGTAGGCAAACACATGACTGCATCTTTCCCTTCGCTGTGTAATGAGTGAAGCCTCAGATGGATTCATAGAATCATAGAATATCCTGAGTCAGAAGGGACTCACAATGATCTTCAAGTCTAACTCCTGGCCCTGTGCAGGACAATCCAAGAAACCCACCATGTTTCTGAGAGCATTGTCCAAATTCTTCTTGAACTCTGTCGGGCTCGGTGCTGAGACCACTTCCTTGGGCCACCTGTTCCAGTGCCCAACCACCCTCTGGGTGAAGAACCTTTTCCTGATATTCAGCCTAAACCTGCCCTGAAACAAATTCAGGCCATTCCCTTGACTCCTGTCACTGTCACCACAGAGAAGAGATCAGTGTCTGCCCCTCCTCTTCCCCTCCTGAGGAAGTTGTAACTGCAATGAGGTCTCCCCTCAGTCTCCTCCAGGCTGAACAAGCCGAATGACCTCAAGCCCCTCCTTGCATTGATGCCCAATTTTTTGCTGAATTTGCCCTTAGACAATGTAAACCACGAGAGCTGGGAAGATATGAAAACTGCTCTGGACATCCACACTGAGATCCTAAATTTGATCCATGATTCTGTAAGTTTGCTGGACAAAGTGAGTAGAAATGATGGCTGCTGTGTTTATCAGAGTGATGAAGGGATTTGGGAATATTTTGGATTATATGGACTGCAGATCTTCAGAAACTGTCCAGTAAATTAAGTGTTAATCTTTCACCTGAACTCTAAAGCCCAGGGCATCTGGAGTGTGCTGATCCCCTGTACCTAGCGAAGCATCAGTTCTGAACTGACATGGATAGATACAAACCGTGACACACGGTCCACTCTTCACAATATACAGAGACTCTTCTATGGGCCCAAAGGCTGCCTTGGACTCATTTCTGCCGGAATTTGCTGGATGTTCATAGCCAGTTCTGAATAGCAGAATCCAGCTACATAATTAATTTATTCGCACAAGGTGATTTGAGATGACTCAGCTCACAGAATGACTTTTCAGGTTCTTGTTGGATTTTAATGTGTTTATTGTCTCTGTTTTCTTTTGGTGTAATCATGGTTTGTTTCCATGGCATTTTGTTCATTTCCCACACTTTTGTACTTGACTGCCATTCAGTTCAAGATTTGGTAGAAAAAATACCTGAGAGTTGGTGTAAGTCCAGGTCTCTCCAAGGACATTCCCTGAAAAAGAATGAAATTATTATCATAAAGTAACTCTTCCAAATTATACATGATGGAGAAGCTTCCTATTAAGCTTAACCACTAGCAAACACATTATAATGAAAATATAGAGGCCTTATTTTGTAACCAAGTGTATGTCAGCCCAGATTAACCTTAAGTTTCGAAAACATGTCAAGTAAGAATGCAGTTGAAAATGTGATCTAAGGGCAACATCTTTCCAAAGTAAATATTTTTCCCCATGCAAGTACTTCACTAAGATAAAGAAATAAACGAAATTAAAATTGACATTGAGAAGATCCCAAAATGCTTGAACTGTTTCATGGAGAGGAAAAAAGTCTTCTTGCAACTTCTGTCTAAAGACTGATTGATCAAAGAGCCCTATTCTGATCTCTCCCGATTGTACTGCTTAGCAGACTTTGAAAGAAAGCAGGAGAAAAGGAAACATGACACCAAGGGAGAAATAAAACAAAACAAAAGAAAGTCTCTTGATACTCACTCAGTGTGTCACTTTGAAGGAATTATTTATCCATTTTAGTAAGCTATTCTACTTACCAGAATGAAAAGGTTTCATATGAACAAGAAAGTTTTGAGGGCAAATTAGTATCAAGATAGATCCTCAGCAGGTGTAAATTAGTGTAATTTGAGGCAATTCATAGCCTGACCTCAAGCTTCCCCAGATGGGCATCTGGTCTGTTGCGTGTTGTGTGTTTTAACAGGCTAAGTATTATATTCAGCCTTTCTAAGGAGCTTTATTTTTCTGTGATTTTTCTGTTCTCAAATCATGCCTGGTAGCTTGTTAATAGCCCCAGAAACTTCAATTAATTTGTTACAAAGTCTCTTTTCATATTGCACTAAACTAAACTCCTTTAACCTTTCTCTATGACACATCTCAAAGGATATTATTCTTGCTGCTCTGCTTCTTCCTAGCTCAAGGGCGATTACGTTCTTGCTGAGGTATTGCAGCAAAGCTGCAGAAAGTGCTCTGGGTGAGGTAAACCACGCGCTTTCACAGCAATAATGCCATTTCCTAAGAGCTGTACTACCCTCCCACAGCACTCTGAGATGGCATTCTCTTCATTTTCTCTTTGGGAGCTGTATATTTCATGGCACATTTAAAGGGCATTTTCAGCATGTTTCCATTTTTTTTATTTGTGTTTGACCTCTTTTAGCAATTTTAATTCAAAAGACAGTTTCCTATCTACCTTCATGATCCAGTCTTTCTTCCTCATTAACTTTTTGGATATCATTTTACTATGATTAATTATTTGAATTCAGTGGCATTCAGGAAAACAGTAGCTAAGTGCTAAGATGTTTTGCATAGCAACAGGAAGCTCATGTTCCAAAAAGCATCCTGCAAAAGGAGGGAAGAGAATTAGGGCACAAATTGAAGCCTCTGAACTCACTATCAAGACATGGCTAAACACCAGTCAAGTCAAAGTCTCACAGAGAGACATTAAATCACATATTCTACAGCAGGTCTGCACCTTATCTGGTAGCTGCTGAGTACAGAGCCCGGTGCTCTCTTCTCATCATAAAAGTAAAATATATTAAAAATATATAAATACCTCACCATCCAATAAATGTCAGGTAAATTTATCTTGTTGTTAATCATGAACATTTGACTGGTCATGCCAGTCAATCAATGTTACTTCTAAAAATATTCTTCTACATAATTTCTAGAATAATCTTCACGAAGACAAACAAGTCGCCCGCCTCTCATTTCATATTCCCACCTCTCCATTTTGAACAGTTTGAGTAGCTGACATATTCCATAGGCTTTTGACATGGATAGATAGACCATGTGATTCTCCTTTTAATCCAGTATTTCATTTTTTTTAAAACTCCATTTCCCTTAAAGGCTTTTTTTCATTCCATGAATTGCCATTTTTCCATTGTCAAAGGATCGCACCATTCCACAACTGTAAAAGCAACTAAACAATTCTTCACCCCTCTCCCTGGTTATGTTGGCTGATGGTAATTATTTAATATTCTTGCTTTTCCCTTTGTCCTCTGTCTCTAGTTCCTTATAATCATTCTTAAGACAATTAATCTTTCATTTCACTATTGTTTACTTTCCCTGCCATAAAATCACATTATTTTTCTTCAGCGTCTTGCCATTTAAAGATCACTATAATTTTCTTCTCTGATCATTTTTTTGTTATTTTCACTTCCTCCCAGAGCAAGCCACATCCACATTATTAGATTCTGGGTAATTTTTAAATGTTTTTGACCAATCTTTTATATTCTTGTTTACATCTTGGTCTAATCACATTGGGTTTTGCCTCATGCTGTCTTTCTGACAATTAGGACAATATTTATGAAACAAATGGATTATTTACATGACAATGACTTGTAACTAATATCTGGGGTTATTTTGATATTCGTTTAGGTTTCATGATTTATCAAAACACTTCCTTGACAGCTGTCTCCTCTACAGGATAGAAAAAATGAATGCTTAATATGTGCTGTGATTATTTCCTTTTAGCATCCTTTACAGACTAATGAGGCCATTATGAAATGACTGTTTATGAAATTATATGAAATAAGGATAGGTCAGGCATAAATTATTTTGAAAAGGCACAAGGTGTTTGGTCACAAGAATGATGCCTTAACTGCTAATGCAGTGACTTTATCCATGTCATCCCTCTTCCTGCATTAGCACAATAAAGAGGGATTTGATCGGCGGCATGGGAGACTCTCCTATGAGGAAGGGTTGAGAGAACTGGGATTGTTCAGCCTGGAAAAGAGAAAACCTTGGAGAGACCTAATTGTGGCCTTCCAGTACCTGAAGGGAGCCTGCAGGAAAGATGGAGAGAGACTATTTACACAGGCAGAAAGAGAGTAGGTTTAGGTTAGATATTAAGAAGAAATTCTTCACTTTGAGAGTGATGAGGTTCTGGCACAGGTTGCCCTGAGAAGCTGTGGATGCCGTATCCCTGAAAGTGTTCAAGGCTAGGCTGTATGGGGCTCTGAGCAACCTGATCTAGTGGAATCTTTTCCTGCCCCTGGCAGGGGGTTGGAATTAGATGATCTTTAAGGTCCCTTCCAAAGCAGGCCATTCCATGATTCTATGATTCTGAGATAAACCTTGATTCCTCTTCAATGAGCTTTAATATCCAAGGATCAAAAATATAAGAATTTAAGTGTGATCACTGAAGAAAAAGCATTATGGGAGGTAAATTAACTCAAGTTATTTGGAGAAGTACTTGTTTTAAGAACAATATTTATATATGGAATCGAATGAGCTTTGCCTGAAGCATCCTGCAATAACCACTGTTGCTGTCATGGCATCACTGTGACCATCAGCTGTTCATGATGAGCACAAATAGGTACAACCCTGCCCTGTTCTTTTCAATGCAGTACCCTGGAAGAGTGCAATGACAGGGCCTCTTACATTGCTGTGCCTCCAGACCTCACAGAATGTGTGAGACTGTAACAATTTTGAGATCTGACCATAGCAGGAAGAGTTTTCCTTACAGTCCTTAATAAACACAACCAATACCTGGAAAGCTCTGCCCTGCCCCAAATGCAGGTGCAAAAGGAACTGGGAGGGGACACAGCCAGGACAGCTGACCCCAAGTGACCCAAGGGATATCCCATTCCATTTTGCATACTGGACATATAAACTGGTAGAAGATGGAGGAATGGGGTGATATTCAGGCACATATATACATATACTATAACCAGAAAGTTAAAAATAACATTCCAGAAATCAGCAAAAGTTTTGATGGAGAATTTATACACTGGCTTTAATGATGCTGAGTAAGTGTTCTGTGAAAAAGTAGCAATAGAGCTCCTGATATCAGGGGTGTCCTCTAATGAAGAGCATGTACCTCTAGAGGTTTACTTTATGGGGAAAAGTTCCTTAGAATCATAGAGGTTTTGATTGGAAGGGACCTTATAAATCATCAGGTTAGTGTGATCTATTACACTAATTTATTTCTGCAGCTCTGCTTATTCCAGACTGAACTATTCCAGTGCTATGCAAAAAAACCAAACCAAACCAAACCAAACCAAACCAAAAACAAAAACACAAACACCCTCAAATTCCATTGCCACAAAATCTGTGTGTAATACAAACCTTATTCTTTGTGGTCATGAGCATGAACAGCTCTGTGTGTTTGAACAGGTTTTAACTGTGACCACAGCCTTAGTGCTAACCACAAACTCTGGTTTGTTGCTGTTTGAGCCTCAGCTCTAATTGCTCTGCTACGTTTTGAGGGTAGGCAGCTTAAAACAAGGCATACTGAACCTTTTCCCTCTCCACCCTATTTGCAATGCATAGGAGATCCTATGAAGCACCTTTTGGCAGTCAGTAGTGCTAAGATGGGCTCCCTTATCATGTCTTTGGTGATGTATTTTTATTTGCACCTTAAGGGGAGTGTCTTTGGGTGACTTTATGATGTGTACCCCATATCACTGCTCTGTTGCCCAGAAATTAACTTTGTGCCTTTAATTTTCCAAACCATTTTTCGAAAACCATGATGGAGCTAAATGTTCTTTTTTTTTTTTTTTTCAGTGGTTTGATGATATTCCCTGTGCCATCATTGTATCAAAGAGCCCTTTTGTTTCCTGGGGAAGAAAGCAGCAGCTGAGCATGAATGAGCTGTTTGCGTGTGAATCCAAATGGGTGATCATCCCACGGCTGCAATAAGCTGGCGGCTGGCAGCTGCTGCGTGATGTCACACACGGCCCTGGCTGACATCACGCAGCCAGCTTGGAGCAATCGTGTTGCCAGGCAGCCCACTGCTATTCAAAGTCTTGTTCAGCCAAGAGAAACACAATTGCTCATTGCCCTCCAGAAAGGCTTCACTTTAAAAATACCAGAGCCACTGACTGAACAGCAGGTCTGACTTGAGGCTGAAGATGAAAAATAACCTCCCACCTGAATTCTGTGCTCACAAAGTTTGCCAAATAGCAGAGGCAAATAGTTTCGATTGCCAGCAAAGCTACATTGCTAAATTCCTCCTCTAGTTCATTTTGGTCACTGGAGTCCCATAGGCCATTCCCCTATGCAGTTCATGTGCACAGAGCTGGTTTGATCTGCCAGTCAGATCCTAACTCGGCTCGCTTTGAAAAGTGGTAAACCAACTGAGGCTGACCTGCTCTGGATCACTTCCATTGCCTCCCTGACGTGCAAGTGTGATCTGCAGGGATGCTTTAGTGGCCACGGCTCCCACTGAGCTTGAAATGGTTAAGACTCATGCTTTGTTAACAAAAAGCTCTAATTTGTGGACCAGGCTACTTCAGGAGCTCAGGGCAGCCTATACAGCTATGGCCTCAATGCCAAGTGCCTGATCTTCCCAGGATTTTAATTTACCCCTCACAACTGTTCATGGCAGTGAAAGGCAGCCACAAGTCAATCAAAGGCTTCCTGGGAGAAAAAAGAAAACAGTTATTCACCAGAATGAGATATGGGCACAGGGCCTTCAACCTTACCTACTCTGTGATTCTGTGATTCTGTGATACTGTGACAGAAGAATCTGTTTTGCAGGACCAGTGTAATGTCTCTTCTAATACAGTAATTAATCAACCAAAGTGGGGTGAAACACATCAGTTGTGTGAATGGGGTGAATCGGTCTGTACTGGGTTAGAAAAACCACTTTTACTATGTTAGAAAAAAGCCTCTCCAGAGCAAGTGCAGCAAAAACTAATGTTGGACTGTGCCATTCAATCAGATTCTCTCCATTGCTAGGATAAGAAGTAACACAGGTCTTCTTTTTCTCCATAAAAGTGTAAAAAAATCCCCATTTTCTTTCTGAGAAAATTCCCTAGAGTTCTGCCATAAGGTCTCTGCAAAAGGAAGGTTTTACTTGCCCTGGCTGTTTGAGCTTCTTAGGCTTGACACTCAACAGGAAGCTGAGGAATCTTCAGGGAGTTCCTGTATAATAACCATGGGTAGGATTCTGCTCCAGATTAAGACCTTAACTTCTGGTGTGAGTACATTGCTATCTACACATGAACAAGGTGTTCATCCTTCCATTGTAGACAGGGAAGACACAGGACCCTACTCTGTGGCCAATCACAGGCAACGATGTCTATTTGAAATTCTTTGTCGTACCCAATTTGTTTATGTTGTGTTCTTAGATACTCACATTCTTTTCTCAAACAAGAGATAGAGGCCAGGCAAGATGCAGAGAAGCTAAAGTGGCTCCTGTGTTTGGACAACTGAATCCAGCCCCATGTGTCCAGTAACTCAAAAATAGCAGTCACCAGTAAGAATAGATGATCCCACAGGAAAATAATAGCTTAAAGCATTGTAATCTCCAGCTTTCTCTTCAGCAGAAGGTGTCAGCTCCCTTGATATGAGGTAATCCAGGGATAGCTAAAAACCCCACAACGCAGAAAAGTTGTGGTGTTTCTGCTGTCCACTCCCCCTAATCAGGAGCATCACAGTCACAGTTAAATACGCTCTGAACCTCATATTATGTTAATGTATTAATGAAATGTAAATGTTTTCAGAATAAACTACACTCATGCAAATTTGTTGGCTCTGAATTTGTTTTATTCTGACAGAGTAGTGTATTTGATCTGGGCACAAAGCAAATTAACATTTTCAGAACTCATGTGTGAACATCAGGCAAAGGTGACAAATCAGTTTGGTAGACTTCCATTATTTTAGGCCAAAAAGCCAGTCATTTGGGTGATTTGGGATACCTGATCCAAAGCATATTGCAGGCTGTGAAAGTTCTGCCAATGACTAAAAAAGAATAAAAAGGTCAGATCCTTGGACATGGTGGCTCATGCAGTGACAAAACACAGAATGAAGTTTGGACTCAAGCTCTGCTGATAGATAAGTGGAATTATCAGGTGGAACAGGCTCAGTGGTATTAAGTAGTTTTAATTTCCCTTCATGTAACACTCACTGTAGGATCGTTCCCTTTGGTATTACAAGCCTCTAGTGCTTTATTTTAATTGTTCAATAAATTTCAGAGATGCTGTAATTAACATGGTCGATTAAATATAATCAACTACTTACTTCTAACCAATTGAAAAAAAAAAAAACTTTAGTCAAGTGCATCATTAGTCAGTACTTGCTACTAAGCTGCCATTTGCTACAATTTTATCTTCTCTCTTTACAAATATTTGGTCTATGAAGACAAATCTTGATTTCTTCATGATTCTCAGAGAATATATTGATTTGTACAAAATAAAAAAAAAGAAAAATCCCTCGATATTTGGTACCAAATACAAGACTTAAAGGATTTGGGGAATGAATCATCAAACACAATTTTATATTGGCAGGAAAAATAATTTGATTTGCTTTTGTAGTTGATGTACAGACATTGGTACCTATTCAAAGTTCCATGTGTGTGAAAAAATAGATAAGAAGAGGAAATTTCTATCACAATGGAAAATATCGCAATGGCAATAATTGGAGGAATTAGATCTTATCAAGTGGCCTTATGTGTTTAAAAACAGTGAAAATACTCAGTCTTTGAGTAATGTTTGGGAGAAAATAAGCAAACCAAAATCAGAGAACAGAGTTCCTTTGAGGTATTCTGAGCCAGCCAAAGAGCTCATGTATACAGCTCAGCAGTCCCTGAGTTACCAGTGATGTGAAAAAACCTATCCAAATGAAGCAATGCAATACATCCTGTGGAAATATCAACCCCTCTCCGAGTACTCCTGGCCTCCAGGAGAGATGGTTTATTTGGGATATGCTGTTCTGAGCCAATCTCGCCTTCAGGTACGGAGTCAGGCCAGATGCCCCCATAGCATCCTCCACACAAAGGTACCAACAGGTCTAGAGTCAAACTACCTCATGGTGTTGTTACTCTTAACTGGTTTATATCCTTCCTCCAGCACAGCACCAAGCCTGACAGAGTTCAAGAAGGGTTTGGACAATGCTCTTGGTCACATGGTGTCATTCTTTGGGTGTCCTGTGCAGAGTTTGACTTTGATGATCTTTGTGATCCCTTCCAGCTCAGGATATTTTGTGATTCTGTGATATCCTGTGAGATTGCTTGCACACAAAGATATGTAATCCATACTTTAATTCAAATGAATGAGTAATTCTATTAATTCTGGTAGGACTTCAGGCATCATTTTAAGATTCATAATCAAAGCTTATTATCTCTTTTTTTTTTTTTTTTTGCATCCTATTTTTTGATAAATAACAAGCTGGTTTTGGCACATGCCTTCTTCTGTCAAGATGGCATGTCCCACAAAGCAACATGCATGTCTTCCAACAGTTATGTGACTGATAAAAATAAGAGAAGAATGATGCCAGGAATCATATCTTTGTCTCCCCCAACCCTTCAGCTCTTCCAAGTCTTTACAAGTTGTAAGTTCTGCTTTTAAATGAAGTAAATATAGGCAAAGAATATGAGATTAATGAAACTTTGCTTCAGCTGCTCAGGGAAGTCTTGGGGAAAGAGAAGCTGATCCTCATGGGTGACTCCAATTACCCAGAAATTTGTTGGGAAAACAACACCGTGACTGTCATAAATCCTGCCATCTAGGCCAATTTGTCACAAAGGAGTGATTTAGATCACTTAAAGAATAACTGTCAGAGGTAGTTTTAATACGATGTTGTAAAAGTGTGACTTAACAAAGATTGATGACAAGGTTCACTCTATTATTTGTTGCATGGATTAAACATACAAAAATTTTCTAGAGTCAAGCTAGAATGATTTATGCAGAGATGAGAGATGCAAACGGGTGAGGAAGACCTTGTTGAGTCATGAGGTCCAGAAACGACCCCCTGGCTTTCTAAATTCCTCCTCAGGAGGAACCTAAGTGCAGTTGGAATCAGACTTAGTCCTGGACTTGGTCAATGGTTCATGTCTAAAGGATTATATGTATGGAAAGTTTATAATAATTAATATTGAACATCAGTTTAATTTGTATTAATTCAGCATGCTATCAGTCACCCAAACAGCACCGACGTATTAAATCCATGAATTAATATCAAGGCAGATTTAAATAAAAACCTTGAAAAACAGGCCATGAGGACCCCACTTAATCTTCACAGGCTGTTTCACTTTCCAGATTTCTCTGTGTTGCACCCCACTACTTGTTAACATGGACTCAGCTCTTGGACAAAAGCACAAAATATACAGAAGATTCTTATCTCACATTCTTTTCCTCTTGAAAGTCAATGGACATTTTGCCATTTTGTATAATGCTGCTTGATTTTATCAGTTCTAGGGATACTGTAAGGATATGCTGAACTCTCTAAACAGAAAATAGTTAAGACCTTATCTTATTAGATCAATACATATAAAGGACCAGATACTGTTTAATTCAATAAACACTTTACCATTGATTTCCATGCATACAAAACAGGCCTTCAGCATGAGATTATTGTTGATTTCTCATTTAAATTTTAATGAATGATTAAAAACAGAGAAACTGAACTGAAAGAAAAGCAACTGAAAGTATAGTGTCCTGTTTCATGTAAAGAATCAATTGAACTGGGTCACAGAGAATCTAGATAATCTGAACATTAAAAATGTATTAGTATTATTCTTTGTTAGAATATGACCATGAGATAAAGTTTTTTCTTGGGAGAATAAAAGCAGAACAGCAGAGGATTGCATAAAGGCTTCCTTTAGGAAAGTACTAAACCAACAGCTCTATTTTCAGCCCATGCTTAATCCTTTTGAGTTCAGTGGCTTAAATCTTTCCCTCGGTAAGGAACAAATTATGAATTGGGGCCTAACTGCCTCAATTCTGTGAATAGCTACGGCTTAGGCCAAAGCCCACAGCACACAGTACAAAAGTTTTGCAGCGGATTCAGCACATTGTGGACAGGACAGATAGACCTAATCTGCATATTTTGTTTCCAGGGTGTTTCACTCCTTTAAACACTGAAACACAGGATGGAGGCAGAGTTATTCCAAACTAGAGTATCTAGTATGTAGAATGGACTTGATGATTCTGATGGGTCCTTTCCAACTCAGCAGATTCTATGATTCTATAATATACACAAACTTGAAAGAGATAAGGATAATGATTGTGGAAAGTATAAGTCACACATCAGAATAAAAACACTGTGTGTGCAATATGTTTCAATGTTTAATAAAATAGGTCATCTGAGGATAGAAAAAGGAGATGGAGGGAAAATTAATTACTTAGTGATTTTTTCATATTTCCTGTTGGCCCCAATGTGTTACCTGTTTTGTCACCTATAAACTACAGTACTTCTCAGTGGCCAAGCTCACTGGCTGAAATTTAGAACATTTGAAGAACTATAGCTGTTAAGAGACATATGCAAAGATCAGGAGACTGGAGTATGTTTGCTTTCATTTCTTGGAATCACTTGCAGTTGCCTGGCTTGTGCCTTGGGAGAGCTTCAGTTGCTTAATTTTTCAAGAGTAAACCCAAGAGTTTTGAAGGAACAGTTACATATTTTAGCACATAAGAGGGATTTCTGGATGGTGCTGTATTTGAAAGCATGGTTTTATAAGGTCAGGTGACCAACATGAGTGAGTAATGCGTATAGCCAGATATGAAGCAGCACAACTGGTTATAAACACTATCCTGCAGAATTCCAGAGAAGTAACTGAACCCATTTATGGCAAATAGGGAGGAAAATTATCTACTTATGCTGTTCAGTGGCTCCAGTGCTCATGAGCTGATAGGAAGTACTCAAGCAGCCATTGCTCAGTTTGCAAATGGTAGGTCTGATGCCCTCTCACTGTGCACATGCAAGTAATACTTCATAGTGGTTTCTTTTTAAACTACAAGTCTGGCAACATTAAGTGTGATGTTGAAGGACAATCCATGTACTTCTATCCAAGCAAAAATTCTCTCTATATTTCTTCAGGGCAGATGCCTCTGATATTGACACGCACCTTTATTTGGCTAAGTAGTACTTTTGTGTTTTGCTGATTTGTGCTTTTACTGTTAGGACTATGTTAGCAAAATATATCTCATTGGAGATCATGATGCCAAGAATGAAGAATATTTTTTTAAAAATGAGAATTAATCAAATACTTTTGTATATGGCACAGACTTCTAGAACATTCAAAAAAAGTATGTAGCCATTAGGCAATTTTCTGTTTTGCAGGTGTTTTTTAATACTCTTTTGTAAAATCCTATGAAAACCATTTCTATACAATTCTGCGGGACATTCATTCAGTGACCAGTTTTCACCTGTTCCAAAAGAACCAGAGATAGATTGCTTGCCTGTGAAATTATGGAAAAATAAAGGGGGTGAATGTTGCTATAAAGAAACAATTCACATTAATATGTTGGAAATCCCATCCACTTTCCACTGAAATATGTGGTAAAGGCATAAACCCTCCAAAAGCATACAAATGTATGGAGAAGAATCTTTAGTACCAAACATCAGCTGAAAGAGTTGTCAAGACAATTTAACTCCTCTACAGTGATAGATGGAAGAAAAAAAAAAAAAAAAAAAAAAAAACCCTCAAAACTCCTTGAAATTAAGGAAAAAAAGGTTGTTAAAAAAAAGAAAAAAAAAAAAAAAAAAAAAAAAAAAAACCCCAAAAACCCCTAAAAAAAAAAAAAAAAAAGTTTTTAAAAAAAAAAAAAAAAAAAAAAAAAAAAAAAAAAACAAACCAAGAAAAGAAAAAAACTAAAATATAAATTGATGGAATGTGAGCAGAAGAGGAGGCGTTAGTAGCTGAAGCAATGCCTCAGTGACAGACAAGAAGCATGGTAGAGATGCTTTACACCTCTGAGGCCACCTTGCATGCTAAAAAATGTTTCCACACAAAACATTTCATCAGGAGGGATAACAGATGGCCTCTTTCTCAGCCTGTCCAGAATACTGTAATTTGCTTGGTGAAAGGATGACTGAAGACGTATTACTGCCTGGTTCCTGGAGGTTGCTTTGGAGACAGCTGTTGCAGTTTTCCTAAGAGAAGAAAATGGGTCTGCTGGTGGACTGTCAATCATTTTGGGTTACAAGGTCACAAAGACAGGGAGTCGGGATTATACATTTTGCACCTCAATTGCAGCATGAGTAACCATTGCTCCGTTCCTTTTTGGATGCACTGATGTTGCTCAGGGCAGATTTATCAAATATCTTGCCTGCCAGATCCTCTTCATTCATATATGACTCCTAGTGCCTCATGCATGCAATGATGTATGATGTACTACCCCTGGATGATGATAGATTCAAACAGAAGTGTTAAAATAGTTTTTCTTCCTTCCATTGAGCACAGGGATCTACCTCTGTATTTAGTATTAATCAGAGGGATCATCCGTCAGGCAGTGGCTGCAGAAACAAAAGGTCTTGAACTCAATATTTTGTGTAAAATTTCATGTAGGGAGGAGAAATTAAACAGTGAACACTTTTTCTGGCATTCATGTACACACAGGCCACTAGCACCATTCTCCCCTTTTT
>VZTI01002406.1:175502-206601 GCA_013397865.1 Struthidea cinerea | reverse complement strand
TTTTTTTTTTTTTTTTTACTGTGAAAGTCTGGCCAGTACAGTTTAGCCATGTCTCTGCTCACCTCTTTTTCTGACCTTCCCAGTTTTCTGCCAGTTTTCTTAGACAGAAGTTGCAGTTATACTCAAAGAAACGATCACTTTTCAAGTTAATTTTCTTTCAGGTAAGACCTGATTGACTGCACAGATCTCAGGGAAAAGGTCCAGCTGGAACAACTGATTAGCTGAAGAGTGGGAATCTCCATCCGAGAGAAGAAAACCTCCAAACGTCTTCAGTGACTCGCAATTGTGTAAATGCATGAACAATTCTTCACAGAGAGGGGTTTTTATTTATTCAGCCAGTTTTCTAGATGACCTTTATCTACTAAGAAAGTATCGTTTTTATGTGGAATGGAATTTCCATTTCTCTCCCCTTCCCCCACCCCTTAACATTCATACTAAGTACTCTCCAAATGGATTTTGAGTAAAAAACAAATATATTTAGAAGAATAGCCTTTCCACCATTAGCACTATATGTGAGCATTCTGGAACAGGGATCTTATTTCAGGAAATCATCTTAGGCCTTGAATTACCATATATATATATATATAGTAGGTTCTAATCATGTACAGATTTAATAATATACCAATGCACCTCCAGGAATAAATTTCTTGAAAGAGATACAGAATTGTAACCTTTAATGCATGAATGCTCATAGTACTGAATGCGTGCATTGGAGGAAACTCAGATTAAGTTAATTATTTAATTAAATTAGTTAATTTAATGAGTAAATATTAATTATCATTAATTCATTTACTCTGCGAGTTACTTTATCTATGCAAGGACCACCTTAAAAGAAAAGTAATTCTTTGGAGAAAAAAAGTAAATTATGCTTTTGCTAATAGAGTTTGCCATATTGTCTCAAGCTAGGCTTAATTGCAGCAAGAGGGCAAGCCCAAGAGTAAATATGATTTGTGGTTTATTTTATTAGTGTTCAAAGATTATCCTGTTAGGTGGAGAATATTTGCTATGGAAAATTGATCCCGTTAATTTATCTTTGTTTAGAAAACATTAGAGATGATGTTGAGATCATATATTAACATTTTATCTATAATATGGAAGATCCAGATGCTCATGTTGTGCTTTTAACTGTGATTGCTTGCTCTTAAAACTTCTTCTTATGGATTTTTACATTTATGCAAATTGACAATTAAACTTCAATTATAAGTTGATTCTGGATTGTCTTTATTTTCTTTGTTTTAAATTAAAGGCTTTTTTCCCCCTGTAGAAAACTGTAAGTTGCTTTCTTTATTTGCTCTGCCATCTGTGTCACTGCTCATTGGTCTCCTAATTTGCATTCTTTAGGAATGGAGCCTGAGCCCTGCTGAAGCCAGTGGTCATTTGGCAAATCACAGTGTGATCACGTAGCACAGGGGTACAAGGAACATCTCAGTGGCATGAAGCTGTGTCAGGGCAGGTTTAGGTTGGAAATCAGGAAAAAGTTCTTCCCCCAGAGGGTGGTTGGGCACTGGAACAGGCTCCCCAGGAAAGTGGTCACTACACCAAGCCTGACAGAGCTCAAGAAGCATTGGGACAACACTCTCAGCCACACGGTGTGACTCTTGGGGTGTCCTATGCAGGGCCAGGAGTTGGACATGATGATCCTTGTGGGACCCTTCCAACTCAGCATATTCTATGATTCTGTGATCTCCCACAGAAATGGGAATAAATATATGGATGAGTCAAGGTCAGTTGCATCAACACCTACTTAAAATCCCAGCAGCATGGTCTAAATTTTCTAGTCCAGCACAACACACCATGTGGTTACATTTCTTGTTTCAACCTCACTGTGATCAACTGCAAAATCCAAGTGGTAAACCACACACTCAGATTGGCAGACCAGCACCTCCGACAACCACACAATAACAATGCTACTCCTAGAATAAAACCCGGAGGAGTAAACTTGGCAATGTTCAAGCACATTAATTTCCCAAATAACTGTGCTCTTGACCGGTAAACAAAACTGGGGATCAGTTGAAAAAATAAAATCAAAAACATAAGCAGAAAAATGTTAAATGAGTGATACAGAACAGCTTTCACTGGACTACTCCGAACCCTTCAGCTTGAACTCAACCATACAAATGAGTGATTGAGCTGAGGCCAGGAGAGCCTGTGGCAGACAGCAAGGCAGGGGTGCTGAAGCAGGAATGGATGCAGGAGTTGTCTGTTCTGTCAAATCATGATGCAGCTTGAGAAGTTCCTGGTTCCCCAGGCTCTGCAAATGCTGTGTAATCTGTTTTGTGCGGCAAATGTCAACACAGGGCTCAAAACCTTTAATGAGATTGAAATAAGGAGCACCCAGGAAGAAGAGGATGGGAACATTTTCAACACATCAGAAAGAGGCAATCTGATATTTTTCTTTTTTCACAACTGAGATAGCTCTAGTTAAGAGTAGAAGCATACTGAAGATTGGATAACTCTGTAAGTGAATGGGAGGTATATTTTTAGTCATTGTACCATTAAAGGGGCAGATTATCTCGTGATTAAAGCTACCTGTTAAAGCTAATAACAAAAAGTTGTCCAATCTGCTATCTGTGGTATCAAATCAACAAAACGTTGTTTTGATTTCCTGCCATTTGCTAGACCCTTCTAGATTCTACTGCAGGTGAAAGTGGATGTGAAAGTCCACCCTAGACCTGAAACTCCTCTTGGCATGCAGGAGAGACAGAAAAATTGTCTTTGAATACGTTCCACCCCGACTTTCTGTGCTTGGAGCACTGCAGTCACATTGATGAGGCTAATAAAAGAAAAAGAAAATTAGAGCACATATAGACATGGAAATAAAATTAAACAAATTGAATTCTTTATATATTTTTTCTGGCTCTAAGCACAATTTTTATCTCAAGAGAAAAAAAAAATCAATTTACCTTAGATATAGTTTTAGCTGTTCTGAGTGCTCAGAGTTTTTACTTAAAACGCTCAGCACTGTTCATTTGTGCACAAATGCGCTTGAGTTCATTTTAATTAAAAAACAGCTCCAACAACCAGTTTATGCTGTTGAAAAAAATTATTTTTTTTTTTCATAGGATATTAATGTATTAAACTTGCTGTTTTATAAAAGTGAGTATATCAATCCAGAAACTACTTTTGTCCAATTCTCTGAGATATTTTAGGGTCAGAACTTCTGATTTCTCAGGTTTCTAAATCCATTCTATTTTAAGGAAATGTTTTTGATAATTTCACAGAATAGAGAATTCAGTCAGCTTCTCATCTATTTAATATACATAATTTTTTTTGGACAAAAAAAAGTATTCTTTACATTGCTCCAATAATCAAAGTTATAGTGTTTGGGCACTAAACTTCTCTCAAGTCTGAACATAAGCACTTCTTCAAAGCACTTCTCTTTACTTTTATTTGTTTTATGCAGAAGAAAAAATAATGGGATGATGGATTTATTCAGAGAAAGATCATCTCAGAAACTGAAGCCAGTGATCCAAAGAAACAAGAAGGCTGACAGGGTGAAAGGAGAGAGAGACAGTCCTGCAAGAAAGACTGTGCTCCTGTTCTTCATGTTTCATCCCTCAGGATCTCATTACTTCCCACCTCTATCACCTTCATGTCAGCGTGCAGCTCTGAGTCCTGCTTGTACCACAGTGCTGCTCCTCTCCACAGAACAGAGACATTCCCCTCAGAAGCACTGCGGGTTTGCAGGGTTCAGAGCAGGAAACAGATGGAGTATCAGCTCTCTAGTGTGGCTGAAAGAAGCAGGATGACTAAACTCAGTGCTCTTGGTGCAGAGTGGCAAAGGAAGGGGGACGTAGAGGATAGATACAATAGGACCCCTTATGGTGAGATAGATTCCACCCATTGGCTTAACATGCAAAGGACTGTATTATTTCCTAGAGACCTCTCTGCAAGTAGATATGTGGGAATCCTATAGTATGTTTTATTTTGTCAAAGTTTGGCTGACACCAGCTGATGTTTTTGAAGCAAATTAGGAAGAAATTCTTTGCTGTGAGTGTGGTGAGGCACTGGATCAGGTTTCCCAGTGAAGCTGTGAATGCTCTGTCCCTGGAATTGTTCAAGGCCAGGTTGGATGGGGCTCTGAGCAACCTGGTCTAGTGAAATGAGACCCTGCCCATGGAGTGGGGGTTGAGACTAGACAATCTTTAAGATCCCTTTCAACTCGGACTATTCTATGCTTCCATGAATGCCTGCAAAGCCTTAAATCAATTCCTTCTATCTCTAAAGACTGGAGAGGAAGACATATATTTTGAGGCTTCAACATCTCATCAGCTTGAAAAATCAACCCATCATGCCTAAGAGCATGGAGCTTTGTCCTACAGTCTTGAATCTCGAGATTCTGTGGCTGTTAATAGAATACATGAAATTATCCTGAAGTTGATGCACACACATGGTAAGGAAGGTCTTTTGGTCACTAAAGGTTTGCCAAGACCTTTAACAGGCCAAAATAAAATCTCTAAAGTAATAAAGTGCATAAAACATGATAGCAATCTCCTTGGCTCTGGAGACTAGCAAAAGTAATTTCTATTGCTGGGCAATTTTCAGAACTGCTGTATAGTTTCCACTCTCATTAGCCAGAAGTAGGGGAGAAAGTGTGAAACCATAAACCATAAAGGAGCAAATCTTTTCACTTATTTCTATTGCTGCCATTCTCTTCAATGCTATTAAAATCTCACATATGAAATGATGTTCACCTGATTTAACACCAAATTTCTTCCAGGCACGTTTTTGGTGAGTGAAGCTGTTGGGTAGGAAAGGTGTTTGCTCCCTTCATAATCGGTGCAGCACTGATTATGTGCGTGGGTGACATACTTAATCTCATTTTGATTTTCTGGATGATCTTATAAAGCCAAAATAATCCTTGTGATGTTAACAAGGCGATTCCAGATCCCCAACTAATTAAATTAAGACTGTGCGACTGTGATATTGAAGGCATAGGGACAATTCTCTTGAAATAAATTAGCTGGTCTTTCGATCTGTTGAGGCTTTATCAAAACTAACAAATTTCAAGGCTTACATCATCCTAAAAATCTTGATCAGTGAAATTTTTTTCACTCATTCTTTCAGAAAGGGTGGGTTAGGTATGGGATTTCTTTCCTTAGAAGGCTATGTGACCAGACAGTATTTCCAAAAATAAAGGATTTCTCTTGGGCTCCTCTGTCCTTCCTTAGCTCTGTATCACAGCAGAGAACTGTAACTTTTTTCTGTTCTCAAAAAACATCTTGCAACTCTTTGTGGCATATCTGAGCTGAGAGTTGACTTCTGAAGCTTCTGCCAGAACATGTTTAATAATACTGTCGCTTCCAGAGAATCCATGCCCTGGCAGGTTCTGACAAGGTGCAAAATATCGGACAGGTGTGAATTTACCATCTGCACTTCCCCTACAACACTGAGCCAGTGTCTGTAGGAATTAACTAAAGGAAAAGCCTTGGGAGGAAAAGTTACAGTGTACCTTGTTCTTGGAGGTATTTCCTTGCTGGGTAGCAAAACAGTCACAGAGCAATAGCAGAAAGCTGTATATCTTTGTTTCCCTTTACAAAGCCCATATAACAAATAAAATCTTGAGGTTTGTTTGTAGACATTCAGTGTAGACATTTGATAATATAAGCCCGCATAACCATGTGTTGTCCTAGAAGACAGCAGATGAACTTTCTCATTTTGGCATTGCCAGCTTCCAGAGTAGTGTTAGTTAAACCTGAACCAGCTATGTCATAGTGGAAAGGAACTACTAAAAATTGATCTATTCGTAACTAATGGGATTTGTGGCTAGAAAAATGGTCTGAGAGTCTAAATATTTGTTTCCTTCTCTCTCTGCTAATAAATCACCTTAGTAGTGAACTACAGCCAAAATCCTTGAGCTGCCTTATTTTAGAGGTTGCTATTCTTAAAAATGATAAAAATTGCTTGGCCTCAGGAATATAATACAGAACAGCTAATTTAGGCACGCACATGCAGTCAAGAATGATACACTCAATAATGCCAAGTATTCATTTATCATTATAAATTATGATAGCTAATTCTGAACTTCTGAACTGTGAATCTAAGTGAAAAATTTCATATCATTGAAAGTTTTATTTGTGATAGGGAACAGGAATGATCTGGCAGACAGGAAAGATCTCACCAAACAATTAATTCAGGAGGGCTAAGTGTCTGTTCACTGGGAATTGAGTGCTTCATGTCTTTCCCTGACAGAGGGTTACTTTCCAAGAGAGGTGAATATAACATTCTTTTACACTAGAGTAGTAAATCTGTGGCCCAGGAATAGGGAAACAAATCCTAAATATCAGCAAAACCTGAAAAATTAGGCAGTCCTCAACATCAGGAAATTTTTAATGTAAAGCTCTTCTAAGTTGCTTTACACTCTCCTGGCCATAAAATAATTTAAAATTGGAGCAGGTGGGAAAGGGAGATGATTTTCTATTATTAATGATGAAACTAAACTCTTGCACAAGTACTTATTTAGAGCCTAAGACCAAGGGTTTGAAAGGATTTCCTCTCATCTTCTTCCTTGGAGACTGGTCCTGATGACTTGGATATTCTTAGTCTCATCTTTACTTTTGTGGGTAATTCACTGTCCCACAAAACCCCCATAATTACAGGATAATTTAGTGTGGAAGGGTCCTTCAGGATGTCATCTAGTTTGACTTTCTGCTCAGAACAGATAAATTCCACAGCAGATCCGGCTGCTGAGGTCCTGTCCAATAGTGTTTGAGACATCTCCAGTGTTGGCTATTCTAAAGCAGCTTTGGTAAACCTGTTCCTGTGTTTGTCCTTTGGCAGTAATCACATCGACTGAAGAGGTACATGGAAAATTAATGTCATTAACTCTCCTAAGGATTCTCTATGGGAAGGTGACATCTTGGAAAGTTAATGGTCACAATATTTTGCAAAATGAGTCTGTGAGTGTGGTGGACAAAAAACCCAGCTAGATTTTAGATAAATAAATAAATAAATGAATAAATAAATAAACTCCAAAGCAACAACCAACCAAAAAAAAAGCCCACAAAAATACTAATGGGTTAAATGATAGGGGATTTTTATTAATGGCCTTTGGCAGTAACTTTTTCAGTGTCTGACCAGTTCTGCTCTCATTTTCTGTCCCAGGAGAGGCAGTGAGTTGTTTCCAGATGTATTAACTCTTAGAAATATATGAGACTTTTGCAAAACCTCAGCTTTGAGATCCTTTTTTCCTGTTGCATTTACTTTTAAGGTTATTATGATAGAAAAGGAAATGCCAAACCCCTTGCAGGTAGGTAAACCACTGGATTCAGAGTAATGATGCATCTGTGACAGAGAAGCATCTGACCCCAGCTTTGTGCTCACAAATGACAGTTCTTCAAACATTTGCCCTGTTTATGGGTCACATGGGAAGTTTTCCGTGTCAAGGAATCACAGTGCCACACATAATACCTGCAGGAGAAAAAGGTCAGCATTAGAAACAGGAGTTTAGTATAACAAACACCACAAAACTTTGTGACTTTTAAAGTAAGACCCTCATGAAGAAAAGAATATGTTCCCCAGGAGCTCCTTGATGCCAGCTGTGGCATTAAAGAGAGTTGTTAACTGCCATGTGCAGACTGAACTTTTCCATAGGTCAGACTCTTCTCTGCAGTGCCCAGTGACAGGAAAAAGGGTGATGGGCACAAACTGAAACACAGGAAGCTCCATCTGGATATGGGGAAAATCTTCTTTACTGTGAAGCTGACAGAGCGCTGCAACAGGTACTGCCAGAGAGGTTGTGGAGCCTCCTTCACTGGGGTTATTGAAAACCCCCCTGGATGTGACCCTGTGCAACCTCCTCTGGGTGGATCTGCTTTAGCAGGGGTTGGACTAGAGGGTCCCACAGGTCCCTTCCAACCCCAGCCATTCTGTGATGCTGTGAAAATAGCTTCCACTTCTACAAAAATAATGTGATTTTTTCTAAAGCGCACCTGTATTCCACGTTCTTGTGCAGTTTTTGTCATTTATATCACAGCATAATCCCACTATATCAAACACTAAAAGGAATTCATCAGCTCTGTGTTAAGTTTGCAGAAAGATTTCAAATAATTTGTGAACCAAAAATTTTCTGTTTCTCTTTGTAACAATTAAATTGATGTTCAGTTTTTACAGGCCATTTTGTAAATAGCTTAACCATCCCACTGTAAAAATAAGAAAAATACAAATACAAATATATTGTGGTTTTATGAGTTATTTTAAGAAAATTTTGAATAAGTCTTTTTTCTCATTGAAAACATAGATAAAATAGTTTCAATAAAATATCAAGTTATATCTCTTTGACTTATATCTGACAGATAAAATGTGTAAACCTTAATGTCTTCTTCAGGTCACTTGCAACATGTTATTATTTTCTTAAAAACATAAATACACCCTATGGTATTTTTTTCAGTGATGGCTTCATAGAGGAAGAGGGCTTTAATTTTACTTGTGACATGGAGAGTGGAAAAACATCCATCAGCTGGAGACAGGAATTTAGCCAATTTTTGAATATGTTTGATTTTTTTTTTTAATGTGCTACATGGGTCCATTGGATTCTGGTAAGAAGTTAAGGCATAGATGGGGAATTTACTTACCTGGATATTTTCCAATAACTGCTCTTCCAGTTGAACTATTTTGATGATTAGTTGACTAAAGTCATCCAGCTGAATCTCCCTGTTTTTAATTCCTGTTGTCTTGAATCTGTGGAAAATAAAAAGGAATTATCTCTAGTATCACACTGAGGCTACACATAAATGTCTTCTAGGGATCTTCACATTTTTATTCCATTTACACTAATGCAAACAGAACAAAAAAAACCATCTGATGTTGAGGTGTGCTTAATCAGTTATTGTGACAGAATTTTCTTTGACAGCAGTTAGAAACTGTCCTCATCTCTAGGTTTCAACAATAACTCACACAGGAAATTAGTGTAGAGCCTGATTTATGTGCAGTGTGGTGATATCTTTTGAAGCTTACAAAGTTACCAGGTTGATTACTAGCTTGAAGGACACTGAGGAGAGGCCCCTGGAGAAACTTTACATGGCTTATGTGTCTCAGATATCGAAAAACCTGGTACAATACTGGACTGAAAGAGAATCTGTAACTCACAGCCCATGGGGTGGAGCCTGCATTGCCCAGCCTTAACTACTGGAATTTAGGCAACCAGTTTAAGGTACTCATTCAGGCTCCTTTGAAGAGGAACTGTTACTATCATGAGCTACTAATCAAAACCTATGATATCCAAGATAATTAGGACAAATTACCCTCAAGAGGGGCCTGTTTCTCCACACAAGCATTAGAGGGACTGTGAAGACTATCTTAGACTAGATGTTTAAATTCTGGAAACATTATCTTATGTCAGATGAATCCTAATGTATATCTAAAATGAAAAAGAACCAAAAAACCAAAACCAAAACAAACCCCACCCCAAAATGCAAAATCTCTAAACCAAAACAAAACTAAAAAACAACTAACAAATAAACAACAACCACAAGAAAAACACAAAACACCCCACCCCAAAACCTAGAGTTTGAATATATTGGACACATCAATATTCCTAAAATAGTTTCTTTGATTTTAGACTAGATCGTACACATTATATTCTTTCAGAAATAATAGAATATATGGTCAATTTCAATTTTCTGCAATGAAAAGAACAGTTCAACTGCTAACCTAACTTCATTCATTCATCACCAGAAAATCTATCTGATTTTAAAGGGGAGCAGTGTACACTGATTTAGAGAATCCAGTGAATACAAGACCAGGTGGTATAACTAAGGGTAATTAACTGTTGATGAAGGTGTATTCCTTTGTACCTCCTGAAGACAAAAAGCTGTTCTGGGGATCTAAGCTGAATATTGATTGAATTAGTAATTACTTATAGATATTTTTATTACTAAGTTTTGTGTAGGGGAGGGAGAAATGCAAACACCTCCTCCCCACCATAAAAAATTACCCAAACCACAGCAAAAAAGCCCCAAGAGCTTCAGAAAGTGTGTTTGACCTCTCAGGATCAATTACTTATCAGCATGTAATAAGTTAAGTAATTGGGAATTCTTTCCTATCCTACAGAAAAATGCCCCTTGATGCAATTAAATGCCTCAAGATTCAGAAACCCAGACCTACAAGTCTCTTCAACTTGTGACAGCCAGTCATGTGTGAGAAAGGTCAGTCATGTAAAAGAAATTAAATGAGTTCTGCAAGGATTTAACTGGAATTGATGCAAAGCTCTCCAAACAGGAAAGGTGATGAAAAGTTCAATCAAAGTCAGATGCAAGAAAAGATGCTCATTAATATCCACATCTCTCGGTCTCAGACACCGTGCTCATCTGTATGGCAGAACTGTGTACTTAATGATGTGATCAAAAGTGATATTCGTAAGAGAACAATGTGCTCTATCCCACCCCTGCACTATATATTGCATATCCTGCCAGTACTCCTAGAAAGAATAAGAAAATTTTCATTTCTGCAGGAGGATTTTATTAGAGGAAGAAATAAATTTATATGAAGTCAAATAAATAGTGTGTTATACGCTGACTATAATGATTACTATTATTTCAGTGTTCAAAATAAAACAAAACACACTCGAGGACCTTTCTGAAGCTTATTTAACATCAAAGAAAACTTTTAGCATTAGAAAGGAGAGTTAATACTAGGAATATTAATGATCACTCACTGATTTGAAGAGGCATTTCAATAGCATTGCATTCTTGTATATGTACTGCATACAATAAAGCCTCCCACTTGAAGTGCTCAGAAATGAAGATAGCCAAGTTCATTCACCTAATTACAAAAGAGATTTCTTTTAGCAAATTTTAACAAATTTAGGAGTAAAAATCTAGGAGCTCTTCCTATACTGCTTTAATATTTTTAAACAATACTCATTTCTGGTTCAATAACTTATTAAAAAATAGGCTGATTTATGTTTATTATTCTCTGCTCTGAATTTTTTTCACTTTGTAGACACAGCCAGCTGAATCAGAACACACAGAGGTGCAGCTTTTCAAAGCAGAGAAGAAAGGTCACACTGGCTGGTGAATGACTTGCCAGCATTAATTGTTTAATTTCAACATCTCTGGTCAAGATGCCCGCATTGCTGTGGTAAGTGAAGGACAGGCACCCGCAGCAACAGCTCAGGTGACAATTGGAAGGGCACTAAGGGGATGAGTAGTCAAGTCTTCACTTTCCAGCTAAAGAGATGAGCAGAGCTCCCCCAGAGCTGCAAGAAGAGAGACTGGTGACCCAAGAATGCCAATCTATGTTACAGCCACTGCATTGCTAAAGGAGCCTGTTCCTGCTGATTAAGAGCCTCAGCTTGAGAGAATTCGTTTACCCAGAGAAGGGCTGACCCACTATTATGGACTATACACAGAAAAAAATCCAGCAGCCCCCACCAAGACCATACAGAATCCTCATCTCAATTTTGGCATTTTATTAAATTCAATAGTTTTACTCATGAAGAGTAAGATAAAATGCTCTTCCCAGGATCCAAAAACTACTGAAGTCTAGAGCTGATACTGTTATTTCTCAGAAGATAATCACTTTCTAAAGACTGAGAGGTCTGACAATATAGAAGCATTCTTCTTGTGTGCTATTTAATGTAATACACTGCATTCTTGATTTTTTTGCCCCACATTTACCCCTTTTTCACCTGTGCAGAGATGGTTTCATAAGATACTTACCTCCCCCTGTGTGAAATAATGACAAAAGAAACAGCCTCTGAGGAATCAGATCCAGAATTATTCACAAGTGAAGGGTGATGCTGACCCAGGTATGAACACAAAGGTCAGGAGCAACTCGTCATGTCCTAGTGTCACAGACATGAAGCTGAGTACAAAACCCATCTCAGGAGGGCTCCATTTGTTTAGATGACGCTGAAGTAAGTGAAAAAATAATCTAATTAGTAATTTCAATAGGTTTATTTCTTCTTCTGCATTTTCTTCATTATTATTGTTACTTGCTTTAAGATTCTGCTTGATTTCCTCTCAGCATCTCTACCTACAGCTTGATTGGAAGACAAGAACATGTAATTATTTGATCACTTTTCATTTCAGCTGATTAAATGAAAAAGGAAGTCTTTGCTTGGGTCAAAGGTTATTACAATGCATAATTAATTGTCCAATATCATCATAATCAACAACTTTCCAGTTTCAGCTTCTTTGCATCTACCAAGGGAACGGCAGCATTAAATAAAGGTATTTAATCAACGGTACATGATTTGCCAGAAATGGATTTCTCTAAGGGAGCATTCAAGCAGTTATTAGGAAAGGTGCTGAAGTGAAACCACCCTCCTCCAAGCAAGCTGGATTACACTGGTTTGCAGGGAATGAACTTACATCTCATTGAACAAAACATTTCAGTCACAAGTTCCATCTCCATTTGCTTAATGAATTGAAGTGTCACGAAAATTTGAGGAGGCAGCCCAGGAAAACAGAAATGTAATTTAATGCAACAAGAATCATTTGCTGGCCAAATGTACAGTATTGATGGGATTCCAGACAAAGCATTTAGATTATGGCTGTTGTTACAGGAAAAAGCATTTAACTTGTCCAGTGAGTCATACGTTTAAAAGAAGATTTTCTAAAAAAATATCACAGGAAACTAAATTTCTCACAGGCTTCTAGATGACCTAATTGGCAAAACAGTAAATGTAACTACTTTTAGAAAAGGAACTTAAAGGCGTCTCCGCATCTTTAATGCAGTCAGGAAAACATATTCTGCATAACTTTCTCAAAAATCACCTAAAATCTGAGACTGATAAAGATGTACAAGCTGGCTAAGCTCTTCTATAAGTTCCTGTTATTTATCTCATTGTCTCTGTAGTTTTGGATGCAATAACTCAATTTTATGCATCTGGAATATCCCCAGACACCATTAAGTAGACACCCACTCTGTTTTCCTCTTCTCAATTTCCCTGATGCATATAATATTTTATATGCCACACACACAAACCAGCCTGTTATGTAGCTTCTGTCTCCTCTTCTTTCCCTCTTCAGAGCACTACAGTATGTAAGTGTTTAAGTATTGTTTTTGCCTGTGCATTAACTGAATTTTGCCCCACTTGCAGTACAGTGTTCAGCTCCAGGAATGTAGGAAGGAAAAGATGTGTCTCTAAACCAAAATCTGATGGAAGTGGGTTATGTACATGATCATCCAGCATGTCCCCTGGCACAGTTTTGGCCTGTGACAACAAACCTGCTCTCCCAATGCCCTGGCCTTCTTCCCAGGGCAGCACAAGCCAACACAACACAAACTTGCACAAGCTGCATGTTTGCTACCAAGGTGCGTGGACAAGACCATGTGCATTAGGTAGAATGAGTTTCCCTCTGGGAATAAAAACTGTGCCACACCATTTGCCCTCTGGGCCACAGACTGCTTTTATTTGCTAACACAGAAGTAAAGAAATAGCAATTTGTAGGGACCTTTGAATATAACCATAAATAGTATGATGTGGTACGTCTGTGAAGATGACATTTTGATCCCATGCTGCAATCTCTCCCTTTCTTCCTTTACCTCCTTTATCAATACAAAGATAAGCAAATTTATTCAGATCCTTGATTTGCCAGTGATAGAATTCTGTAACTAAATGTGCAAAAAATAGTGTAAGATGTAAGCACAAGTGATACTTTGCCAAAAAAGACAAGGCCTGAAAGTTTAAGAATTTGTGGAGAGAAAAAAAAAATTAAAAAATAATGAAAAAGATGGATACCAACATCATTCTGGTTCTTTCATGACAAGGTAATTTAAATATGCAGCTGCAGTTGGACTAGAGTGTACTCTTTTCTGGGTGAAAAAACAGGCCCAGAGAGTGCTGATGATTCACAGAATCACAGATTATGTTGAGTTGGTGGCCAGTAGCAAGTGGTATTCCCTGGGACTCAGTTTGGGGGGACAGTTCTCTTTAATATGCTCATCAGTGATCTGATTGAGGGGATTGAGGGTACACTCAGGAAGTTTGAAGACAACACCAGGTTGAGCAGGACTGAAATTGAGAGGACTTTCAAGCACTGGAAGAGCTGCCCAGGGAAGTGGCTGATCACCATCCCTGGAGATTACAGAATCACAAAATCCTATTTAAAAGATGGGTAGATGTGGTGCTTAGGAACATGGTTTAGTGCTGGACTTCTTCTTAGATTTACAGTTGGACTGGATGATCTTAAGGGTCTTTTCCAACCTAAATGCTTCTGTGATTCTAGATGATCATTGCAGGTCCCTTCCAAGTAAAATATTCTATTATTCTAGGCTAGTCTAGTCTAGTCTAAATATGGTCATTTGCATCTTAATAATAACATAATTTGAGGACTATCTGGAAGAGTGTCAGTAATTTAGAATGTACTTAGAAAACCTTCAAACCTTCACACTCAGTAGAGAGAGAACTGGGATCTTTACCCTAGGGGTCTATATGCATATAATGATCTTTCCATTTTCATCTAGTAATTTCATTGGCTCTTCTTTCTTACCTCTAAGGCCTCTTGACCTCTGTAACACTTTTTTTCCTGAACTTGGGCCTTCAACTCAAAAGGCTGAGGTAATTTTCTGTGTGCATCCCTGGCTATAATTTTGGAGAAGTGAAATGAAATCTCTTGGCTAATCCAGTCCACAGTGTGACAGGTTAGCTGGGGTCTAAATCTACCATGTTCTCCCTCAACCTATGTACCACCTTCCTTACTTAAAACTGGGACAGCAGTTAAGCAACATTTGCATGAATTTCCAGCGCAATCAGAACATAAACAACTGAATTAACTGTAATAACACTTAATTACGTGCTTAAAATGATAAGCATGGCTCAATGCTGCTCTAGCTGAAGACAGTCTGGCGCTCAAACAGAGTGTCTGCCTCTGCCATTCAGTCTGTCTGCTTCAGTTTACTCATTTATAAGGCAGAACCTTTGCCTATATGACAGACAGGCTTATTCAATTAATTTTTTAAGCTGCCAGGGGATTCTTGGATGAAAATCATTATAATACAAAAATAGAAAAATTCTTTTTATGTAATCCTTTGGTTTTCAAATGAACTCTAAAAGAACATTCCATGTTCAGATAAAAGCTGAATGAGTATAATTGTAAATGGCCAAAAAGCCCAGTACTACAGAACAATTTCTTTAGCGTGATAATACCTAACAAAACTTCTGAAATCTTTCAATTAACTGTTTCCTATAGAGAATACCTGAAGCTACATGCAATGAGAAACATAATTAGTCTGGGATGAATACAATTTAAATCCCAGTAGTTTAGTTAATATTTAGATATCTGGAGAAAGATTCAGGGGAGGTTTATCTGTTTGATTGTTTGTTTGTTTGTGGTAAAAACATATTAGAGCTGTCAAGATTTAAAAATCACCCTCTTCTCCCCCTAATACAAATTTTATTTTTATTAAAAAGTTTTCTGCTTTTAAGGATCGAATTTATTAAAAAACAAAACAAAACAAAACAAAAATACCTGTGTATAAACTGGTGGATTTACACTATAAGAATGACAAATTCTTTATGATTTGTTAGAATCCTTTAGATTCTGTTAAAGTCATTTCCTTATTGGACTGGCAGTTACAACACCAGGATTTCTTTTTGCAGCTTAAAGACATTTCATAAATTATAATTTACCAGTATAGTCAGAGTGAAATTTTGGATTTGCTCCTGTTTTATCATAGAATATGACTCTGAGTGGGTTTTCTTTCCTTGACTTTCTGAAGAAAGAAATTAATCTCTCAATGTCAAATGCCATAATATCTGTTATATACCTTTTATCATTTAGTGAAATCAAGGACTTTTACCTACTCTTCATTCTTATTTATGAAGTCAATACAATTTCCCAGTGATGTACAGTAACTTAACAGGATCTTATGGATGTTTATATAAACTTCTGCAGGGTGGAATTTTTTTCCTTCGTGTCATTTCATTTATTTCTTTAACATTCTTGTGTTTCTGTAAAATTTCCCTCCTCAAATCAGCAGATTCTTGCACATAACTACTTTTTGTGCCAAGAGTGCCAGACAAAAAAAAAAAAAATAAGAAGCAACCCAAACCTTTCTTTTCACTGGAAAGGATGCACACTGCATGGAAATACATTCAGAATTTACATTGAAAACATTAAGTGTTTAAGCCTCAAGCTTCCACAATTTCATCTTGAATATGCCACACCTCTAATCAAGACAATTCAAATCTCTGACTGTAACACAGGATAATTTTTGATTGAACTACATACACCTAACAGCATCAGCAATGACTGTATAAAGTGACTCTTCTGCACTGCCCCTGGTGAGGATTTCTTCCTCTTTTGAAAAAATAAATTGATAATAGTACTCATCTTTTCCTTTTTTTCTTTTTTATTTTCTTACCTATTTGTTTTCTGGCAAGCAAGTTCATATGAGGAAAACCTTGGAAACAGTTAAGGCAGTGATTAAGACAGATATCATATTTAATACCGCCATCTTAATATTTAAATGGAGTTCATTGTCACATATATTTTCCGTTATGATTAAGGGATTCGCCAAAAAATCATTTTTTCTATAAAGGAATGGGAACGCTTTCTATCTTGTTTCTCTTTTATAATTTTGGGGAGGTTTATAGGCAACAAAAAAGAAGCTGCTTAAAAATGTACAGATAACACTGCTATGGTGCGTCATCTTCCAGAACTACAGTGTAGAAGAAATAGACATGTAGGACTTTTAAATTCCTGACAGTTGCTGCTTAACAGGAATGATGGCCCAAAGCTATGTTCTTGCTCCTCTACATAACACATCTCTGAAATGGTTTAGATGGCCCAACCCTTTAAAGTTACTCTTCATCCACATGAAGGTATTCCAGCACAGTTAGAACAGATAAAGTCCTAGATGTCTAAAATGCATTGCAAACACTGAAAGGTTTGTTGTGATGACTGTCATTCCTTGCAAGAGAGCATGTACTCCTCCCATAATCCATTTTGTAGCTATTGGTAAAATTTCAGACCAGCAATATTTAATGTGCCACCTGAATAATTGTTCTGTGTGCATGAACCTCTGTTCTTAATGCTGTGGTGTCATGGTGAAATATAAATTTAACCTGAATGAGGTCTGATCACATAATCCACATTTTTCAAATTAGTCAATGTGTATGAATGGTGTTTATGCCAGGATAAAACATTGTGCTGACTCCCTATAATTGTAGGTATATACTAAAAATTAATGGAAGTTTGATTTTGCTATGTCATATCCAGATCACTGGAGTGGGTTTCACTTATTTGTCTTTCCACATCTATAAGGCACTGCTGGGACTAGGGCTAGGTAATTCAGGCTTCCTTTAAAGCCAAGGAAGTGGAGTAAGTATCTCAAGGCCACAATTAATCTGATTTATTATGGAAGTCTACTTCAGCATGAGATTGACTTCACCACTAATGTCTGTTTCTCTTGACTATAAAGGAGGACCCAGGACTCAGATCTATTTATCTATAGGGTTCATATATCTTTGGTCAATTGAATCCCACATCAACCTTATTTTTGGGTTTTTTTCTTTCCCCACTACCAGAGGTCAATAATTCCAGAGTGACATGTGTTGTTAATTCAGGTATATCTGCATTGCCCGTAAAATAGGAAAACTTCAAAGCAATCTAAAACATTGAGAACATATCTAGATCCATCAGCTAATCAATGAATGGAATAAACAGTTTGTGATTTATAGTGTTTTCTTTCTTCCCTGGCTTCTGTTAGAAAGGAAAACTTCTTTTTAATAATGGAGACAATTGCAAAGCATCATATTAAGCACATAACATTTCCCAATGACAAAGGAAGACAGAGGTTATGTTTTGCTACCTGGCTTCTCACTTCACTCTGCTTTTTTGTTGTGTAACTATTGTAAACTTGGTATCTTACTGAATATCTCCAGTCCCACTTACAGAGATATTGAAATAAATAGTGATTAAAACAAGTCTTTAGCAGGACTAGTAGTCAAACTTCTGTGACTTGCCAGCCTTCCATCTTGGGCCACACCATCAAAACCAGCATCCAGTTTTGAGCAGGAATGTATCTGATAAAAACTGCATCGAAAGATGTGACCAAAGAGAGAAGCTTGAGTTTCACAGCTGCTATGTGTACTGGATGGAAAATGCTGGCTTCTCAACCAGGGAAGAGGACCAAGCACTGTTTCTCTGGCATCCCAGATCCTAAGTGCCTGCTAGCTCACATCATGGATGATGTGGTGGAATGAGGAGCTACTGGCACACTGGGAATATAGCAGATCAAGTTTCACAGTCCTGATCCTAAAGAAGTTTCAGTTTAATATGCTCTGTAACTGAAGTATTGCCAAATGCATCAAGAATTGGCTTCAGGGAGAAATGTTGCCCCTGATACTGTCAAAGAAATATATACAGGTAGTCAAGCACTAACTGTCCTGCCTCTTTCCACAAGGTATTATGATGAGGATGCTAAAAGGGTGCAGGATATAGCAATACTCTGTCCACCTAAACCACAGCCTTAATCTGTATTGTGATGACCCCTGATGACTTGGATGCCCTTGGTGGAGTCTGTAATGGTTTATCCCATGAGTCACTTATAGGTAAATACATACAGGAATACGCACAGGAATCTTTCTAACCCAAATGTGCTGCTGAGATTTCAGATATTTCCTTTACCTATATTAGGATAAACCCAGAACCTCTTTTTTTTTTTTTTTTTTAAAGTGGCAAATAACACCAAAGCAAACTAATATTCCATAATTTATCTGCGTTACAGGTCTGAGTAAAACACAGTTTATGCCACTGTGGATTTTTTAGTTAGTATTTAAATGGGTTGCTGTAGTTAAGGAATTGCCAGGTAATGTCTTAATTCATTATGGACTGAAAGATAAAAGCTTATTTGATGGATGAATCAGAACAGATTCTTAATTAAAAGAATATAAAAAAAGAAGAGTTTAACTGGAAGAGCTTTAACCTTTATGGAATTGGGCTTTTGTTACTTTTTATACATTCGTGACTAATGAGCTCTTTCTTGAAAAGATGAGTTTTTTTTAGAGATCAAAAGCTGTATTTATGAAGACCTTTTGGTAGAAAAAGGGAACTAGGAAGACAGAGTGTGTAAATGAACTATGTACATGCATACCATTAATAGCATTGAAATGGTTACTTAAGTACAGGAGGGATTGCTTAACTATGTTTATAGAGATGTTTAATTAATCAGTTGTTATAAATACACAAAAGAAATGGAAATTGCCTCAGAGCAAACAGAAGTGCAAGCTGAGGGCAGGACTAATAATTTAATCTGATTTAACATTAGCAGTGATTTTAGAATTCCACACGATGATTTTTCCATGATGTCAGATAACAGCAAATTACTCTGCTTTAGAAAAGGCTTTTTGCCTTGCAAGAAGTAGCGGTCAGGGGAGAATTTAAGCAGTCCTTTGCTAAAATGTCGTTTATGCATCTCAGCCATGATGTGAGTGCTTATTTCCATTTTGAAATTTATTGATTTTAATTATTGGATGCTTGATTTTATTGTTATCTGCTTCCAGCTGTGGAGTTAAAGGACACTGTGGGAGAGAGACAGATGCCTAAACATAGATACCTATCATTTAGGATATTCAGTGTCACCACTACCTGCTGCTGTAGACCAGCTCAGGTTTCTTGGAGGCCCGATGTCATACCTTCCACTAGGATGTTTTGGATTACAAAACATTTCCTATGCACTACACTTAGATAACTGAAACAAACTCTTTATTAGCTAGCTGAAGACGATCCTGTTCCTCAGAACCTTTCTGTCCTTCAACTTTCTGTAACCTTAACATTTATAATTAAAGCTCATTTTTCAGCAAGCTTGGTCATAAGCTGCTGTTCAGCAGTAGATGTGTTCATACCTCTTGAAATCCGTGTACATTTCCTACAAGGAAAATTCTGCTCTGAACTGTAATGACAAGCTTATTGCAAACAGAGTAGAAGAAATGTCATTTAAATTTCAACAAAAGGAGGAACTAAACCAGTTCTTGCTTCTTGACTTCAGATCAAAAAGATACATTTTATCTTTGCGGGAGCAACAATATGAGGGGGTGTATGATGTGGGCTAAATTCATAGCAATAGACTAAACCAAGAGATGATCTTGGACATTGGGGCTTTGTTGTTCTTACCACAACACTGTTCACACTGTCTGTGGCATCACTGTGACATCTGCAAACTGAGACTGTCTCAGACAGATCACAGATATGGTTGGAAAGTCCAATGACCAGTCCCATAGAGTCATAGAATCATAGAACAGCTTGGTTTGGAAGGGACCTTAAAGATGATCCAGTTCCAACCCTCTGCCATGGGCAGGGACAACTTCTACTAGACCAGGTTGCTCCAAGCTCCATCCAGCCTGGCCTGGAACAGTTCCAGGGATGGGATGTCCACCATTTCTTTGAACAGCCTGTTCCAGTGCTTCACCACCCTCACAGTAAAGAATTTCTTCCTAATATCTAATCTGAATCTACTCTCTGACAGCTTGAAGCCATTTCCCCTTGTCCTGTAACTCCGTGCTCCCTCTTCATCTTTCTTGCAGGTTCCTTCAGGTACTGGAAAGCTGCAGTTAGGTTGTCCCCTTCTCTTTTCCAGGCTGAACAATCACAATTCTCTCAACCTTTCCTCAAAGCAGAGGTGGTCCATCCCTTTAATCAGCTTGGTGGCTTCCTCTGGACTCAGTGCAAGAGGTGTCTGTTCTTTCTGTGCTGGGGACCCCAGAGCTGGATGAAGTACTCCAGGTGAGGTCACATGAGAGCAGAGTACTGGGGCACAGTCACCTCCCTCATTTTAGAGATTAAGAGAATCTAGCAGTAAAGAAATTGGCTTTGTCTCCTATGAGCTGCTATGTCTGAGGCTCTTTCTAAGCATGTTGAAACTACTATAACAATATCTTGAGACTCAGATTTTTCTAACTCACATGGGCTTCTGAAGTAAAGAAATTGCTGCAGGAGCCTTCCCGAGCAGACACTGACACTAAAAGATGTCCTTCACTGTTTCAGTACCCAGTCTGTGACCTCAAATTAGAGCAGATTCAGAGCATGCCTGTGTCAGGAAAGGACCAAACCAGCTGTGATCGTAAGTGTCACAAGCCCAAGGCTGGTGAATGGCAGTAATCATCAGGGAACAGTGATGTCTAAGCTGAAAGACTGTACACAAACCCAAGTGGTCAAATGACTTTGCTAATACGAGGATGAAAATTAGGCAGAGTTTTGTTTGTTTGGTTTTTATTTGCTTGCTGAAAATCTGGAACAATTTACCTAAGATACTGCTACGCTGAGGGAAGTGAAACTCAAAATGTGAGAAAATCCTTGTTTTCAGTCATTTTGGAACCATCTTTTGGACATTGTTTGATGGCGAGCCAGCAGGGGTTGCGAGTGTTGTTTTCAGCACAGCTCCTGCAGAGCTCCAGGCTCCTTCAATGAGCATATCAACTCTCAGAATTTGTTCCTGTGTAAAAACAGATTGAAACCTTCTGTGAGCAAAGAATCAGCATGTATCAATTTACATTTTCATCAACGAGGAGGTGTTTCATCCTTTAACTTATGCCACATTGCTGTATTATAAATATAGGCCCTTGTTGTGGGCTTATCATTAGGCTGTGATGCTGCTTAAAGAAGAAATGTTATCCTGTTTTTGAACTACAAAGCCATTCATATTTCTTTTCAGCTGATAAACTCAGTGTCATTTAATTTAGCAGTTGCTTACATAAGAGGAATAAAGAGATATTGAATATCCGTAAGACGAATCCCCTTCTATTATTTTTTATTGTTTCTGAGATTGTTTTATTTTTCTTTTCACATATGGAACACGATCAAGGGAATTAGCCAGGGGAATCAAAGTATTATTATTGGTTAATATTGCTGCTATTTGTATTACAGCAACACATCAAGGAACATAATATTGCTAAGAACATTGTAAAGGACTTGCAATCTAAGTAGGCAAAATGTGCTCATCTTGGTTCAGTTTGAATAAAGGACAAGCTACTGAGGCACAGAACTAAACATTAATGGGAGCTGGTTTATAACCTTTCCTGCTTCAAGACAGATTTAATCACCTTCCCTCTATCAAAACAAAGGAAATGTTGCAAATTGTATTTAGCAAGAAATACATGGGCTCTCAGCACCAATACAATCCTTACCCAAATGATTCCTTAGATACTAATTTGTGTTTCTTCACTGATATCTGGTTTTGTGTAATGCGTTAATGGATTGATCCCCTCTGCCTGTTGGTCTTTCAAAGTAGTCCTCAAGTATATGTCCAGGCTTAATGAACACACAATGCAAGAAACAGCAAAACCCATGCTGTATTTAACTCACTTTACATTAAATAGAAAAGAGCAAGAACTCCACCATGGCCCCACTGCACATATGTGATTCTTCTCTATGCTTTGGCACTATATTCAAGGGCAGAGACTGACCTTCCAGAGATGGGAAATGACACAGGGCAGACATGGAATCAGTGTCAAAGCTAAACAGTGTCAAAGCTCAGATCTGTTAACCACTAGTCAAGTGCTTTAACCTTATGTCCTGCTTACATAGCTGATCTTATATATCTAGCAAAAGATGCAGTGTGTCAGCTGTAATGATAATCCTAAATATTTACTTCAGTCATGCTTAACACTGCCAAACTCCTTCATAGCTGTAGGGCCATGATTTGATTTTTCCTGGGATTTGTCCATGTTTTTCTGCCACGTAGACTATGACCAAAGCATAAATACACTTGCACTCATGGTTATTTCTCCTGGGTTTAGGAGTGGCCTTGGTTTCAGAGCACCTGGCTTTGGATATAACTCTAACATTCAATCCACTTATGCTAAAGAGTCTTAGCATCCTTAATAGCTTTGTGCTCACTACCCCTGAGGACAGGAGTCTGTTATTTTTGTCTTTCACATGAAAAATGGAGCTACAGAAAGACAAAGGCAGATTCCTAAAATTATTTGTGCTTTTCAGTCCTCGCTGATTTCTATAGGTGTCTATGTAAGTGTTAAGTGTACACCAATCCTTTGGCACCTGTCAAGGAATGAATATGTTTTTACTAACTTTGTCTTTCAGGAATGAGATCTGCAGCTTAAATTCCCTGTACAGCCAGGACAGAGAGAGAGAAAAATACTCTTAAATTAATGGGGTTTTTTCCCCTATTCTAAGACTGCTATGATGAATTATCCAGAATGGGTTCCTAGACATGCTTCTATCTTTCCATCGACTATAGATATATTTTGCATTGCCAGTATATTAAATTAGGTATCCAATTTTAAATGGTCAAAGTTGGTTCAGATGAATCCTACTCTTATTTAGCATTTTAAATGTCTCTCAAAAAATTGCCACAGGCTGTAGGAGAGAACTGAACAGACATGTCTCAGATCATGATCATTTGTCTCAAAATACTAGACCATTCTTATTTCTGAGAAAAGGCTTGCTGCGTCTATTTGTTATGCTTAAAGCCAATATGATTATATACCTCACCGGAAGAGTGCTGTTATGAATCATTAAGATATGGTGCAGCTTCATCTTGGAAGGAATACAGATAATATTATGAATGTACTCATGAAACGTTAGTGTTTTGGGGATGAAACTACAGCTGTAATTAAATAAATAATCCGCTCTTTGATACTACTAGGTGACAGTTGATATTTGAAGTTGGGCTGCTACAGACATGGGCTTAGCAGTTAAAATTTTGTGATTTTTAATTTATTTTGAAATGTTCACTCAGAAGAAATGGTGAAGACAAGGGAGGAAGGGAAGGGAAGGGAAGGGAAGGGAAGGGAAGGGAAGGGAATATCTGAATGAAATGAAAAATTATTCATAATGGGCAAAAATAAATATAAGTAACACCTTGAGCTATTGCCTGGTCACAGAGGTGGGGCAGGATTTATTCTGTTTATTGTGAGGCCCTCTTCTGAGATAGTCAGAACATTATTATTCATCTGTAATCAGAAATACATTATTATTTTTTCCATATATACTGACCAATGTTAATCACACACTGCTGTCATTTATGGGTATCTACATGAATCAAAAATTGGTGAAGGGTGATAGAAAGGTGTGAACTTTCAACCCATTCTGAGTCCAGAAATGAGTATTCAGATCTTATTTTCTTGGCCCTTCCTGCCACTGTTCCCCTCAACAGTGTTACAAGACAGGTTTAATGTTATTATTTATTTATTTATTCATCTACTTACCTTTAATCATTTGTTTATTTTTAACAGCCTCTTTCCTCCACCTTGCCAACACCAACAACTGACATTCTTAACTTCATCAAGACCAGGATACTCCCTATCATAATAATCCATGCAGTGCTGATTGGGAAGAGGAGGGAATAAGAATGCCCTTACTCTTTACTACGTCAGGTTCAACAGAGACTGTAGGGTATTTCCCAAAGGGAAAAGCACTGAGGGCATTCTGATTCACCCTGTTGATGTACAAAGAGGTGACACATCTTCTCTGTAAATAGCAAACTGCTCTCCATTTTGGATAACTGTTTACAAATTTTCTTTCTTTGCCACTATGGGGTCTAGATGTTTACCACAAGACAAATATTAAATTAAGTTACTGGTAAGAGCTTTAAAGGCATTCAAAACACTCCCATGTATGAGAGCAATATCCTCAGAGTTAATGGAAATCCATCTGGGAATTTTTGCTTTAGAATATAATTTACCTGCCCTAACTTTATCTAAAAATAGATATCTAATCTAAGCTAATCATTTATCTGTAGTCAAAGGAAAGAAATACTTACTTCTGAGGAATGAGTCATCCTGTCCTAGGGCAGATAAATAATTCTGTATATGTGCTGCTTTTTTCTTCATTGAATATAATGAGAACCTAGAAATATATATTAGGCTATATCTTTAACTCACACATAATCAAAATTAAGGGAAATTAATCCTGCATGAGATCAGGTGGGGCTAAAAGATCCTAAGCTATCTTTAGTTCTGCAGCTCATGCTGGACAATCCCCTTGTGCTTCACTTCACTGAATATGCAAGATTTAATCTCCAGATATCAACTCATTTACAGCTGAACTATGGGGAACTTTGGAGCCACTGTGGATTTGAGAGCTGGGCAGCTTCCTGTGTACCTTTTCTAGGCAGAAAACCTTCTAGTCTCTCCAGTCTTGAGATGAAAGAGATGTACTTTTAATCAGCTGCAACAATAGCAAGAAGAGGTCATGAAATGATTTTTAGAGAATTACTTGATCTTCGTCGAGCTGGAGAGTTTGTGCACCAGTATGAATATTTTTTTCTCAGGGTTATAGGTTTGAAGCGTACACATTTGAAATCCCTCCAATGTTATTGGCATTTGGATGAGTAATAGCCTATTTCTTTCACTACACTTCACACTAAATTTTCCTGCAATTATTGAAGTCATCATTAGCCCTAAAGTCAGAAGACCAAGTTTACATGGAGAAAAAAAGGCTTGCATATTTCTCACTTGTGCAAAATGGCCGAGTAAAAGACATTATCACTATCCAAGGGCCTCACCTCATAGAATTCAAACTCATTAATAATGTTTCTATTGAGAGTTGCATTCAAAGCCCATTGGGGCCAAAGGAAGGACTTTCAGAAGTTACACGAGTAATCTTTACATTTAACATGCTGCTTCTGTGCTGCAGGAGGTTTTCACTAAAAACGGCTTGTCAGAAAATCCTCAAACTTTTCCCATATCTGAATGCTGAACTCCTAATGCAGTGAAATCCTCAGTCGGGTTATACAGCCAGCCAGGACACAAGGGAGTAACATATCAAAAGAGGTGATTCTCTTCAGCTGGAAGCCAACCTACAACAAAATGCAGAAGGCAGAGCTGGGGTAAAATATTTAGCACCATGCAGAAGATCTGGTTCATCTTCCTATATGAGTTGTCCCTTGGGAGGAAAAAAAAAAAAATGAAAAACTGCAGTGAAAGGGATAGAATATGTACAGATGCCAAAATTTTGTGAGCTTCGCCATGAATGGATCATGACCTTCTGTGCCTAAAGAATTTTTCTCTGTGTTTAGACATGAAGGTGCCTGTAGTGTGTCTTCTTGTTTTCAGCAGGAGGTGACATATGTGGGAAGGAGTCACTGAGCAGATGGTTTAGGCACCTAAGCAGCCATGTGAGAGGTTGCCGAGTATCCATGTGCTTTTCCCATTATTTTTCACTAGCAATTAGATAATCCAGACAACAAGTATTTCATCTGAGCTAACCATAGCATCCAGCATCCATTCCTTGGTAAGCTTCTGCTAATAGGGATTAGTAGTCATCAGTCAAGGATGACACAATTTTCAGTATGTAGAAGAAGAAACAGAGATCTGCCTGACTGCTCAGCCATGCCCAGAAACCCAAACAGGCATACATTTCCCATTACTTCTGAGCCCCTGTTCTTGACATAGGCAGTGTGCCATGCTGTGAAGAGATAACTTGATTTAATGATTTATTATAAAAGACTAATGTGAGAGTCTTACTGTGGAGACAGAGAGGTGCTCTAAAAGTCATATGTTTTCTGTAATACTTTGCCTAGTTTAAACTTTGGGATTTGCATTTTTAATGCTTTTAAGTGTGACCCTAATTCACTTCCATGGTACTTCAGGTTCTTGGAAACCACTGATGAACTTGGAGGCTTTATTTCTTTATGTTTCTGTTGGTAGCTGCATTTTACCTATTAGAGAAATTTTTTAGCTTCCAACTTTTTGACTAAAACTCCAGAGATGCTCTGCCCTCTGGGTAGGTTGAGGGAAGGTTGGACCAAGGCTTTTTCAGGACAGAGGGTGCATAAATCTGAACAGAATTACTTGGAACTGCCTGAGGTACCTGTCAGTGTGTTCTTGCAAAGGAGGGTCTAATTACTGATGTCAGTTGGACTCCGAAAAGGTTTGCATGTGGTCCATGAAGCAAGGAGGAGGGAGCTGAATCTGGACCAAACACAGCAGATGATTCCTTTTATGCTTTCATATGGCAGGGCTTGGCAGCACTGTTAAAATGGAGAGACTGACAGCGGTTCCAATATAAAAGCCCATTTGCACAGGGATTCATCATGTTAAGTCTTTTGCCTCATACTCGTATCTGGCACTTGGTAGTCCCTGTCCTCTTTTCCCTTCCCCTCCTGAGGTGTTTTTTTTTTTTTCTAATTTAATTTAAATTTGCTTGATTGCTTTATTGAGGGAGGCTATTATATTTTCATGCCAGCAGTTGACACGGTGAGGCTGTGTTGCAATGTATCTCCACTCTCAGGTGTCTGTACCTTCTTAAATTTACAGTTCCCTGACATGAAAGACTTGCTTTTGCACCAAAGTGATGCTTGGTGACTTTCTGTGGAAAAATTTTGGCTCCTCTACAATTCAACTCCTTCCTTCTCACCTTGTGCTGTAGGTGAACAATAGGAGTGCATCACCAAAAGTCCCTGCATTATGGAAAAGGATAAACTATTTAGGAAGTGTTTGAGTTCTATAATTCACCAGATAAACCAAACAGTTGCATGACATTGCTAAACTGAAGTGTTGGCCAAATCAAAAAACAAGGGGCTGGGAATAAGTGATGTCTTAAACCAGCTCTGCTGCTGAAGAAAATATATGTTGACCTGCCCCTTAAGCATTCTGTGTATGGGGGAGTTTTAAAAACAGCCCTGAGTCTGTTTTTAATGTCTGCCTGAGGACATAAATTCATGTGCTCCAGACCAAATTGTGAAATTGAAAGACAGTAAGTGAAAGACAAATGTTCAAATGTTAATTGAGTACTTAAAAATAACACCTCAGCCTTAGAAATCAATTTTCTGGGGGAAAGAGGAAGAGAAGAACATAGTTTCCAATTAAAAATAGGAGCTGAAAATCTGAAGATACCCAAACCTGGAAAATGGAATTAAAAATTAGAAGGTAGACGATTACAATTAAATTTAATTAAAAAACCAAAAAAGCCGTCCTATGCAGACGATGTTTTTAATTGCTTGAACTGACCTTTAAGAAAATACTTGAGACTTCACAACTAACATGTAAAAGTCTGAGTTAAATCTGTAGGAACCAGAGCAATCCTCCATGTGACTAGGAGAACAGCCCACAGACACTGCCCTCTGCCAATACACCAATGGGCATCCTAAACATTCATGCCACTTTACATCAATTCTGACACCACTGGTAGACACCCCAAAGTGAATTAAGGACAAGGTAGCAAGTTTAACTTGAAATTCATTTGCTTTTGTCAGTTCACATCAGATTCTTAATGTCATCTTCACAGACATTTCATCTTTAATATTAATAATCTCTGGAGTACCATGCTAATGTATTCTGTGAGCTTCTTTGATAATTTAAGACCATTTCAGATACCGAGGAAAACCCAAATCATATTTATCAGTGTAAGTATAAGGTTTGTTGAAGGTATCATTAGAACTTTATGTGGGCTTATAATCCCTGCATTATTGACAACAACACTTCATTTGAGGAAGGAGTTGCAATTAGAGTAGGAACTGTACTTGTTAAAAAATGAGATCACTTCTATCTCCTGATGCTCAGGGTGGTCAGTTGGGAAATTGCAATAGTGGATTCCTCTTTCCATTGGTTGCAGTTCTACCATGGACTTTTGCAAGGAATTTGTAACTCCTGCTGTCTATGCCTTTGTAGTTTGTTTGTTTGTTCATTTGTTTTTTATATATTGGGAAAGACAGAGACGTCTTTATGATTATCTTACTCAAGCATTATTCTAACAGTTCCTGTCTGTCAGCTGTGGCTTAAAGCCCACATGTTTATTTTCTATTAGTAAATCTTTGTGGCAAAGGAACTGTTTTAAAATACTTTCACGTTTTTGATTGTAGTCTGTCCAGAGAAGGAGTATTTGGACAGGGATTTATAAGACCTTCATAAACTAGCAACCTCCAGAAAACCAAGCCTGCACACATACATGTTCAAAGTCAGTGTGTGTGTGAACAAATACATACACAGAGCTTTAACCATAAAACCTGCATCCCTTTAACATGAATTTAAAGGATAAATGGTAAATTCTACTATTAGCACCCATTAATAGCAATTTGCAATAAATTGTCCAGTCTCAGATTAAGTGAATAAGTCTTCATTTCTAAAGATTGAATTAAAATTCATTTAAATCTCTCGAGAGGAATTGGTGATCTTGATAAACACATTGTGGTACATTTATTGAAATGGGGATTTGTTTTTTAATATCTTATTCTTTTTAGCTCCCAGTTTACAAAAACTTCCTCATATGTGGCTGTTAATTTATTTTCATTTCAGCCAGTCCCAGAGAGAGAAAATTGAGTGGGAAAGGTGGCTGATACAAGAGAAACATAAGCTGTAAGGGAAATAGGGAAATAAAGGAGTGACATGAACATAATTTGTCTCAACTGGGTGTTTCACACCTATTGTAAGTTACTCTGTAAGTTCTCCCTGACCAAAGCAATAAAGAGCACAAGCCAATGCACTTGCTTATCTCACTCCTATCCAATTCCCCAGCAGGTTGGGCTTTAAACTATTTTTGCAGCTGATTTCTGTTGCTGCAATGAAAAATCTTGTCCTTGTTGTGTTTCTTCCAACAGGGATTGCACCTGAGGCACTCCAACATTTTCCCATATAACAAAATGACTTAATCTGATGTGTTTTTAATTAAACATGTCCAGTGATAAATTTGGAGCAGGCAAGGTCAGAGAAGCTCCCATCTGTTTTGCAGCTCTGTCCACAGTACAATCTCACAGTCAGGAAAATGCATTTTTCCACCTGCTGTCAGTTCCTTTTTGTGTTACTTTCTTGATTGTGTTGCAAATCTAAGGGAACCGCCGACCTTTACTCCCTTGGGTTTGGGAAAAGGATTTTGACTGGTCACAGTTCTTCTGCTGTTGCTGGTGGATTGACTGATCAGGTCAAAGCACGATGACGACATAAAGCACTACGTAACACTTTCTCCCAGGCAGGGAAACTTAGATACTGATAAATATGAGGGGATGGCAGCCTGGATTTCAACAGCAGGTAGTTACTCAAGAATATCCCTAATCTGTGCTCAGTACCCTCTTGTTATGATGCCATATCACAATGACTCCCAAACTTCCTTGGCTAAAGGCAGAAATGCCTTTTCTGGAAAGGACTTTTTTTGGGCATCCACAGATGCTCCAGTTACTTCTTTAATTTGTGTTGTGAACATTATTTGATGGGAGTCTGGGTCATGGAATCACAGAATAATTTAGGTCAGGAAAGCCCTCTCAAATCATTGGGTCCAGCCATTAACCCAGCACTGACAAGCCTACCACTAAATCATGTTCCTAAGCACTGCATCTAGAGTCTTTTAAATGCCTCCAGGGATGGTGACTTAGCAACTTCCTTGGGCCCTACTAGGATTTTCAATGATGATTAAGTGTCAAAATCCATGACTGAAAATGAGAATGATAAAAATGTGTTTTATTAAGTCTTTGTTAGGAGGTTTTTATTTTCTCTTGAACATGAGGAAGAACTTCTTTCCTGTGTAGGGGACCCAGCACTAGAACTGTTTGCCCAGAGAGGGTGTAGAGTCTCCCTTGCAGGAGATATTCAAGAACAATCTGGACACAATCCTGTTCCATATGCTCTGGGAAGACTCTGCCTGAACAGGGAGGTTGGACCAGATGACCCTACTGTGGTCCCTTCCAGCCTTACCCTTCCTGTGATTCTGTGTTTTTTGATAATCACTCCTTTGTCAAGAGTGGTATCACACTGAAGAAACAAATCCATCAATCTAAATTCAAGCTTAGGAAAATGCATTGAAAAATATAGTCTAATATTTGGGGTTGTAGCAGGTTCAGTTCGTAAACTGGGTGGAAACACCAATTAAGTGTAGTGGTTTATTTCAAAATCCATTATTTACTTATTTTCTGTCGTTGAGATAAGAATTAGGAGACAGCAAAGCAGGCACAAAACTTAAAAGAAAATAAACAAGTTTATTAACAGACTTAAAAGAAAGAAAAAAAAGTCAGATTAAACCTTCAGAACACTTTTCTTCCCCCCACCTTCCTCCCTTCTCCCACTGACAACGTAAAAAGACAACTCCTGAGATTTTTTCAGTCAGTTTGCCATCTCTATAATAATCTCTTTTTCAGTTCACTTAGGGAGAGGAGTCTCTTGCTCATGCTATGGAGACATCTCTACAAGAAACAGTCTCTCGTGGCTTTAACATCACAGCAAGACAGCCGCCCAGGATGGTTTTCTGCTTGCATGTAAAAGTCCCTT
>VZTI01002406.1:125571-175317 GCA_013397865.1 Struthidea cinerea | reverse complement strand
TCTCATCAAATCACAGCTACTTCAACATTTGCTTATTTCAGCACAAGTACTTTTGCTCATGATTACAGTTTGAACGCTCCAGCCCCCATGCTTTCATGAAATTACAACGGGTACTCTGATGTGTCATAGTCCATCACCATAGCCTTACAACAGAATTTCAGCTTCTAGGCTTGAAGCATCTCCTCTTTCTCCTCTCTCAGGATTTCAGCTCTTCCTTCTTCACTGACTTTGATGTCTCTATGGTGTTTTTTTCATGTGCCTTCACTCTTCCCTTTCCTTTTACTTGGGAGAGGATTGATGTCTGCAGGCTTCATCTGTTCTGGAGGAATCTTACAGCACTAAGAGAGTTAATCTCACCTGGGCCTTGCCTTATCTCTGTTGGTACCATGATCTTTCCCAGACAGCAGCCTCAGATGAAGTCCGGCCGCACTAGATGAGGGCCAGCCTGGCCGAGCCGCCCGCACGGAGCAGGGCCGCGGATGGAGCAGGGCTGCACGGCTCCAGGATGGCTGTCTCCTGGCCAGCCCAGCCTGCACTGAGGGGGCTGTGCCGGGTGTCCAGCGAGCAGAAGCGGCTGAAATCTCAGCCAAGCCGCGCCTGACCCGGCCAGGCTCAGCCGAGCAGGGCCCGGCCCCGCCCCGCTGGGCCGCGCCGCGGGCCCCCCCAGCAAGTTACCTGTCCAAAAGCTGGAAGCAAGAGAGCTTTCCCGGGGTTTGTTTGTTCTTAAATGTGGACCACAGACACGTGTCAAGCTTCTTAAGTGGCTTAAAAAAGTTGCCAATATTCAAACCAGCCAGTTGATTGGTGCTATTGGGTCTAGAGGAAGCTGTAAGCACCTCTTTGCCAAGAATCACTTCTGTGGCTGATGGAGCCCCTCCTTAACTAAAAACCCAAACTATGCTAAACCGTGACAGGGGTGGCACTTGGGGCTCCTCTGAGGTCAATTTAACAGTACTGATGACTTCAGTTATGCTGTTTCAGATAAGTCTGTGAGTACAGAGGAGAAATCTAGGTGAGGTGAAAGAGATGATGAAAACTGTAGATAAAAGAGACTGTCATCTGTACTCAAAGTAATTAACAGTTGAGAGAAATTAATTAAGCATAAGTATATGAAGCTTTGAGAGTGAGATAATGAATAATAAAATTGTACGATTGAATTGGTATGAGGTTTCCTTTGAAGTAATATGTAGGCAAATATTAGAGGATTCTTATACTAGTAACCCAAGTTTAACCACTTCATATCTTTTTATATCTCTTTGACACCTTCATGTTTCTGAAATGTAAACCTCAAATGAACAATTGTAAAGTGCTATATGTAAAGCCATTGTCTTTATAGTAAAAGAAAATGGTGATGATACTCATAAATATAGGAACTACAGAAAACGAAGAAGGGTGATTTCCTCAAATAATATGATTTTTAATATTTTCATCCCTAAGAATTATGAGCTCAGGCATCACTGTCAAGAGTATAAGAAAGCAACACAAAACTACCAGATGAAAGAAGTAGATTTTTTTTTCACTGGTTCTGAACCATCTTCTCTACAGGGCCATAATTCCTACTCCATTCCAAGAAACATTCACAGCTGAATCAGAACCATCCCTTTACGCCTTTATTTTTCTTTGTACCAGCCAATGACTACTTATGTTAAGATAATACCAGTTTAAAAATATTTAGGTCGAATTCAAGGCTTATTAACTAACTCGAAGGAGTCGTAACTAACAAGACATACAAGCAAGTATTATGAGGTTTGGGAGAACTTGTTTCACTTCATTTCAATTGTGTAAGGAGACAATGACTTTAAGTCAAGAACAAATGTGCTTATGTTACACTCGAAAAAGAGGCTGTTAAAAGGAGCAGACAGTAAATAGCCAGAGGGAAAGAAAGGATAGAGAGATCAAGAAGAATGTCAAACATCTACAAAGGAAGATCAGGAGTGGTGTATAGAAAAATAAGGAATAACATAATTCAAACAGAAGAAAAAAAATCTAAGCATGTGTTGAGATTCAGACTAGAAATATCATAAGTTCAGAGGTGACAGAAGAACCTTTTTTGGGTAGAGAATTTTAAAAATCTATGTGTATATGTGTCTATGTGTACAGGTATATTTGGAACATTTACATATTTATGCATGCGTAACTATAGTATCGGTCCTATTGTGGATCAATGCGGCCATCCGGGTGAGCAGGATGCCTTCTCGTTCCAGTATGTAATATGAACAGTGGACTGATAGATTTCAGCAGGAGAATTAAAGGTTCCAATCAACTCAAAATAGCTTGGAGACAAAATAGAAAGTTACAAAATGCTTAATTAATTTCCATTTGCTCTGGGTATTTCCAAACACCCAACAGCCCAGAATCTGAGTGTTATTGTTGAGAATAGACAGCACTACATATAGTGACAATCTGACTAAACAGAGTGCATCATAAGAACTCACAGACGTGTAATTGGGACAGTGATTGTCCTGACTGAGGTCATAATTTACCATCGCCAGGAGCAGAAATGTCTTAAGAGAAGAAGAACAAAAACTGCACCACAGGATGTTTGATGGATATCATATCAGCAAGGTACACACTAGTGTTCTACTACTCATTAGTTTAGATTTTGGGTGGAGGAAAACTCTGATTATCCCCCCACATGAAGACTTGGTCAGAAGCAGAAGAAAAGTGAGTGAAGGAAAAAGGTTGATTTGATCATCTAGTGGTTGGGGGTGCTCTAGGGGTTTAAAATCTTGGTTCTACCCCAAATTTAATTGCACACAATACATGGAAGAGTTTCAGCAGGAGATACCATGGGTTTTGGTACATCAGTGAAGGAAATTCAAATTGAAGATGGCTGACAAGGAAGAATATTTAAGCAACCTCTTTCACTTCTGCTTTTTTTAAAGGTTTCTTTGTTGGTTAAATGAAACGTGCTCTTTTCTCAGCCTTCACACCCTACAGCTGGGTTCATAAAGCAATCACAACAAACTCTGGATTAATTGGTTTTCATGAAAGGTGAGAAGGGTTTTTATACTCCAATTAGCTTTCCCTAGTAACAGGATAGTGGCCCTCAACAGAGGATAATACAAATATTAGCATCAGCTGGTGCAGCTGAACCTAACATTACTGTGATAACCGTTCAGGATATTGTTGTGAGATCCAGGTGTCTTTAGACAGGACTTAAAATCTTTAAAAGTTTTTATCTGATACAGATATGAAATATGGAATGATGATCTAGAAGGAATGTTATTGAAAAAATACTTCAGGAGAGGAAGTCTAGTTGGTCTTTATATCATATTTCCTACATTTAAAGGAAAAGCATTATGAAAATTGGTCTCACTGCTTAGCATTTATGAAATATGAGAGAGAATAAATGCAGATGCACATAAAATAATCACATGAGAAGAAATCTTATGAGCAGCATCAGCTGTAACTGTACTGTGTAGTCTTTTCTGTTACAACCATGTGAGTTCTACATTTTTTTGAAGTCACACAATTATTTTTAAGTCTGTCTCCTTTCAGAGTGATTTATGACACTCATGTCAGGTAAACTACCTGGTACCACAGGGAAGGCTTCTGCTAAAACTGATCTCTCTCCCTCTCTTTCTCCCCACTCCAGAGAAGAGTGATACACTTCATTTGAGGTTCCTTTGTTAACCCTTACAGGTTAAGTACTTTATAATTCCTAAGTTGTCAGCCCCAGGCAGCGCTGACAGGAGAACTCAGAAGTGTGGTGTTCTGAAGGCACGACACACAAGAAGTTCTTCAGTTAAATTATGGTCCTCTCACCTTCTGGTTTAATTCACTTAAAACTACTTAGTGTAAAGCATCTCCAGCTATAACTATCTTGTAAAACCAAAGCATCAAGAGCTAAGTGTCAGACTGCCAGGGCTCAATCCACTGCAACTTGCTAACATATTCTGTGAGCTATTACCTAAACACTCAGGGATTTAGTCATAACCCTTGTCTGAGGGTGGAAAGGAGAGCACCACTGAACATTTGATCAAGCTAATCTTTATCTTCCCACTGGCTGTAAGGATTTACTAAAAATAGAACTATAAAGCTGAGGAGGAAGGTGCTGTTTAATCACTATGTTTGCTATCATTCTTACTGTAGTACACGACTGATATCCTTTAGGCTAGTGCTTAAATTCTGCACAAATAGGTCACCAAAAAGTGCTGAGATAGTGTTTTGGTTGGCAACAGCTTCAAAGAATGTTGCTAATAATAATAATGCAGAGTAATTAATGCAAGTCATGTATTTATATTTCTTTTGCAACATACACACACACAAAATGCCTACCATGTCTTTGACAAATTAAAAGTAGCATCACAAAAAATGTTCATCCAAACTAATCCTTCATCACAATAATAGATACTCAACCAAAGATGAAGTCAGAACCTGGTGAATATAGATGATTCAGCTGATGACAGAGGAGCCTGCATCAAGGATTTATTTCATGGGTTGCTGAACAGACTCCTTGCCAACTCAAGGAACCATATAATCTATTCATACTCATAAATTCTTCAAGCTCCACATAAAATTAATTAGACCCTCCTTTTCCCATAATTCCCATAGAAATTCTGTTCCAAATCTCTTTTCATGTTGTTGGAATATACTTCTAGTTTCCAGCCTAAAATAACTCACAGCCAGCTTATGATAACTTTTATCCAATACCACAGTTCATCTGGCATCGTTTATATTCATGCATTTCTCTACCAATCAGTTAAAAAAACAGATCAACCTCGTTTAGTGTTTAATTAGAGCAATGCTCTCCTCCACTGCAAGTACCGGGCTATGTCAAGCTGGTACTATGCTGTCCTGTCTTAATTGTGAGGTGTCTTTGGTCTCCAGATGGAATTTTTAACAGTGAGATTCACAACCATCAGATGGAGGTGTAAAACAGGAGTTTAAATTTGGTTCTCATATTTATCCTTTGCTTCAGTCTACCTCCCGTTAAATTAAAGGCAGCACCTAGGGACTGGAAATAAAAGGTCTGGATTTGAGAAGCACAAATTTTCGTCATGGATTTTTTTTCTTTTTTTTTACTGGTCCATGGAGGAAGGTACATGGATGTTTGGTCTCTGACTTGGGTCTGTCATTCCCAAACTTTCTGACTTGATTTAATAATTGTGGTTACTTAAATATAATGATAAAATAGTGTTTTCTGTGATTTTACTGAGAGAAAAGAGGCACCCAGGATTTGTCCCTATCTTGTATTCTTTTAAATGGAGCATGTCTTAGCCATCTTGATTACAATGGGATTTCTGCATTTGCAGGGGGAGAAATGAAAAGCAGTAAGTGTGCACTCAACCTTTCAGCTGGTCCTCATGCTGCCAGCAATGCACAGGCAGCACTGAGAGTGAGTGAGCCTGAGGGATAAAAGACTGCCAGATATTCAGGGTGTATTTAGTGTCTATCTGTTGTATATTGATTATTCTTTTGGAACACCTCCTAGAAGACTTGCAGAAGCGAGAGATAAATTACTGTTTAATTTAGTCTCTTTTCAGTGTCAAAACCTAAATAAATTTTGACACTGAAAAGTGATTAAATTCAGCAAGGATATTTTTAGTGGTCTTTTTGTGTTTATCTGGAAAAGTGAAATCTTAAAAAATGGGACTAAATTTTAACCCTTGCCAAGAGTGTTGAAAGTTTCAAACTAAGGTTCCAGTCTGACAATGTAAAATGAGTGGTCCCTCCAGCTTTTCACCCGTCATTTTTTTCATCACTTTCCCTTGTAATTCTCTGTGGAAAACTATGAACAAAACTGGTCCTAGAGATGAAGATTCAGCTTAAAAAACAAGGCCAAGTTTATTCTTAAAGAAAAAAAATACAAAATTGTGCAATATAGCAATATTACCAGATGTCCAAATTCCGGAGACTTCCAGTGAAGCACATCACCAAATGCCTTATCTATCTGGTGAGCACTGAAATATGCCCACTGAAACTGCCGATAGTTAACTTTACTCAAATATTTTCATATATATGAAAAAAAAAATAAATTTGTTGGGCGCTTTTTTTATTTTGATTTGTTTTGTTTGGTTTTTTCCCCACAAACATGTAATAATTTACTTATTGAAATTGCTGAAACCAGGTACAAAAAGAAGCAACCCAACCCCAAGCCACCCAAACATAAAAACAACCTACATTTTTTTATCCACAGACTACATCTGTGTATGTAGAGAAAGTGAGCTTAAGCAAAACAATCTTTCAATTTTACAATCATTTTATCTGTTGTCTATATTTATTTTGAAGTAAATTGAACAGTCATAAATATTGAGCAAGGAAGGTAGTTTTATAATAGGGATTTTTTTGTTGAACAAAAAGGCTATTTAATGCATTAAAGTCAAGAGTCTGCTTTCTCTTACCTGTTGTATAGGCTTAAACAACTATTTGCTTGTGTGGATTCTGTCTCACCCACCATGAATCAAGAATTCAACTCACCCTGTCTTTTATATCCAGGATGTACAGGTCTGGGACTAGCAACCCTACCCGCAGGTTTTTTCCCAATTTTCATGCACCATGATCCAATCTCATGCAGGTCCAGCAACAAAAGCATATTCCAGTTGATTGGCTCTTCTCAGCAGAAGGCACCATGGCTGCCAAGAGAGAGTGAAAGCTATTGTAGTTGATTTCATGGGACCTGGGGATAATTCACTCTGCCTAAAAAGACACACACTAATTTTGAAAGAAATCCTCTTGCTGTCATCTGCTAGAACACATTCAATTTAGATAAATCCTTGAACTGGGATTCTTATGCATAATATATGCTGTTAAACAAATAGAGGCACAACCACGACATTAAGAGTGTCCAAATTATTCCTTAGATTTAGCATCCTGGCTGTCCAATTTCTTATCTAAACTATTACAAACAAAGGCAGAATTGGAAGATTAAAATTTTCAAGTGACTGCTGAAGTTCAAAGAGTGCTTGTATTTTAATAACAAGTACTGAACATATTTCATGGAAGTGTTAGCCAGCTGATCTATATGTTAATTAGTCTGCCATTTGAAAAGGAAAATTATTCAAGTGCTTTCATCTCATTTCCAACACAAGCAGCCATGCTGAGTACATTAGGAAGCATCATTTCTGCATATTCTGGAGTCAGCTAAGCTCCTTTTTAGGCACTAGCGGAGGAAAAAAAGGAACAGGACTGATAGCCAATTTTATGGCAGAATGATTTTCAAACAGAAAACAATCCATTCAGAAAAAAAAAAAATAATCTAAACTCTCCATTGGAAAAAAATCCTTAGGATTTTCTGTTGAAAAATTGTGATTACAGTTTTGGTTGCTATTATCTATGTGAGGAAAAAAAAAAGGAAAAACGAAAACAAGATTGTCAAAAACGCTTCATGTGAAGAATTAGGGAACTGGAAGTAGGCTTGGTACAGATGGGGATGCTGAGAACTGGAGAGGCAGATGAAGCAGGTGAGCAGCATCTGGCTCTGGCTCCCTGCCTGGAAGATTCTCACCGGAGTCACTTGCTGCCTTCTGGCAGAAAATGAAAGTGACAAGAGGTCGGGAGGTGAAATTGACCGGAGCGCTCAGTTGGCAGGAAGTTGACAAGATACAAAAGTCTCCATTTGCCTTCTCCAAAAAGAATTTCTTAAAGTCTTTTAGTTCAGGGTGTGGTGGTGGAGAGGAGAGGAGAGGAGGGGAAAAAAGAAACCTCATTTTAATTTCTCTTTCAAAACTGATACTTGCTTTGGTCACAAATTTGTTTTCTTGGTCAGATTTGGAACGAAATCTTCAGGCTTCAGCATTGTTTCTGTGTCCTTCTGGAAAACAGTTATGAGAAATGGAGGAGAGAGAAGGAACTTAGAAAGGGACATGAATGCAGCTGAGCATTGCCTCATCTTCCTTCTTCTTGTGATCCAAATACAGAAATAGGCAATGAGGAATCCTGTTCAAAAATGCTCCTCGGGTAAAAATGTCCCACAAAGATCTCAGTAACAGCATGTTCCATTTAGGAGGTACCATACAGCTTCTTTGAGCTGGAGCCATGTACCATGCTGCTGGGAGTAGTAATCTTGAACTACATATTTGCAATGCTTTTTATTGAGAGTTATGTGTTATAACCCACAAAGTAGTAAACTTAATTTATCCTATGAGTTTTTTGATTTTATTTTATTTTATTTTATTTTATTTTATTTTATTTTATTTTATCTTTCCAGTAAATGGGGTCAATAAATATTCTGTCTTTTCTTAACTAATCACATACAAAAATACCTTGGAGAATAAACACAGAAATCTACAAGCTTTAGCACTCAAACTGAAACACTTTGAAATGTTTCTTTAAAAAGAGGAGTAATAAAAGAAGAATACTAGCATCAGTCTCTATGGTGGTCATAAAACACATTCAATTCTTTCTACACTGGGTAGTTCAGAACAAAGTTGGAACTGAAGTTGTATGCAATTGATAATTTCAAAATATTAGATATGTATTGTCATTTTCTTCACTGTGTAAAGTTCTGGTTGGCAAAATATTTGACATTATTTCTCACACTTGATTTTTTTTTTTTTTTTTTTTTTGCTAGGTGCTGACTGAACTTTGGAAAACATTTCTCTACTAACAGATTGAAATTTGTATTACCCAACAATTTAGTTCAGTGCTGCAGGAGTGTAGGGTGGACTGATGACAGACTTCATATAAAAATAAGCCACCAGCTAATGTTCCCCTCTATACATGCATATAGTCTTACCAAAATCAATGAAGCTGAGACAATTTACATCAGGTAATGATGTAGCATCCTGAGATTACATTTACTCACATTGCTTTATACATATATATGTACAGAGAAAAAGAAAGATAGAGGGAAATTTTAGTTTGCAACTTTTCTGTGATTTATTTGCATGTATTCACCTAATCACTTTCCCCAATGGATAATTTAATCTCTTTAAGCACTTTCTCCTCCTTGAAGTCATTGCCACTGAATTTAAGCATTGTCTCAAAAATATCAGTTACCTCATCATACTAGTTTAACCTTTAGAACCTGTGACCTCCCAAAAATGAAGATGGTCTTCTTCAGAGTCAGTTTAGGAATGCAAATGAATATGACAACATTGAAAGATCTGTCAATTCATGTCTACAACTGCACACTGGGCGGTTCTGCTTTCTGTAGAAATGAAGTATCTGACCTTGCTTAGATTTCAGGTGGTTTTGTCACTGACGCAACAGCAGACCCACACCGAGGAATGCTACAGTAGATGTCCAAAGCCCTCCTTTGCCTCTCCCTGAGAGCACAAAGTAATTTCCTGCCGTATCAGAGTCAGGACATAACTTTTCAGAGGGCTGAATCTCAAACTGTCCTCAGAGGGTGGAACCTGTATTCCCTTTTTATATTGTTACATTCCGAGAACATCAGAAAAATAACCATTCCTTGAAACTCACAGACAGGGAAATCACACATTTGTGGCTGCGTTTATGAGCAGAGGCATATGAGACACCAGAGTGGTGGAGAGGGATCGGCCCCATAAACAACAATCAGGCAACAGTAAAACTGCTCTCTTCCCCAGCCATATCAAAACCATGCTCTGTTTATAATACCAGACTCTGATGTGAAAAAGAGAACAAATCTGTTTTTTAATTTATTTGGGGATTGGACTAGGTGACCTTTAAAGGTCCCTTCCAACCCCAAACTTATCTTTTGATTCTGTATCTGGCCTTTTTTTCCACTTTATAAACAGTCCTAAAAAATGTGACGATATTAACCCTGGGTATCAGAATGCATTATCTTCCATTTGATGCCAAACTGTGAAGACAAGATCCAGTACCACATTTACACTTGCAAGAGCAGCTTTTTATAGCACTCATCTGCACAACAGGACTGCCTCACCAGTTTTCCTCGTGAAACCACTCCAGACATAAAATCTGTCACCCCGATGTGCTTCAGTGTAACCAAAATGACAAAAAATATTTAATCTAAGCTAACCTCTAGAATATCTCTGACCTTAAACAAAATGTGAGAAAAAACATTTACATTTGGAGTCATCCCAATAACACTGGGCAGTTGTTCAACTATATTTTTGATTAATGTTCTCTCATATTGAATTTATTTTGCATTTGTCTCTTATACCACTTTAAAGCCAATGACATAAGGCCAGAGGTTGCTAATGTTAGACACTCCAAGAACAAATAAAATAAAAAGGGCTGGTCCCTGGTGTCAAGTTTTAGTCTTTGATCTAAGTTCCAAAATTACTTTCTTTCTGGGTTTAGTGTCATGCTGAAGATTCCTGGGTAATCTGTTTAGGTCTCCTTAAGTTCAGCAGTAATCAGGCAGATAAGCAATACCTGCAGAATCCCTGAAAGTTCTGCCAGCAGATTTTAGCCATCCACCGGGAGGCAATTATTCTCTCATCATTTGAAGAGAATGGCCTATCTGCTTCTGGCAGGCACTTCAGTTCCAGGCATGAATTCTGGTTCTGAACTTGCTGCATCTTCTCTGTGTGATGGACGCCCTGGTCAACAGTGCTGTTAGTGCACCGAGCAATCACACGCCTGCCAAGAGTCAACCTTTAAACAAGGGATTCAGGATGAAAAATGCCTTTGTCTGTTCTAATTAGGATCAACACTTTTGCTTTCTTCATCAGAATCCACTTGTTTCATTGTCTGGGGCTGACATCAGCACATGAGCTGAAAAAGAAAGCAATTTGCTCAAGTTTCTTCATTACCTGGTGCTTTCCACTTCACATGTATCACCTGTAAAAGGAAACAACAAATAAACTCAATGTCATCTTGATCAAGTGAGCTAAAGCCTTTTGTTTGGAAGCAGTGCTTTCCATGCCTTTCAAACAGGCACGACTAGCCTGTTTTATCCTTTTTACCATCTGGACAATCTTCTCTGAACTCTGCTCCCTGATCAAGGGGGACATCAACAGGTTGTTCATAAACTCCTATATGGTGTTTTCAGGTATTTTCCAGCAGTGACTAGCCATCCATTTGGCTCATTAGGAGAAACTGCCATTCCTCTGCAAGATGTTATCAGTTCTAAAATGAGGCACAGTTATAAAGCATGAAACCATGCCTAATTCATTGCAATAAAAAGCAAGCTGGCTTTCCTTCTTACCTACACCTTGATGCCTGATGTTCTGAATTCTGGTGACAGCATGCAGAGCTGCATTGGAAGGGCTGAAGTGAGGGGACAGCAGGGAAGATAAATAGTCTTCATTTTTTTTGAATTGAGGTATTAATCTGATATGATTCATTAGAGACCTGTGCTTTGGGTACTCTCAAAATGGTTCGTGCGGATTTAGACATCAATGTTAATCCAACACAGGCTGGCTATTCAGGACCACTTTCCTGGTCTCCAGAAATGGCTCTAGGAGTTGGGTGGTGGTCCTCAGTACTGTCCTCAAAACACAGGAAACCTGTTTGAAAACAGCTGACTATGCCCTTGACAGCAGCCTGGATGTCACTCGGCTGGAATAAACATGTCAGTGGAAAGGCAGAGGTGACTGCAGCTGGAGGGCGAATCCAGCAAGGAGGAATTAATTCTGTTTTCTCTGTGCTGGATGCACGTGAACCATCTCATCCAGACATCCAGTGAGATCTAAGTTTTAACCTTCCTTGCTTGTCAATAACTATGACAAAAAACATGGTTTTTGAGCAACTCCTTCTTTATCCTTAATTTGTTGCTCTCAACTGATAGAAAGGGTGAGAAAATATATTATGTGAGAAACAGAAGGAAAGAACAATGAGGAGACCTAAAGCACTGTCTTATAGTGCAAGTGTTATTTACACTTACTTTATTTTTAATTTTTTTAAGACATTTTTTGATTATTTTATGGTTCCAGAAGCTCTGTAAGGAAAAATAGATGGGATGATTCTGCCTACCTGGATTCAAGTATTAATGACACTTTCATGATCAGAAACAAAGACAGATGGAAGGAGGTATTTGTTTCACAAACACAGACAGTTCCTTTCTTAACAAGGTGGTTGACAGAGAGGGCATAACCTGCTCCTCCATTACAGAAGGATGCTGAAGCATGGAGAGCAATTTACTTCCTTGCTATGACATACATTCTATTCTTAATGGGCATCTTGGTGTTTCTGATTTCAAATGGGAGTTTTCCACAGCAGTAGCAAGGCTATTTTCCTGGGTTTATGACTCAGATCAAATTTTGTGCTTTATCACTTCGGTATACCTAAGATGAAAATATTCATAAAATTTTAATTGTATTTTTATTGCAGAGTCTGTATGGGCACACAGACTTTTTGTATGTGCAGACTCCTCTAGACAAAAATTCTTGGTACTGAACTCCAAGATATACTTGATATATGAACTCAAGTGTGTCTGTACATACATTTTTATGTTTATATTCATGGCATTTGCACTGTATTTGAGGCACTAAGTCTCTGTATGCATGAAAATATACAGCCAGGGAGGCTTGACTGTGCTTAAATGAGCCATTCACCAGTGTAACCAAGGACGAGTCAGGGAACTTCTTCCTAACTAGTTTAGTATAAATGAGAGAAAAATAAAGGAACTCTGTGGATGCTGAAGGCTTGGTCGCGGGGAGATTTTCCAGCTTTCCGCCAGCATCCGTGTGAAAGTCCTTGCTTTCACACGGATGCTGGCCAAAAACAGTTAGAGGTTTTTGTAAACCAATCCCTTTATCTTGCAGGTGCAAGATTGTTACGCAGTATTGTTGTGATACTGACTGGAGAAATATTTTGAAATGGGTGTTGTAGAGTTTAGCCAATCGTTGTGGGAGGGGGATGGTCAAGGACCAATAAGCTCATGCCATTCAAGCGAACTAAGATATATAAACAAGTCTGTAAATTAATAAATAATTCCATTTCCATTTCTTCCTGGATCGAGCCTATGTCATTTCTTGCTGTCCCCGGTACAACAGAGGCAACTCTTGAGCCATTAGAAGGTTGAAATAGATCCCCAAAATGCGTCCCATGTTACCCATTCACTTGGCTGCCTTTGATTCAGTACTACTACTGTTGTGTGGATGTGGGATAACTGCACACCATCAGTGCCATGCCTTTTGAAGAACGTTTGAATTAATGGTGGTTTAGCTGACAGCACAGGGAACAGCATAGTATTTAGAGTATGTGCATCACACTAATGATGACAGAATTTACAGAATTTGATTAAAAAAAAAAAATACTTTGAGTTTAAAAAAAAAAGAAATTAAAACCCACAGCAAAACCCCTTTATAAAAATCTGTGTCCCGCAAGCTTATTTTTTCCACAGAATTCTTTCAAGAGTCCCTGTCACCATCTTGTCTGTGAAACATTCAGCAATGAGCAGCAGGATAAGAAGCTGTTCACTTCTTTCTCCTTTTCTTGCCTTGCTGTAGTTGCTCCTTGCACCGATGAAACCTGTGCTCCTTTCTTTTACTTCATCGGATTTATTTGATGCACCTTGAAGACAACTGATCAAGAGGAATCATAGATTCCTATGGTTCTGTGATTAGACCATGGGTGTCTGGCAGAGCTTGATGGTATGTCTACCCCTGATGAAATGAAGGGCTGCTCAGCTTCTGCCATTCAATCTAACATATTCATATTAAATTACACTGAAGGAAATTAAAAAGGTAATTTATTTCCCTAATTACAGTTAATACAGTACCTCACACTTTTAAAAGCTTCTAAAATATCAGGATCTAATTTGTTAAATTGTGAAGTCCTGGAATATCTGTACATTAGGATCAAGAGGGAAGACAGTAAAACTATTTTCAGCTGGAAATTCATGAGTTTCAGAGATTCTGTAATGTAATTTCCTAAACTAATTGATCTGAGAGATAGGTGATCAGGGTTAGACGTCTTTAATAAAAGCTTGAGAATTTCTTCCTACCTTTTAACTTAACAGTATGTTCCTCTCACCCATGTTGTTTATGCTCTCTTTGCACTTAAAAACTGTATATTTTGGAGTATTTGTTTGGGTTTTTTCCACCTATCTTTTCATCTGTGAAATATTATTTATATAAAATTTGCAATAATCTCCTATTATGAACATAACCAAATAATTCCATGGAATCAGATCCTCTGCTTTAAGAGTTCACGAGAAAGTTCTAGTACATTTCATCTGACCCGAGATCATGCACTAACGTAACACGAATTTTATATTTTGAAGTTCCATATTGGACTGGGCATTTGAATAAAAATCCTAACAGGAAAGTTCTGATATGAGATTAGAATATTTATTGTAATGAAGATAGCATTCACCTCTGTAATACTCATATTCATCAGGCTATACTGAATATAAAGCAATGTCACAATATTGATTAAGCAAGCACGTCAACTGGATTATTCCAGTCAGAATTACAGCATACTAAGGACCCATTTTGCCTTCTGCATCAATGTAGTTCTGTCAGAGACTGAAAATGGTTCATGCCTCAAACATTGATATAAAGTTTTGCTCATTATAAAGAAGCTACAACCTAAGAAGCCTCCCTGAAGACTGGGACTTTGGACTGAGAGTCAAACTGCTGATTAGATAAAGGGAAACCTATTGTTCAGTTATCTCAGGCTGAGGGAAAGGTATGCATCCACAAGAAGTCAAAGCCACCAGCTGTGCTGAGAATCATCCCCAGCTTAGTTTGGGGTGGGGGGAGAGCACAGCTCACAGAAGCCAGGTTTACACAAACTCTCCCCCAGCCAACGGGGGAGGAGGAGGTTTTGGGGTGCATGGCATAACCTCTGGTCAGAGGCAATAGACATCCATCCTATGATTACACAAATCAGCCCAGTTTGAAACCCCCAACCCCACAGGCCACATGCATGGGACTTTCACGTGAGAGGCAGCTGAGGGGGAGTCATAATCCATCAATGACCCTCCAAAGTGCTCCCCAGAGGCTTTGCACCACAGGACTGCGCATGATGCAACAGATCCAGAGTCTGCCTTAAGAGATTGCCTCCCCTCCCGCAGGGGGTCATGCCTGGACGTTGCCACCTGGCCTGAGGGTATATTAACCCATGGGATTCTATGCTTTTCAGGGGGACCTTCACCATTGAGAAGACCAGCTGAAGAGGATCATCAGGAGGCCAGTGGGACCCACGGAGTGGTGATATTTTTTTTATTCTGTCTCTGTCACTCTGTGTACCCCCAACTCCTTTCCCTATTTCTCCCTTTCTCTCTTCTCTCTCTCTTTCTCTCTCTCTCTCGTACTTACTATCAAATAAAACCCATACTATTGACTGGCATATGGTCTTGTTTGCACCGTAATTCGGGCAGAAGTATTTCTAGGAACCTCAATAGTCGTATCTTGACAAGTTGCTAGTACTGAGGATGCTTAATCTCTCAGCTCTATTCCTTTAACTGTCACCAACAGCCCCCCCCTTCTGTGTGTCAGTGGGTGGACCTGACATTGCTAAACCAGACTCAAGCGAGTCACTGCCTTCTCAATAAGATCCAGCTGTGAGAGTAGGCTGACCAAGATCCTGTGGTAATTTGTCAAAAATTAGCATGGTGACAGTAATGCCAGACAGATAATTCTAAATGTTATTAGCAAAGCCAGTGTCATAATCTGAAAACAATTTCTGCTGGGGTGATTAATTAGTGCTGGCAAGGTTCCTTCTCTCTTGGTTGGGTTGAAGTACTGCTCTGTAGCTCCAGAAGGACCATAAAAAATAGTTTACACTTAGAAAGAAGAGTGGTATTTCAAGACAGAACACGAGGTATGGGATAGGGAGGAGTATCCTTCCTGGGCAGGTAAGCAATGAGCTGTTAACATCGCTGCACTGACATAAATATGTGGTGCTTCTTTGGGTTTACCTTATCTGAGCTTAATTTCACAGAATGTTTCCTCTTTAAACTACAGCTTTTTATCCTTATTACTGCCCCTACATTGACTTGCATCTCAAAGGAAATAAAAGAGAATGAAGAGGAAGAAAACTCCAAATAATTTCCTCAGAACAGAGAGCAGGAAATATTGTAGTAGAAGACACTGCCAGAAGATGTGGCCAAGTGTGCAGGTGAGGTACCAGCAGTGCCTTATCAAATTAAAACCCAGTTTCACCAGCAAACAGGGAAAAGAGGTGGCTCTTTGCCTCTTTCCCACCCCACTAATTGCAGCACAGAGTGATGCTGGCATTGGGTCACACAGCTAGAAGTGGATGTAGAGCTCTCCTTGTCCACCCCCTTACTAGATCTGCCAGGGCTGTTCTCTGGTCCTGAGGCCAGCTGGCAGGCAATGCCTTTGACTAATGCTATAAATTATCTTAGTCTCCAAAACTACATGGCCACATGCAAATTGTATTCAGGAAATGATTCCTGGCCTGTCATAAGTCCCAAAACATTCCCAGCAGTTTTGGGGAGACTGCTAGCTGTCACAGTTCAACAGCATCACAGGATGCCTTTTAATAGTGTGAATAATTATATTTCCTTATCTAGAAACATTCCCTGGCACTGTTTGATGCACTAATTTTACCAGCACTTGTATGTAGGGGCGGTGTATATAAAATTCCTTAGTGAATTAATTGGATTAAAGTGCTACTAGAAGTGTAGCCATAGAACTTGTTGTTTTAATTCAGATAAATTTCTTTCTGTTTCTCTTGAGAGCTCAGACCTCTTTCAATCTAAATAAGGTGGACCGGAAATTTACTTGCCTTCAGGAGGGAAAATATTCAGGCTGTGTGAGAATGAATGAGTTGCAGAATCTACAAAACACATTGTCAGTGAGAAATCAGCAATGACTTTCTTGAAGTTCCTTTTAAATTCTTAGCACTAGTGAAATGTTTGAAACCAGAACTACATTTGTCTTTGCACTATAGAGAACAAAAAATATTGCCATGATATAATACTGGGCATCATGTCAAACAGCATGACAAGAGTAAAAACAGATTGTGTCTATGTTTTACATATCTACTAGAGTGATTGTGACAATTTTAAGTAAATTCTTCCTTATCATGGCTTTCCAAAGCTGGCTTTCAGCAAGGTTGCTTTAATTTGCAGTGATATAGTGCAGTTGGTGTTCGTCAATAAATTACAACTGTCTGTTTTAGAAGCTTAAAATACAGCAAGAAATCTACTGCCTAGACTTGGCAATTGTTCTCTCATGCACAAAATCCTTCTCTACCTATACCTGTACATCTCATCACTGAAAGAGTATCAGGGCACCTTCCCTTATGCACCAGCTTTGATGGCTGGTGCAGTTTGACCCATACCAAACTGCATTCTCAGGGCACAGTCCTGGGAGGTAATACAGGCAGCCTGTGTGTGGGTGCTGTGTTTTGAAGACTAAAAGTTTAACAACATGAAAACAGGATGTTCCGTGCTGACAGATTTCAGTGCCAGTGTATGGTTTGAATCTATTTAATGCATTCGTATAGATAGAACCTGTGTGTTCAAATAGCAAAAGTACAGGCAGTATTCCATAGCTGTATCATGTAGAAAGAGTGATTCATCCTAGACAGGGAGCACTTGCTCTTAGTTTACCAGAAATAAACATTTTTGCAGTGCTGTGATGATCTCATGTTTGTTCTTAGTGTGGGCACCTTATCAGGCTGCTGTGATTAAGGCTGACACTGTTTGCTAATAGCACGCTAGGAGACAATATGGCCAACACAATATAATGCTTCTAGATCCACCAGACTAACAAGTTAACTAAGAAGATCAGGAGCATTTTTATTATGACTTTAGAGTAGATCTTAAACCACAAGTGACATACTACACCATCCATTTTGCCACTGACAGGGATGCAGGCGATGCATTCTTCAGACCATGAAAAAAGGAGCTGGTTTCTTATTCAAACTATTTGCAAACTGAAAGGAAGGAAAAAATAAACAATAAAACAATCTGTTGGGCTAGATAAGTTCGGTAGGTAGAATTTCTGGCAATAATAATGGACATTCAGCACAGAACAAATGGTTGACTGTTCAAAAACATGCTTTAACCATGTGCAGTTGCTCATGCAAAGCCAGTGACTGAAGGACCCTGAGGACACAAGGACTTTCAGGGAGCAGCTGGGAGATGAAGAAGGTGTGCAACTGTCAGGACAACTTTTAATTCTGCTGGGCCTGAACTGTCCAGGAAGCAAAGCATATGTAAAACAAGAGCACTTTGATTCCACAAGTGATCTGCTGGAATCTTCTTGACAATTGTCTACATAAACCCATGCACATCTCAGGAAATCAGCTTGTCCCTCTCAAAAACATGACTTACACTCTATTCCTAATACCTTTTCAGCTACACAGATCAAGCAAATTCCCTAAAACAATGGAATGAGGTAACATTTTGTAAGCAAGATGTCCACAGTATTTGGCCAGAATGATTTAGAAAATAGTCCTGAAAGGGGTATTTAGGGAGACATGGCAGACCTAAGCACACTGCAATTGTTTATATTTATATTAATATTGCCTTTGGATGCAGCAACTACTTATCTGTGAGAGGGGGATGATGAAGAGATTTACATGGATAAAGCACAACACAATGAAGATAGGAGATTTACACACTGTAACATTACATAAGCTTAAACCACAGAGACTGAATCATTTGTGGCATTTTTCCAGACTTAGAAAGCTTTAAACATGGATTTTTTTTTTCCCCCACTTAGATATTACAAAAATAGATATAAAAAATAACAAGGACAGACTGGAAACAAACAGAGGATCGTGGTTTCCAGCTTTGCAGGGACTGAAACAAGCCTGTTTATACTGAGGTATTTGTTCTCAATTAGGAAAACACATGTAAGTCCATGCATAAATATAGGTGGGACTAACTGTTAGCAGAATCAGTATCCAGTTGAAATTAGTCAGAGAACATGATTTTGAAATAATCTGGGCACTGATTATGCATTTTGCATTATTCTTAGTTCTCCAATTTTATAAACTATCCCTGCTAATCCATAGATAGATGTTACGTGGAGTGTGAAAGATATTGACCTTTCGTTTTGTTACAAACCTGAAGTTTATCCAATATTCAAAATCCCTGTGGTAAACTTGCACCAAGTTCTAAATAAACACAGGTTTTATTTGCTTAGGAGCTATGTGGATCTCAGAAGATTCAGAAGATTTGAAACAGGGAAAACTTGTGTTCAGAGACTGGTTCTACCTTATTTATACTGATACTATGTCTTTCAACCATGCAATACTGAAACAAAGAACAAGCTGACCCTGATATATCCACTGTTGATGATGTTTTTAATGAAACTCAAGCAATCTGAAATTACACTGAGCATTGGTTGTCTGGGAGCTCTTATCAATATATTCCATTATGGAAATTTTAGGAAAAAAATAGTTTAAATGGATAACTCAAGTATGCTGCTGAACCAAGAAAGTAAGTTTGTTTTCTTGAACCAGTGTCATGATCAGAGTCCGGTCCCTGTCAGAGGATTTGTCTATTATTGTGTTTCATTGTCTCAGGCTTGGAGGAGTAGTGGGGATGCAGATGGTCTGTCCACCATTGGTTTTTTTATATTGTCTTGGGCTTGGGGTAGAGGACGTGCACTCAGAGGGGTTTGGGAGGGCCATTTTATTCTTTGTCTCATGGCAGTGGCTGTGGTCACACCGCTTAGGTGAGCATTTTGCCTGTAAAACTTTTTTTTAATACACTTTGTTATGAGGATTGTTGCTGTTACTGTCCATTTTCTTATCTCATTGCCATTTCCAGTAAATTGCTATCTCACAATTTAATCTCTGCCTTTTGTCTCTCTCGTTTGAGGGGGTAGGCAGAAGGGAGTGGCTTCATGGGCCTTAATTTCCAGCTGAATTTTTATTTGCTCGGAGTTTCTTAGCCAATATTCTGAAACATAGCTTCAGAGTGGTGCATTTGTACACATACACACACACTAACAAGATATTTGGCATTCTACCCATGTCATCAACTACTCTGGTCTATTTCATTCCCTGCTTTTCAGAAGGCAGATACAAGCCAGGAAAATACTGTTTATGTTTTCCAGAAAACTGAAAGTCTCACCAAAGAGTGTTTATCACAGAGAATTTAGCACATGATTCAGTTGAGTAATTTCATCCTTGCTAATAAGTCATAACTGCCTGCTAGTTTTTTCTTCATGCTATAGAATGAAAGAAATTATGTATGTAGGATGTTTAAAGACATCTATAGTGATTTTTTTGGAGCAGCTTTCCCCAGCAATTGAGCAGTACCAAGTAGATTGTTCATAGTACTTTAATAAACCTATCTCAAAATTATCACCATTGATTATCCTGTTTCATGAAATGGAATGTTACGGCACAGAATAATCAAAAGATTTGTCCAGGAAGCAAAGAGCAGAGCCAAAAAGTGAGTCCAGGTGTTATTTTGTCCAAGGACAACTAGTCTGTAATATTCCATGTGAAAAAACATATAGGCTACACCGATGATCACTGAAAACTCTTTATGAGGAGGAAACTGGAGTTTTTTAGCCTGGAGGAAAGGAGGCTCAGGGGAGACCTTCTTGCTCTGTGCAATAACCTGAAAGGAGGGTCTAGTGAAGTAGGGGTTGGTCTTTTCCAAGTAATAAGTGGTAGGACATGAGTAAATGACCTTAAGTCATGTCAGGGAAGGTTTAGATTAGATAAGAGGAAAAATTTCTTTACCAAAACAGTTGTCGAGCATTGGAATAGGCTGCCCAGGGCAGGTGGAGTCACCACCCCTGGAGGTATTTAAAGATGTGTAGATGTGGCACTTGGAAACATTGTTCAGGGATGACTTGACAGTGTTGGGTTAATGGTTGGGCTTGATGATCTTAAAGATCTTTTCCAACCTAAGTGATTCTATGGTTCTATGTTTCTATTATTTACATCCAATAACATTACAATAAATCTGTTCCTTATGATCAGCCAGGGAATGTCAGAACAATTTCAAATATTAACACATCATCTTGGTTTTGGGATTTTTTTTAGGAACTTGATCAAAGTCTGGTGGAACTTAGCATGAAACTGCTGATTTCAAAGTGAATGATTTACCACCAGCTCTTATTGATAGCTTTTAAGTTTTGCCTCATATGTGCCTTAATTCCAAATCTCTCAGGTGCCATGATGTACATGAGGGTGATCTGCACCTTTGGATAAACTGCTTGTTGTCATCACATACCAGGGAAATTCTCTGGGGTAATATTGGGTGGTGATTAAGGAGAACTCTGACTTACAGCCAAGAACAATAAGGAGTTTTTAATACAACAGGTAAGTTAATAAACACCAAAATAAAGAGTCCATGAGGGAGAATGATGTCTGGACGTATCTTACATGCTGCCTTGTCATCAACTGTTTTTTAGTGTGTAGGTTTTAGTGCAAGTTCCTTAAGGAGAAAGACATCTTCACATCACAATGCTCCTGTCATTGAAAACCACCTTCTGCTATCTCTCCTGTAATAAGAGAGTAATAAACTCACCTGAAACATGATCTCCTCATCCATCTTAATTATTGAGCAGTGCCACTTTTGGGAAAATGCAGACTTTCTGCCTCAGAATACAGAAGATACAACTATGCACACAGTGCTGAGCAAAGATTGGATGTGAACACTGTAACCTGCTTCTACTCCTGTGGTGAGGCAGGTGACTGTGGCTGGACACAGAACAAGCAGAAGGATATTCATCTTGTCAGCACAGGAGGATGTGGCAGTTGTGACTTTGCCTTCCACCTTCTCAAACTGGGATGGAATATGCTCTAAGGGAGTCACGTGGGCCATAATTTTATCTACTGATACAAAGATCCTGGATGCAGGTCCTTGCAGCACTGGGAAGGTATCTTGTCCATCTCATCAACACTGTCTTTCTTTAGTAACTCTAAAATATGCAAATATTTTCTCTAATGGACCAATTCTTTTTAATTGACAGCTCCATTGCTGATAAAATGCAAAACTGTAATGAGACACAATGCTTTTTGGTGAAGCTATGATTCCTCAATTGCAATATAGGCCAGAAGCCAGGATGTCAAGTGAGGAATGTGTAAGAACATTCCACATTTTTATGAAGGGATTCAGGATTAAAATCTTGGAGCATCTTTATTGTCTGGAGGCCAAACAGACAACCACTTTTGCCACACTCCATATGAAGAACAGAAAAGGGAAGTGGGTTCAGATGACTGAAACTCTATAAGCGGGCCTCAATACAGTCCTCTTTTGGAATGGTTGAGTGGCATTTTTACTCTGTAGCAGCAGAATAATCAGGAGTGTAAACCAATTGGTACCAAGGAGAGAGTACCTGGAAAGCACTTCCTGAAGGAGCTGTGAGAAAGCTAAAGATCATTGTTCTTAAACAACAAAACCCTACAGAACTGCTGCAAAGTTTGTTGAGCTTTGGGATTCTTGCTGTACTGCAGAGACTTGGTTCTGGCAGGAATGAAGTTCCATATTTTTCAAGAGGGATTTCAGTGTTATTGAAAGCAAGTATTTGCTGTGAAATCAATGGACTTTGCATACTCAGAGACCTTTGAGTATCTGGGCTGTACTCCAATATGAGAAATAAAAGCTGGTGATGAGAAAAATGGACTTTAGAACAACAATACTGAGTTAATGGAGGTATTTCAATTCTGTTTCCTAATTGTATGCAATCCCATAGCTCACAGAGGAGACACAAGGTGAGAAATTTGGCTCCTGTTGCAATCCCATAGCTCACAAAGAAGACACAAGGTGACAAATTTGGGTCCTGATGTTTTATGCTACACAGTTTTTATTAACTTTAGAACAAAATTCTGAAGTGAAAAGAATATGATTAGAAATGAGTAAAACTCAAGTGAGGATAAAAAAAGAAGCTGAAACAACCTGATTTCTGAATTGTATCCTAGGATTAACGATAGTATTAGGATAACTGAGCATTTTCCAAAACTTCTCTACATAGGGATGGGCTGGAAACACCAGTTCTCCTTCTTTCTGCACACGGAATGGAGGCAACCTGTGTCCTATTAAACCTCTGTTGGGTTAAAACACATTTAGGTACTTTTCCAGGTGTTTGAGCTGTAATTGCATACACTGCTGCCATTCTTTGGCCTCCTTTAGGAGAATGACCACAGTAATTGATCACAATGCCCTATTCAGTCTTTGTGCCTTTCTGAACTTGGATAGTATTAGAGGAAAATTATCTTAGAAATATCTACTCAAGTGAAGATAACAACTTAGCCAAGTAAGTTTGTGACTAGAATTGAGCAGAAACTTTCAAAAAAAATGAGACAACTGTGATTCTTTTAAAGTAAACCTTTTGATAAAAATAACTTAGAAAAAAAGGTTGCGGTGTTTGTGTGTTTGTGTGTTTGTTTGTTTGTTTGTTTGTTGGGGCATTTGTGTTTTATTAGAAGTTCCCAGTTAAAAATAATGCTCTTGTTAGTATTAAGATCTTCTATGCAGGGAAAAGATTGTAATGGCTACACTTAATTCACACCAAACTTTTTTTTTTTTTAAATAAGGAAAATGTGTCTTGATTTAAAAACAAAAAAAAAAGACACCAAATATATCAGATGGTTTTAGGATCATCTCATAAACATCTCATGAAAAAAACAAAGCGATGTTTGCTTGTATTTTTCCGAGAATTATTGTTGAGGCATGTTACTGCTTCTCACAATCCTGGAAATACCCAAAGCTTCTTGTCAGCAGATAATAATATATCTATGTCCATTGTCTGGAGGTTCTAAGCCCAAGAACTTCTGAAGCAGGAAGGAACCCATTGAATTGCACAGGAAAATTTTGTTACAAGCTCACTTGCAAGGTAGCTGGTACTTTATATAGCATCTACATTCCAGTGTAAGAGTGTTGGTAGGACAAGAGGTAATGGGTATCTTCAAACTAGATCTAAGGAAGATTTTTTTCTTATGATCAGGGTTGTAAAATACTGGAACATTTTGCCCAGAGAGGCTGTGGATGCCAGTTCCCTGGAAATATTTAAGATCAGGTTGGATGGAGCTCTGAGCAACCTGATATGGTTGAAGATGCTCCTGCTCATTAAAAGAAGGTTTGATTAGATAAACGTAAAGGTCCCTTCCAACCTAAAATTTTCTTTGATCCTATGATATGTTGAATGCTGACTCCTTTTCCCAATGGGAACCTGATTTATAAGACAAAGAGCACCACAGATAAAGACATCTAAGCAGCTGATCAGGGTCTTGTCCTAAACTGTAGAAGGGAGGGGCCTGGACCTTGTGCTACTCTTTGTGCACCAAAACATTATGAACAATGACTATATGGATGAAATTGAGCTTAATTCTGAGCTGCAGTGACAAAAACTTAAATTGAAAGTGCTCTTCCTTAAATGTAAATCATATTAAATATCTACTTTTATTTATCTGGGGCAAAATTTATTTTGTTTATTTATTGTACTGGACTGGGTATGTGAGCATAGATTCTTCAACACATTTATTCTCAACAGTAAAATACCATTTGAAAATATAAATGAAGAGAAGAAGGAAATAAAGGTCTTATCTCTACACTCCAATTTTCTATGACATTCATTATAAAATGTTGATGTATGGTGTTCATCAACCTCTTTCCCACAACAGTTGCAAGCACGACTTTTGAAAAATCATGTCCAGCTGTTGATACATCATGCCAATCACAGTTACCCTTTAAATATATTTACCAAGAGGAATATTTTGAGAAAATATGTCTGACGGTGACTAATTGACTTTTATGCAACAGCTAGGTATTAGGAGAGTTTAAATTGAAGGTATTATCTGGGTTTACTGGCCTTGTCATTTTTATCCCCCTTTAAGACTAAATTTATTTATGAAGTAGAACTAATTCAGTGAGGGATAAATTTGGTGCATACCAGCTCCTTGCAGTCATTTTATTCAATTAACATTTTGGTTTAAACGTTGTTCACGTGTGTGTGAATTTGTCATTTTTTGTCTGCACTGTGCTATGTGCTGCAAAGTGGAGGCTTGGGAGATGAAAGGCACAACTGCTGAGTAGTTTTGAATGAGCAACATGAGACACTGACAACTCAACTTTTAGAGTATTTAGGATTTTTGCAGGGCTGATTTAGATATAATGGATAACATGAAGTCTGAACATGGAGTTTTTGTATAGTGAAAAGGTAGTCTAGTCTAACAAACTTTTTTTTTTTTAAATTAAATATTTCAAATGCAAACACATTAGTAGAAATGTAGTCTCACATACCCTTCTCACTCCTCAAAATATCACAGACATCTACTCGATAAACATTGTTTTAGCTTTGACAGAACCACTCTGCAGCTCCCACAAATTCCCTGTAACTTCTTCCCTCACATATTTGGGACTGCCTGGATTTACTCTTACTGTTTAAAGACATGATTCCACAAAGGATTACCTCTGGATGTGAAGAGTCTTCACATGAATATCCCTCATCTCAGGGTTTTAAAGCGTCTGAGATGGTTATTTAAATAAACACGTGTATTGCAGCTCATTCTCTAGGAACGGGATAAGAAAGAAAGAAAGAAAGCTTACTCATCTGGGTTTAATAAAAACTTTTCATCTTTTCTATGTCATACATTATTTTAGGGACATATCTAGGTATTTCTAGGTTACAGATGGGCAGAAAATTACTTCAAATTATAAGCCCTGAAAAGCTTTTATAAGCTTTTCCTTCCAAGTCAGGTGAAAAGGCACATCTTTCAAAGTCTGTCATTGAACAAAAATGTGAATATGGGTGCAAAGTCCACATTAAAAATACCCAATGAGGTAACAGGTTCAAGTGCAACAGACAAGAAATTTAAGCTGTAGTCTCTGTCCTGCTTACCACAACTCCAAAGAAAACAGAAATCTGACAGACTATATAAATGAAGTTGCTTCTTTTGGATGAAAGGCTACTTTGGAAAAATTTCAGGTGGCAGAACCAACATTCAAATCACTGCTCAGCATTAGGCAGAGTAAGGAAATCTATTGGAGACTCATACACCCTAATGAAGTAGCCCTGCTACTCCAGTGTAGCCTTCTTTCTTACCAAATTTCATCTACACATAAGGAAGCTTTTCTTGATGATGTGTCCTCTTCATTCTGAAAAAATAAGCACCTGTTTGAAAATGAAAACACACAAATGAGCCCCTGGAAAACAGATTTTGGCCTTGGCCAAGAAGTATTACAAAGTGCACAGGACACTCCTTTGAGATGTTCATGACTCTGTTGGCATGACTGATTCAGATTCTGACCAGCTCAATTACAACAATATCAAAGCAATCTCCATATCATTATTTTATTTTTTTTTAACTGCAGTCTTCATTTTGTCAGCATGTCTTTTTGATCACGTAAAAGCACTCTCATCATCCCTGATGCTCTACTTTTTCATAGTGTTTTTAAATGAAGAGAATTCTGGTATGTTCTGTTGTAATTTACCAATGCATTGCATTAGGGTAAAGAGCAGCTCAGTTTACCTATGTACATGTGCATATGCAATTTTCTTCTTGTCTTCTATTTTCAGTGATGGAATGGAGTTCAAGGATGCAATTTTGTCTGTGTACCTATTATTCCAGATTTCCTTAATTTTCTTAACAATTACTCAATTGAGTTCTTAAGTTTGCCCACACAGCCACTTTCAATAAAATTATTCTTAATTAAAGGTGTTATTTGAAATGGATTGCTTAAGCATATGAAATTACTATGTGTTTTATTCCAAATGGAATAAAAGCAGACTTAACTGAATTTCCGTCATTCACTTCCAAAGCAAATAGAACCCGAATTTATCAAATTCGGTGTGGTTCCCTGAGGAATTTAAATCAGGATAACTCCTCCGAAGACAAATGTGTCATGACCTATTTGTGTTGCGCTCTGGGCCCACAGGCTTCAAAGAAAGGAAAACAGGCATAGATGGGACAGTAGCACTTGAGGAAAGAAAGAAAAAGATTAAAGAATTCTGACCAGCTACCTGCACACTTCATAAATATTTAATACATTCCTGTGTGTAAAATTGATCGTCCAGAATGCAATTTCTTACATGTGCCTAGTAGCACTATATGAGTAGACATGACTATGCTATCTCTTCTAAGAGACTAAGCTTCCATGAAAGTGGGAAGATTTAGGGTGTTGAAAATCTAACAGGAGAATTTCCAATCTGATCAGAAGCAACTTGGCAACCTCTTTTGCCAATCAGCACGAGAGTTAACTACATCATTATACACCCATGTATAGAAAGAGCCTGGGCAACTGGATTAGAAGTCAAAATGGACTGAAAGAGCCAGGGCTTTTAAAACATCTTCTAGCAGTGGTACACATCTAGGACATTGCAGACTAGATGAAGAAAAGGAATTTTTAAACCATCCATTAAACAAACTCTTAAAGCAGTATAACATTCACAGTATTTTGAAGACTGTTAAGATGAATTCTCATGAATTCTTGTGTGCTCCTTCATGACCCCACAACATCCATCACCCCAATATAACATACAAAACATCTTAGAAGAATATCAAAACTATGACCAGTTCTTCCTGGACTGTGAACTGGAAGATTTATTTTGAGGTAAATTGTACACAGAGAGGGTGGATGTGGGAGGAGGCTGGTGTGAATTCTTTATCCACAAATCAGTGACCTCTTGGAAAGCTTCAAAAAGCTCTGTCTATGTGATGAAGGAGGCAGAAAAGAAACATATGCTGTGATCTGTTCACAGCAACAGGCATGGGAAGGAGAAAGATCTTAGGAATTCAAGGAAAGAAGGAAAAAGGCTGTGAGAGCCTGGCCAGTATCCAGTACCCGTTATATCCTGCTAATAACATTTTTCTGTGCTCTAGTTAAATTACACACTGCTCAGTGTTCCATTTCTTACATTTGTGTGGTTAGCAGCATGCCAGCAGACATGTCTATAACATCACATCTGCTAAAACACTGATTATTCTCCTAGGGAGGTGGGAAACTTGGGGGTACAAATCTCCTCTTGGAAACAGCTGACAAACAAGCTGCTGTTCTGAACAGAAGGTACTTGGAAACTTGGCTTGGAAGATGGGACATGTAGAATTCACAAAAGCTGACAAGAGAGTGCTTTAAAAGAAAAAAGGATTAGCATAAAAAAATTGAATTCTTCTTCATCATAAATATTGATGTTTTTCACATATTAATGAATATTGAAAGAGTTTCTTTAGATGAGATTATTATTTTCTGTTTATTTTTTTTCACGTTCTGATGATTACATAAAAATGTCATTGCTTACATAAAGATTATCGGTGAGTAATTTTATCTTGACATAGAATGCAAAGGTAAGATGTATTAGAAGAGATTTTGGCCTGATCATTTTTGATGAACCCAGGGTCTCAAACAAGCTTTTTGTGTTTCGCTCAAACAACTATAGATTATTCATCACTGTCATACTGCTGATTTCAGGAGCTGTACACCATATGTGAATAAAGTTAGATTCTTCAGCAGTTTGAAGAGATGATATTTTAACTAATACATGATTTTACATGAAGTGCGTTTTTACCCCCTGTTAGAATTTTGTGACCTACAGTAAGTAATTGAGTACTAATTCCTTCCTCAGTGAACAAGGAATTATATCTGTCAGAAAACAGGACCAGGACTAAAGACACAATGGAAATACTAGCTTTGCATTCTCTTTGTCACATCTGTGTGCCTGCCTTGGGACAATATTTCCCTTTACCTATTTAGCTGATTTATAGGATTCTATTCAGATGTAACAATTCAGCAAAATGGAATTTTCTTACTGGTCTAGCAAATATTTCTGGTTTTGAGATTTCTTATAGGCTGTAATGACACAGGATATGTAAATGCAGAACCACATGGAACACAATTTAATTATTTACTTATTTTACATATTTTCCTTTCATGTGAACCACAGAATTTCAAACTGGATGCGGTATTAGGGCTGCTGTGGAAGACAGCAATCCTAACCATGAAAATAGCCTGAAGAGGCTGGTCTTTAGTGACTTAGTCTGCTTTTGAAGGTCTACATTTTTCCATTTTTATTAGCAGATTTTCATGATTATTTTAATAGTTCTAAAACAATTTGCCAAATTATCTTAATCATCTGATGATAAAGTAGTTGAATAATTTCTTTTCTTCCATTTACGGCATTTTTTTCCCTCCAGCTGTTCCTAACAGAATGTAAGACTGAATATACAAACATTGTGTGCTTTTTTGAAGTTCTGCTTCAATGTCGGATATTGTATGAAATATGGTCTGTGATGTAACCATGTGCAGAAAACAAGGTTCTTCTTGTTAGTATGGGTTCATTAAATCACCTGTCTGATTCTTGCACAGCTCCATTTTCTTTTCAACATCATGGCTTTCTCATAGCAGGGATTTGTGGAACTGAACTTCATCCTGCACTGATTATGCTGCTAATCTCAGGAGAGAATCAGCTACCTTTCCCAATCATAAATGATGAGTATAGAATATGGATAAAGATATTTTAAAAAGGTTGTCAGCTGAAAAATCAATTATAAACTGTAAAGTTATACTTAATCAACATTGTAGCCCTTGATAGACATGTAGAAGGATATTTGGTGAAAGAGTATTGTGACAACACACCAAAAGAGTGTTTAGAACATTATTTAAAAGTGGAATCACAAAACAAAACTCAACCACAAAAAGGAAGCCTACAGAGGGCAGAAGCAAAGACAGGAGCCTGGAAGGAATACACAGAGGCTCGTCATGACCCAGCAATGTGCACTCACAGTGCAGAAAACCAGCTGTATCCTGGGCTGCTTCAAAGGCAACATGGCCAGCAGGTCGAGGGGGTGATTCTGCCCCTGTGCTCTGCTCTGGCAAGACCCCAGCTGGATTATTGTGTTCAGTTTTGTGATCTCCAGCACAAGATGGTCATGGACCTGTTAGAGTGAGTCCAGAGGATGAAGATGATCAGAGGGAAGGCTGGAGCACCTCTCCTATCAAGACAGGCAGGGAGCATTGGGGCTGTTCAGCCTGGAGAAGAGAAGGGTCAGGGGAGACCTTTTAGCACCTTCCAGAACCTAAAGATGGCCCATACAGGAAAGCAGGAAAGAGAGTTTTGACAAGAGCAAAGAGTGCTGGGATGAGGGGGAATGGCTTTAAACTGAAAAAGGGCAGGTTTTTATTAGATATTAGGGAGAAATTCTTTATGGGGAAGGTGGTGATGCACTGGAACAGGCTGCCCAGAGAAACTGTGGATGCCCCAACCCTGGAAATGTTCAAGACCAGGTTGTTTGTCCTTGAGCCCTTGTGGGGCTTTGAGCAACCTGTTCTATTGGAAGATGCTGCTGCCAGGCAATGTAAGGGCAGTATGAAAACACATACAAAAAGCACATACAATATGACATTTCCTAAAATGTCAACTCCCTGTTATATGGAATCTGTAACAAAATGGCAGCACCAAGTTTTCTGTGGGAAAGTATTTCCTGTTGTAACATCCCTCTGAATTAACCAGCTCAGGTGGCAGTGGGGCCATTGCTCCTGCCAGTCTTTTCCAGGGTAGTCTGTGACCATGTGAGGTGTTTTACAAAATTTCAGACCCCCAAAAAGATGTTTGGGTCTTCTTTCTTGCACTGTGTAGTACATGTCTATGCCCAGGGGCTGACAGTGGGGCTGCAGGGTGTTTCCTCTGTGGGGAGAGGGTGCTGGACACAGAAGGTCCCAGCTAGCTCCAGTGACCCACCCAGGAAACAGCCAAGCCCTTCAGCAAAGCTGGGGGAGCCAGGGGAAACAGATTCCAGAAAGGGCTACAGGCAACAGCAGCAGAGGAAGAGGGAGCCAAGAAAGGAAGAGCAGCAGAGGGACCCCAAAGGGGGCCTAAGGAGGAGGGCAGAAGGGGCTTCAGACCTGGAGCAGGGATCTTTCCCTGGCAGGCCCGGAGAGACCTCTCTGGAGCAGAGACTCCCCTGCAGCTCAGGGAAGAGGAGTCAGGAGCGAAGGAAAGAAGAGAGGACTAGGGGAGTGTCACGGTGGGAAGGATATGTTTTAGTCTCTATTTCTCACTACCTGAATCTATTTTAACTGACAGTAAATTAAACTACTTTTCCCCAAGTCACGTCTGTTTTGCCCACGGTGGTAACTGGTGGGTAATCTCCCTGTCTTTACCTCAGTCCTTGAGATTTTCCACCCTCTTTTCTTCTCCTCTTCTGGTGAGAAGTGGGAGAGAAAGAGTGCCCAGGGAAGGGGGCCAAGGTTAACCCATGAGGCAGAGTTAGTTACCAGCAGACCACTGATGTGTTTCACCCTATGGAGAGGCTAAAACACGTCACTGAAATCTCCCACTGCTGAAGCAGAAGGAGGGGACACCACTTCAGTCACTTCACTGCTGCACGGCCATTTTTAAGTTAGCACAGGCTCGTAGGGTATCTGCACCCACAGGCAGCACTGTGACAGCATGAATTAAGGAAATACTGATCTAATGTCTTCTAGTCATACTGTTTTCCCTTTTTGCTTTGGCTTGATGCACCCATGGGTCATTTCCTTTGTGAAAACACTTGCATAAGTGTGATCTCTGTGGGCATGAAACCCTCAGGTGACCCATAAAATAAGTACAGTAGAAAAATGTACAGCTTTCTCTGAACTGCTTCTCTGAGAGATCAAACAAGCCCCAGCACTGGTGTGAAGTAGGAGATGAACATGAAAGTTACTCAGGGCCTGAAGAGAAAGGCAATGAGACCATCCTGTGGCAGAGAGAGACCAAGGTGTGACATCGCTTTCACTGTAACACAGAACTGCAACTTAACTGTTCACAGAGAAAACACCCCAACTAAATAAAGTACATTCTTTGGCACTGAGATCACGTAGCACAGCAGCTTTGTTGCAAGTGTTCCAAGATTCAATGGCAAGGCATTTTTGAGTGTTTACACTCAAAGATGGGCATGGAGGATGGGGTCAGGGAAAGCTTTTCATTGACTCACGTATTCTGAATTGCTTCTCAGTGGGGAGTTTAGATGTGGCTGAATCCAGACTTAGTCCCAGACTTGGTCAGTGGATTGTGTCTAAAGGATTAGATACGTGCAATCTCTTAAATCACTTACCTAAGATTTAAAACTTTTCCAATTCACTGAGTATTTGACACAGAAAAGACTCTCTTGGCCTCTAGAAGTAACCTTGAGAGGTGTAACTGCTCAAGGGGAGATCCTGGCATGCAGCTCACTGCCATCTTATTTATGCCCACTATTTATGGAGTAACATGATTGATCCAGTTATATTTGCATACTGACTAAAGATGTTAGTTTCTTCCAAACCTAGTTTAAGTCAAGGTGCTTGACCAGCACCATTGGTTAAGCAGGTGCATTGCTTAAATTAGCCCTTGGCTATGATGTTGTTCTCTGCTTCCCCTGAATCCAGTGTGAGTGACCAGACAAATAGATTACAGCTGTCACTGGAGTTTATCACCTGAGTAGGGTTACAGGAAACAGAGGTCAGGTTGGGACAGCTTTCTTGTCCACACCATAAAATAGTCCTTTTATTCAAAATAGTAAGGTCCTAAGTGCCTAATTAGAGCAGTCCCTGATCTTATCTAACTCCTGACTGCCCTCAGGCATTACTCGATAAAGTTCAGATTGACCCAAGCCATTGACCTGGCCATTTTTAATTTATTAGTATGGACACAGCCATGTCTGTTCACTGAAATGTGTTTTTTAGTGTCTCTTTCAGGACACACTCTCTGATTAACAGTCACGGAGGGCAAAATTCATCTTCACATCAAAATATCTATTCCATAAGGATAAAAACATAGGCTACTGCCTAAATATTGGTATGTAAAGCCATATGAAATGTCACATATATTTGAGAGCTAAGGAGATAGGGAGATCTGTCATTAGACCTGTGCCATTCTTCAGTGGCATATGAGTTGAGAGAAAATAAACCAGATGAAATCAGAGCTATGTAAGGTGTAAATCAAACAGTGGAAACAGTGGATTTCCATTATAATTAGTTAAGTGAATGAATTTTCACCAGAGCTGAAATTCAGTTTTCTATGCAAAGAGCTCTGTCACCACCTGAGTTGCCTAAAGCTGCCAGAAACCTTCACACTGAGCTGGCAAATATAATAGAGAACTTAGGACCTTTTGGAAAGTGACAGCCATGCATGATACTCTAAAGCAACTGAAATTACAGTAGGTAGCTCAGGGTGAAAAACTGAATCAGGCCAAAAAGCTCTTAAAGTATTGTAGCAAGTGCCAGTATTAACAGTTTATATGGTAAACTGGGGCAGCAAGCCATCAATTATTTAAAATAAATTTGATCAGAATTTTCCTCTGGCACTAAATTTGAGTGAAACAGAATGGCCTCTGCTTTTCCTGTAAAACTCTCTTAGCCTCCAGATCAGAGCAGCCACATCCTAAATGCCTACTGGGAATGATCTCAAGCTTGCATGAAGGCCTAAAATGAGGCTGTCCTAAGGCTGTCCCAGATTAAAATCATGCCAAAGTTAATAAAAATTTCACTGTAGGTAGAATGAAACTTCAGAACCCATGGATGTTCCTTCAAGCTGTTTAATTAAGTAGAAAAGGCATAATGAAGGGATTTATAATATAGACAAAAATGGCTTCTATATCTGAAAGTGAGAGTTTTGCTCATCCCATCTTGATGAATGCCATTGGTGCCACAAATGGTTTAAGAATAGAATTTCTTTGACTGCTAAGAAGATGGAAAAATAAGAATTTTAGAAAATTCTCCTGGTCACCCATCTGCAGCTTCAAGAACATTAGTAAAACTGGAAATCAGACAGAAGGACATACTTTAGGAATTAGCTTTCCTTATTATTTAAACTTTTCTCCCAATCCCTTTCTTCTTTCTGAGAGCAGCATGGATTATTCTCCACTTCAGTCATCACCCTAACAAAAGCATTGCACTAAAAATCTGCTGGTTTTGTTTTGCTACAAAAAAACTCCTGCTCAGATATAAGGCCTATTTAATCTTAGTCCAGAGCAGTAACACAAAGGTTTTCTCCCCTCAAGCAGAGGTTGCAAACCATTTTGTTTAATAGATGCCTATCAGGAAAGCCTGTGATTCCTCATGTGTGAATGAAGCTATTAAACCCCAAACCTTATTACACAAATAATGTCCATTTTGATATTTCAAAGTACTTTTAGCAAGGTGCTCACAAGAGTGTTGTAAATGATCCGTAAACAGTGGAACACTACAGGGACAAATTGTAGACTGGGCAATTTATTTTCACAGAAGTTTACTGCCAAAGGAGAAACCAATCACTGTTGAGGGTCACTTGAGGGCCCAACCCTACAAAAGTTCCTCTGCTGTGTCTTCCTTGCTCGTGGTGTGACACTGTGCAAATCAGGAAGATTAATCCTGTGAATAAGGTATTCTTAGGTGAGTAAGGGGTTTGAGGTATTGTGTTTTGTAATCATACAAAACAGGTATTCCTGTAGGTAATTCCCTCACGTTCCTAGGTAATTTCTTTTATTCTTTCTGTCAGATATGCCACCACCATAAGCATGAGGAACTACAACTAAAACGAGGAAGTAAAACTTTAAAAAAGGAGCCAAGCAAGGATTTCACATGATACTTTGTAAATTAAAAAATAGTCACTTCTTGAAAGTGTAGGTTTATTCAATATTCCTGACTTCCAGGAAACTGGAAAGGTGAGGTAACAAAACTATTTTCGCTGAAGTGTATCATGTGCAATGCTTTCAATTTATCCCAAACACATTTAAAAGGTCTGAATTTCAGTAGTGCATTTTTTTATTAATTTTCTTTACTGTATGTCAAAATGGGTTTTGATCCTGCATGTCACCATTTCCTGTTTCTAAACTAGAGTTAGTATCCAATAGCACAGGATGAAAACCTTTAAAATCCCACTTCCTGGGACCAGCTGAGGTGACAGAACTGGTGATAGAGACTTCAAAAGGATGGTGGTTTCATGACATTTGTTGTATTATTTTGAAGGTCAGTAAGGGGCTGATTCTGAAGAAAATCAGCAGAAACAGCTTTATGTTAATCTATGCCACTGGTAATTTTTCTGTTCTTGAAGCTTATTTCAGATTCCCTGTGGTGGGTTTGACCTTGGCTGGCTTCTTCCAGAAGAAGTGGCTCACCTAGCCACTTTCTCACTCCTCCTCCTCCTCAACATGACAGCAGAAGAAAAGATGTAAAATGTAACATAAAAGCAGGTTTTTTTTCCCTCACATCTTTTCTCACTCCTCTCTCACAGCTGCTACAGCGTTTTACATTCTTTTTCAAATGTGTTTTCACAGAGATATCACCCGCTCTGCTGAAGAAGCAGCCTTTGGCCAGTGGCGGGGCCATTTTGGAGTCAGCTGGAGCCAGCTGTGACCAACATAGGGTGAGCCCCTGATCTCTTCTCAGAAAAGCTTCCCCAACTCCCCACACCTTGCCATATTAAAAAAAAAAAAAAAATACACCGTTATATCTATTACTCTGATATTAACCTCTATCACAACCTAACCTGCATTTTGGGAAGTACTACTCAGCGTCAGAGCATTTACATTCTGCTCTTGTGTCAGCTCAAAATACTCATCATGTGCCTTCATACTAGGTTTATTTCCAGGTGCACCTGTGGCACAGTGGGAAACTGGATAGAAGAATAATGAAAGCAGCTGTAGTCATGTAGCTGGTCTCCAGTGATTCTCAGACTGCCTCGTTGTGCATTTCTCATTAGGAGTGTGAATAATATAAACAGTTCAGGTTTTTTTTTTAGAGACACCTTAGGCATCTTTATCTCACCCTTATGCTTTTCATGCTAAGAATGATATCAAATCCAAATTCAATAGAGAAAGGTTCCCTCAGGACTCAACCAATATTCAGTCTAGATTCCCTGCTCTTACTCACAGGTTCTGCCATATAAGACTTTCCTTTTGCTGAGTACAAATCAGAAATTCATTCCAGAATCAAATCTGGAAGCTCAAAATCATTGAAAGATTAAGCCAGGTGTGTAAGTTGTTCCACACCTCGCAGTAGCAGTGCCCACTAGAGTCAGTTGTCCTCATCCTTTAGTGAAAGCTGGCTGGATACCAAACTGTCATGGTTTGACACTGGCCCCATGCCAGGCACCCACGAGAGCACCCTTGCTCACCCTCCCCTGCCATAGCTGGGCAGAGGAGGGAAAAGGAAAAAAATTAATGAACGCTTCATGAGTGAGATAAGGACTGAGAGAAGCACTTCAAGGGTGAAACAGGCTCAGCTTAAGTTGTGAAGTGAATTTATTGCTAACAGAGTCAGAGGAGGATAATGAGAAGTAAAAGAAGCCCTTAGAACACCTTTTCTTCCAGCCCTTCCCTCCTTCCCACAGACAGCTCAGGGAGACAGGGCACGGGGGTTTGGTCAGTTCATCACCGAGGTTGTCTTCTGCTGCTCCAGGAAAGGAGGCTTGCCCTGTGAGGCTGTGGGGTCCCTCCCATGGGACACAGTTCTCCGTGAACTTCTCCAGCACGGCTCCACTCTCATGAGCATCAGTCCTCCCAAAACTGCTGCAGCGTGAGCCCCTGCCTCGGGCACACAGTCCTCCCAAAACTGCTGCACCGTGGGTCTCTCTTTCCACGGGGTGCGGTGCTCCAAGGCCAGGCTGCTCCAGCCTGGGAGCAGGGCCCTCTCTCTCCACCGGGTCTCCCACTGGATCACAGCCTCCTCCAGGCATCCACCCGCTCCGGCACGGGCACCTCCCCCAGGGGCTGCGGGTGGATCTCTGCATCTCCTGTGGACCCCCATGGGCTGCAGGGGCACAGCTGCTTCACCATGGTCTGCACCACGGCCTGCAGAGGAATCTCGGCTCTGGCCCCTGGAGCACCTCCTCTCCCTCCTTCTTCACTGACCTTGGTGCCGCGAGGTTGTTTTCCCCCACGTTCTCACCTCCTCCTCTTCTCTGACTAGAATCCAAAGTCCTGTGACTTTGATTTTCTTCTTAAATCTGTCATCACAGAGGGTTTACCAACCTCTCTCATTGGCCCAGTTTTGGCCAGCAGCATGTCCATCTTCAGAGCCGTCAGGGACTGGCTCTGCTGGACATGGTGGGAAGCTTCCAGCAGCTTCTCAGAGGAGCTATGTTCATGGCCGCCCTGCTACCCAAAACCAGGCTGTGCCAAACCAGTACACAAACCCAAAAGAATTTTATATAAATGAGTCTTAAAACTAGAAATTGACCTAATGACAGTTACAGGTCTTTGACAGATGTTTGGAACCCCTGAAGCTCTAATATTTGTGTGTCTATGGAACTAACTTTAAAAGTAGACCAGCTTTGAGATGCAGGTCAAACTACACAATATCCAGATATCCTTTTCAGCTACAGTTATTCCATGTATCTATGATATTCTGTACTTCTAATCCCTGATAAACTGTTAAAAATTATTTTTTAACTAAAACAGTAGCTGTGGAACACAAATAGAGTTATCTCCCAGCAAAGGGGACAACTAATTCATCTGCTGCTGAACACTATTTTCAGACGTAATCACAATGTTTACTGCCTAGAATTATTGGCATCGAGCTTGTAAATATATCCCCTAAGGGAGGAAAAACACTGTAAATAACTTGCCTTTAAAGAGGAGGTTTTTTTTTATTTTTACACCAGACAACACAAGCTCTGGTTAAATGCTGAGTGTTATTTATATCCCTGTACATCCAGCCATACCTCAGCTGCTTTTTTTGATTATTATTTTTTTTTTATTTCAGTATTAATGAACACAGCAATCATTGGCATTCACTTCCAGAGTCTTAGTAGTATTCAAAATATAGACACATTAAAGGGGGGTGAACACGCCAGCTGAAAGAATAGTGTTTTCCAATTTATTTTACTATCTCGTGAATTAAGGAGAAAAAAGAGGTGGAGGGAGAAGAAAGAGAGATGAAAACAGAGATGAAATTATTCTGCTCGTATTCCTGTCCAATAAGACTGAATGGCCTAAAGGGAATATGAGCATGCGTTTTCAACATGTGAGTTGCTACCAGTTTATCAGGCAGTGCAATTTACACAACCCTTAAGGGATATTGGGTATGGATCAGTACAAGTGTCATGGGAGCACAAATTTAGCTTAAATCTGCCACACTGTGTTTTCACAAGGTGCTTACAAGAGCTTGACTCTCAGCTTGTCAGACATGATGTGCTACTTCAGATCCCTGGATCAGTCCATCTCAGAGCTCCCTGCATTATATAATTGCTCAGCAACACTTTCAGCCTGTTTATGCCATGGGCACTATAATGCAAGTTGGCTAATGGAAATTTTGCTGGCCTGATTTTCTAAAGGCAGCGGCATATATGTGTTAAAACCTTTAAAAGTTATTTAGCCCTGTTCCAAAGGTGAAAATTTCCCCCTGGAGAAGTCAGAACAAAATGTGTTACTTCTTCGAGAGAGCCTGACCTCAGATTTTTCCATGGACATTCTGTTTGTTTGTAGATAGCTAGGTAGTGCAATTTCTCCCAATTTACATGTCAAGTGTCATCTCTTCTTCCACCACCCTGCACAGGAAATAAGTAAGAGGAAAGTCCTCCTTATCTTTATGAGATGAAAAGAGAGCTGCTGTTTGGTGACCTGCTCAGTCCTATCAGGCTGGGTTAGACAAATTGTTGGAACATTTGTAATAATGAGTTCTTCAGGTGGCATCCTTTACTGCAGGATTTATCTGACTAAATGGGGGTGCTAATGTGCATTTCAGCAAGTCACTTTCGATTCCCTTTACTGCCAGAGAAGATCTAGTAATAGAGACAATGGAATTTAGAGTGTGATTCATCTCATCCTAAACAGATGCCTACATTTGTTCAGAGGAATTGCATCCTAAACTCCATTAACTGAATTGATCAGATCTCTGTTGATGATAATGGAAGCACAAATAACCAGTTAAAATTGTAGGTGCCTGTGCTGAAAGTCAGGTGAGATTGATGAGTCCTACCCCTTGTTTCTGAAACCTACTCAAACTGAGGTGTATGTTGTACACTCAGCTGCTCCATCCTATTAAAACTGAGGTCCTTCCCTGGAGGATTTCTGTTTTAATGTCTGTGGAAATCTGTCCAGGCTGGTGCAGCAAAGAAATTCCTATGCCTTCAGATTTTAACAGGAAATGAAAGTGGAGCTGCTGGTAGTAGAAGCTTGAAGCTTAATCACCTACTAGTACCCATTTCGGAGGTATAAGGCCTCTTTTTTTCTGAGTTGATCCAAAATGCCCAGTGTGTAAAGAAAATAGAGGGGTGCCATCTCCTTCAACAATGATTAGATCTTCTTAGAATAAGGATGGCCAGTACTTGAGTCAGAACAAAGGTTCATTTTCCCCAATATCCAGTTTCCTGCAAAAGTTGTAGGATGTGAAGAGTTAAATATAGTAACTGGGTGGACATAAATATGATAATTCCCAAAGTTCTCTTCCAGACCTCAGAAGAAAACTTTTCTTGCCTAATTTTAAAGCTTGCTGTTTGTTTTCCTTAGTTTGTGCAGGTTAAAACCCTTTTAATTAATACAACTTGTGAGTAGAATTATAACATATAATTCATAGTGGATGAAAGGTTTTATAATAGCTTCTTTTTGTTATCAGTTTATTATTATTAATATGCTTACAGATTATTCTACTGGTACACATTTCATCTCATCTGATGAAAGACATGACACGGTCTCAGAATAAATTGCTTTACATATTCATATGCTGAACCTGGGAATCTACTTTCTTTCCAAACAAGGGATTATTTAGTCTCCAAATAACTCTCTGGTCTTGAATGCTGGACATGAAGCAAAAAGTCAGTTATAATTTATGCTTAATTTTGTGTTCTTGACTTGAGTTCAATTTAAACAATGAAATCAATGCTTTAGTAATTAAACTTTTACCTTCACCGAAACAAGAAGAAAGTGGTAAGATCATGATGACAGCACTACGCATCCATGAAAACCGTGCTGGTAGCCTGGAATCTATTTTACAATCATTGTAGATTACATTTGTATCCAGGTAATGTCCCATCACTCTGACAGCAAATTGCAAAGAGACCTTATGCAGGTGAAATGCACATCTCTCTTGATTACTTGCGTGTAAAGTAGAAAAACATTTCCTAATTTTTAAAAGTGGAATGTCAATTAGGAAAACAAGATCAGAAACACCTTTTTTTCCAATGCTGACTTGTTTCAAATACTTCAGCTATTTAGTTTGACAAGGTGTAGATACACCCTGTACAGCCTTTTTTCCTCACTGATTTTTACCATTTTACATGTTTTTGTTTCTTCTGCCTATTAGTCTTTTACAATTCTGTCCATAGCTGTAGTGAAACGCAATGTTTGGACAACTGCATTAAGGGCCCAGTTAGAGACTTTGGCATGTTTTTAGCCTAATTTTAAGATGCGATATCCAGGCCTATTTTGGTGTCTCTTTCCTCTGTATCATCACCATGATATGTGTGTGTGTCTTCTGTGCTTCCTCTTTTCATGAATGGCACACAGATGCCAGCAGAAATGGTCTGCATGTCTGGTACTCTGCTATTTCTGCTCACCTGCTTCCGAGATCAGCAGATGGAGATGGGGTAATTCTGTAGCGCTGTAAGTCGTAAACAAGTTGGTATAAATATCACTGTCTCAAATATTACGCTGAGGTTGCTCCATTCGAACTTCTGCCTCACTGGAGCTTTGCTTAGGGTTGGTAGCATATGCTGCATGCATTTGGTTGGTTATTGTCTCCATCCAAATCAATATACAAATGCACATCTGTTGAATTGGTCTTCTAAATTTTACTCATCTTTAGACTAGAACTGACTCCCATCCTGGGAAGTGCACACCAGGTTCACAGTAAACCCTACCTTTATCCTTCCTTCTTTACTTTGATGGGCAAACTAATGGGAAATATCATTATCCCTAACACCTGGTTATTGTCCATGAAAACTACTAGGATAGTTCCCATTTCCAGATTGTGGATTCTGACTCTTTACAGCATTAGGAAAACCTTTTACACCATTTGCCTGCAGGACATACTCTGCTTTCAGCTACAAGAGGGGAGCATATAAACCCAGCTTTTTAGAGACAGCCACGCAAACCACAACAACAGCAAAAAGGAAAAAAACAAAACATAGGCAAATACTTTGATGGACTTTTCAAAACTTGTGAAGTAATGTCAGTCAGAACCTATCTCAGTGTATCAGTTAGAAAGGTTAACAGCCTGCTGCTCAGCCTTGAACAGAAATGACAGCTCAAACCCTGGAGAACTCATCCTCTCTATTGAACAATAGGAAAAATTCGAAAAACCTGCAGTAACATCTAACACCTAATTGTCAAAACCAATGCCCACTGTAGCCTGGAGAGCACAGGCAGGGTACCAGTTTTCAACAGTTTTTAGAAGGCTCGTGTCCTCTGTCCACCAAATGTCCCAAGCTCACTGTTCATTCCCACTAGATCCTCTCATTCCCTCCATCCCCACTATTGCCACTGGGAACGTTTGCGATGTTTTATTAGCAGTCCTTTTACCCCATAACACACACGGTTAGCCCAGGTTAGCTCTCAGGTACACTTCACGTGGCAGCCCAGTAACTGTTTATAGTACCAGAACTGGGGGGGACACTTAGTAGAGAAAGAGAGAAAGGCAGCAAGGAGGAAAAATTCATAATCCACGTTCGTTAATGGAATCATTTTATGAAAAAAAACCGAACCAAAACCAACTCAGTTTCAGTTTGAATAAATTCTTTCAGTTCTAATAAAAATCGTAGTACAGTTCAAAAGGACCACATCATATCCAAACTTCAAACAGAATTTAGACAAAACCAAGATGTCTATGCACCCTGCAAAGAGAATTACATTCTATCTGATCATTTCCATATAGGGTGGCATGTTTGGTGTTATTCAAGCTTCCTTATTTTTAGCAAGGTAGAAATGAGAACAGAATCTGTCCACTTCAAAACACTGGAAAGGAATTAATTTTATTTTAAATAATCACAACTGGCAGACTCAGAGAGTGTGAAGGAAGCAGGCTGGGAATATGCATCATTTGGATTGGAAAGGAAATTGAGTGTAAAGAGAGTTTCAACTGAAAAGAAACAAACAAGCAAGCTATTCTTACCTGATTTGAGGTATGGAGGAAAATAACAACTTGCAATAACAGAAGTGAAACCTTCTAGTCACAGATGGAGATAAGACAAGGATGTGTTTATATAGACCAGACTGCAATAATGTAAGCTGTTAAGTTAAAAATTTCAACATGAGAAAGTTGTTATGACAATAAATCTTTGGTTACTTAATTAACAGGAAACCTGATAGCATAATTATTTTTGGTTTTTTTTAGGACAACATTGCAAAAATTATAATAATCTACTAAACCTTGATAAATGAAAAAAAAAAGAAAATTATGTCAGTGCAATGGCAATCTCTTCTTCTAAACCAAAAGGATACTTAGATAACAGTTTATAATTTTTTCTGTTATGCTTAATGTAATTTATCATTTATAATACATAAAGTGAGCAATAAATAACTATACCACAGTGACTGAAAAGACAGACATCAATTTTCATGCAAGACAAATTTCGTCAGAAAAGAAGGTCTTTTTCAAAAATTGAGATTTTGTTATGAATAATAATGACAGTGATTTTCCCTTTTTCATCACATTTTCTGGTGCAGTTTTAATGAGGTTTTAAAAATTACATAATTAGATGAAAAATGAAAGCTGTGTGAAGTATTTTGTGTTTTCCAAAATATATTTGAAGAACATGGTATATGAAAATGTCTATGTTGACTAAAAACAAGCAGAAAAACTAAACCCCCACTCCACAAAAAACCAACCAACCAAAAAAAAAAACAAAACCAACCCCAAACCCCAAAAACTATGAAGTTATCAGCTTGGATACAGCAGGAAATGTGATGAACTGTGGAAAACAGACCCATTTAAAGTTAGGTGAAGCAGCACATTATTTCAGAATATTCCCATTATTAATATAATTGGTTTCTCTTGGCTCAGCCAACTGCAGCAATTTTTCTTGTGGTCTGAGTACTGAATTGCACCGAATGGCATCGGGGAGGAAGCAGCAGCAAAGTGCATGCAGGACTTCTGAGCTGTGTGTCACTAACACCGTGACTGGGAAGAACTCTCCCATAGCCTGTACACCTCTGTAAAGACACTCTCCAGCCTTCATCTCCCATAGAATCACAGAATGGCTTGGGTTGGAAGGGACCATAAAGATCATCTAATTCCAACCCCCCTCTCATAGGCAGAGATGCCACTCACTAGATCAAGTTGTTCAGGGCCTCATATGAAAAGAAAAAAAAAAAAGTTTTTTTATCCTCAGAGTAACATTAGCAACATTTCCTGCTCAATGTTGACTCTGCATGAGGAATTATACCCAGTTTTCAGGAGAACTGAGCTGTGCTAAGGCACTGCTGCTTGAGTGATGTCAGTGCTCACTACTCACTGCTTACTTTTCACCTCAATGCTCATTCCCACAAATACATATAAAAGAACAAAGAGACCAGTTTGGTGATGTTAAGGCTGCTACTGGCAATTCTGACACAAACTTGTAAAATCCATGATTATGAGAAACTTCCTTTCCTAACTTCTATGTTTCTATAGTCTGTTCTGCATCAGTGTAGGGTAGTGGGACAAGTCTGCTTATCACCCAAATAGTTATTGTAATATGCAGTTACCAATAAAATGTTGTCAGAAAATAATTTTAAAAGCATAATCTCACTACAGGAGATTACATAAAATTAAATAGAAGGATGCATCTAACTTTTGTTTCTCTTCCTTCTTTTTTTAAATTGAAATTAATAATCACAGTTTACCACTACAAAGAAATGGGTCCAATCTGATCAGAATCAGCAAAGGTACAGTGAAACCTGGAATTGCTCCAAGTCATACATAGAGCAAAGTTAATTCTTATCCCTGGATTTCTTACTAAGGCTTTGCTCTAAAATGGCTGTGCCTTCAGTGCTTGTGAAAAAGTAAGGGGAACATGAACTTTCTTTTCATCCTTCTATAAATTTCCCAGACCATAATTTCCTGCTTAAGCTCACATTTTCATGTGGTTTTTATTATCATTTTTACGACATCTCTCTGCAAGGATTAAATAGCTTCTCAGCTACATTTAACTATACTATAATATTTGGAGCAAGACCCTGTGACCCCGAATGAGATCTAGATTAGCAGAAGTTTGTAGTGCTTTTAATTGCTCACAGTTTAAGAATCAATGTGTCTCAAACTCTTGCATCACTCTTTTAGTTCTATGTGCTTTAATCCTCTATGTGAAATGAGATGAAATATTATTTAATTATTTCTTTTTTTCTATAATAAACTACACACTCTCTAAGCTGTTCCTCCAGTATAAATCAGTGGCATGCAGGAAATATTCATTGAATTGGAGGGGGGACTTTTAGGTAGCTGCAAGATATTCTTTTATATTCTAATTATCCTTGTTCCATCAGTATGATAGAAAATATAAAAAGCAATCTGCAGATCAGACCTCTTGGGTTGCTGTAGCACTGAATTCTGGGACTGCAAGGAAATTATTCAGGAGTGAAAAAGAAAGCAGGAAAAGCTGAGAAGAGTAGAAAAAAAACCCTCTGCAATATTAAATGTAGGGGTTAGTTTTATCAACAAATAGAAAAATCAACATTCCAAAAATATTTATTAGTAGGAGAGGACTTTTACAGGGATCAGTACTAGGACTGATGCTGTTAAGCATTTTGATCAGAAATCAAGAAGAAACTGCAAAATTGCCTTTGATTTTAAATGTTTAGATATGTGTGTGAGCTAACATTAAAGATCATGGTAAATTCACACTCACTGACAAGCAGGGGCTCATCAGAGGTGTGAAGATCAAAGGCAGCCTTGGCTGCAGTGACCATGAGATGTTGGAGTTCAGGATCCTGAGGGCAAGGAGATCTGCTTAGAAGTGTCCCATGGGACACTTTCCTGGGGGAAAGAGGGGCCCAGAAAAGATGTTTAATATTCACATATTACATCACATCCTCCAAGATCAAAAGACCTCCATCCCAATGAATAAGCGGTCAGGAGACCCCAGTGCAAGAAAGACAAGGATATTGTCCAAACTGTTCCAGAAGACCAGGGGACTGGTACACCTCTCCTGTGAAGAAAGACCAAGAAAGCTGAGATTGTTCAGCCAGGAGAAGTCTTGGGAAGACCTTACTGTGGCCTTTCAATATATAAAAGAAACTTGAAAGAAAGGCAGAAGAACACCAAAGACTCCAGGGAGAGGACAAGGGGCACTGGATTTGAACTGAAAGATGGCAGGTTTATACTGAACATGAGAAATAAATTTTTTGTGAGGAGCGTGATAAGATATTGGAACAGTTTAACCAGAGAAGCTGTGGATGCACCACTATTATGCCATGGAGAAGCAGAAAATCTATTAAAAAGGCAGGACTGAGTTAGGGCTTTTGCCTGCAGTGGGACAGAATTTAGGCAGCTCAAACACCTGATAAGTGTATTGGATTCAGATCCAAATATTAATTCTTGGAATTCAAGAGCGTTTTAATATAACATATTAATCTTGTTCATGATTGGTAGCTGTTGGCTTGAGCGACCATTCCCACAGTGTTTTAGTTTAAAGTCTTACGCTTATCTGTTCCTGTTGTTTTAACTACACCTTAACTCTGTTAAAATAAATGGTAATTAGTTACAGCTAACAACTCCTGTCAGTGCAGTTATGTTATGATTGTACATTTACAACATAGTTCTGGACTCGGGAATATAGTGATTATGCCATAGCAGATGGAGTACAATGGACAGCCTGAACCCACCATTAATCACTGGTCTAGGAAATCTCAGCTGCACCCCTGAATACATTCATAGATCACTGTTCACATAACCAAAGCCATTGTAAGACTCTCTGTGATAAGGTCATGAAAAAATCAGATTATGTGATTCAAGTTACAATAAATCTCTTTTTGAATACATATATGACATCTTTTGGAAACAGAAGGAAATGATTAATGAAAGATCTGAAGACAAATGGGAGTTACCTTCCCATGTTCTTATTTCCTTGTTTTTTTTTCTTCTATTGGTTTAGTTGCTCAATGGGGTGAAAATGAATTAAATATTAGTATATTACCCAAAAATACGATGATTGCAAGTAATAAAGAGATGGTGTTAGAGACAAAAACAAAGGACTTGGGTGTACATTTATATGCATTAAAAACCTTTTTCCAGTATTCCTAAGACAGTGAGAAATTTCAGTCTCATTCTGGGTCATCTGCAAGATCTATCTTTCCTCTAAACAGGCAGGATGTGAACCAGCACAGATCACAAGACTTAACCTCAGGGTATGGAATGACTAGAGCTTGTATGTTGGTTAATATCACACTGAAATAGACCCATTCTTAGCAAATTGAAGACAAATTCATTGTTTCAGCCTTTAATATGCATGAAGTTCAATCATATTAAGAGTTTTGCCCTAGAAAGTCACACTTTTGCTTATTTTGCAAATGATGCTGAACCTTCAACCTCTATAATGACTTTAGCAGGTAATCCACCATATTGAGCACTGCTGACATCCTCATAGCCTTAATTTACCAGAACCTAGCTTGATAGCCAACCTTACACGTGGATTAATTTCATCCAACGTTAGCATTTTAAGGAGCTGTCTTTGTTGGTTATCTCAGGCCTTGCTTACAGTACAAAGAAGTAAACTTTGAAAATGGTTTAGGTCTTAGATCAATCTAGAGGCAGATTTCTCTCTCTGTGAGACAATTTGAAACAGTCATGCTCATGATTTTAACATGTCATTTAATGTCCAAATGTAGAATGAATTGGATCCTTAATTTTCACTAACTCATAGGTACAAGGCTGCCAAGATCTTCACAGTACCCCACGAATAATGAAATGCTCAAAAATCCGCTTAAGGTAAAGCCCTCAAAGTTTTTTAACTACTTTTCCAAGCCAGGCAAAGAACTTCTTTCACACTGGGGCTGTTTTAGCCCTCTCTCTCCCTATTGAGTCCTATGTAAATAGCAGGGAAAGGTTGGCAAAGTAAAGGCAATGCCAGTGAAAAAAAGTCTGAAATGCTCTATTCAATTCCTCGTGGGTGATTAAAAGATATTAGGCACTAATACCCAAGATATTAGGCAATGTTGATGGGGATGCTATGGATAGTTGTCAGCACCCAGAATCTTCCACTGGGAATTAGATGATATTAATGTCTTCTTCTCCAGGATCCATCCGGGTTAATTTTTAATGTTTTGTAACATGCTTTTATACATTTGGTCCCTCCTTTGATCCTCAGCTCCATCCACGTCTCCACTGTTTTACAAGACCTGCATTTCTCTACCTATCATCGTTGTGTTAATCATAACTAATGCATTCTGCACAGAAAAACTGCTTGTTATTGTCACCTGTATACAACTCTTACTCATTATAAACAAAAGTAAATCAAATTAATTACAGACACCTGGTTAATTAGAGAAATTGCTGTCACAGATAAATCCAGTACAACAAAGCTGCAACCAGGTCAGGAAAGGTTCAGACACAGCAAACCTGATGAGCCTCAGTCCTGAGGCCTTGCAAACTCACTACAAAGCTTACGACCTTTTACTACCACGAGCTGGTCTGTATGGCAGGATTACACAGTTAAACTTTAGTCAATAGAGATTCTTCTGGGAATGTTTCTTAGGAAGATATAAACTGGGCATTGTTTATTGCCCTCCAGAGAAGCCTGCTATGTCCATAGAGCAATATAAATCTTTAATGCTTATCCTGAGAAATCTAGTTGCTTAAACAAGGCAATTTTACCTGGAGATTTAAGTGAAGCTCCAAACAAGGTTTAGGTAGCCACTTGTGTCCAAGGCCTCTGTTATTATTCCAGCTTTCTGTGATGGTTTTTGTCTTGCATGTGATTCCTGTATTGTCACTTTATCTGTAGCCTGCTGGACTGTTGGTGCTTTGACAATGCCCTTAATTCTCTTAGCACAATTTCCCAGTTTTTTCTGCTTTTAAACAGTACCAAATGCCTCATTATTTCTGTTTACAGTTCCTTCCAGCCAGCAAGTTTCAGAATTGGGACAATACCTCCCTTGCAACCATCCAGCACCCCTCACCTTCAATGATTAACATTAGACCATCCATATGGGCTTTGCTTTGGAGCCGTCTTGTAGCTGTGGCCACCAGTCAAGGGGCTGTGGTCCATATGCTGGATCTATTCCATATTTCCTTCCATTAAAATTCATTCCCTGAGTAAACAGAATTGTGAAGATAATTTTATTTGCAAATTCTTTGTCTCAGTGGTAAAACACTTTTGAAGCTGAGAGCCTCAAATCAAGTCTTGAAGTTAAGATATACAAAATTTGCATATTTATTTTCTGAAAAGCAGTAGTTCCCAAGTATGAACATTCTGTCTTATCCTGTGTATTATTTTCACTTTTTTTTTGGTTCACTGTAAACTCAGAAACGTAACAATTTATTACTGCTTTAAAATTTATTTAATGGCAGCTGAGCATCGTAACTGTCTAAGTACAACTCTTAACCTTAGAGTTTGTCAATTAAAGATTTTTTTGCTATGCTATTTCCATTATTTCCCTTGACCCTAAAGGCCAGCAAATGGGGAGTTTTAAGCATGCAACTATTATGACACAACTGTGATTAGCAAGGTAATTCATCCTTTGGTATGAATTCCACAAATTTTTGGTTCAGATGGCCTCACCATCTCCCAGATCTGGAAGCTAAGTAGAACATCAGCCTTTAGCAAAATGATGTTAGGCACAGGCAACAGAAACTGAAGAGTCATTCTAAACCACAGTCTCTGTAAACTTTAAGATAAACTGAAATGTTTTATAAGATGGTGTCTAAAATCTACTGACCAAATTGTTTAGAGTTCTGCTGAATACAATTAAAGTTTAAACACTCATCAGACACACAGAAACTGTCCATAATGCCTACAGACACAAACATATCTAAATTTATGTGATGTCATCTCAAACTGAAATTCATTCTTACTGCCTTAAGTCACACAGATTTGGTTAAAGAGTATTTTGCATTTTTCTATATTTATATTGAAAGGTAAAACTTCCCATCCCCTGCGAAAAAAAAATCTATACTGACAGTCACTATTACTAGATTACAAATTTATTTAAGGAGTTTGATAGTTGCTAGAAAAGTAACTACTTTTTGCTTTCTCTTCTGTTATTGAGGATGTAAGAATAGAAAAAGAGATCAAACTATCATTATAATCTGGTTATTTACATTGGTTGAAGCAGACCCTGACAGTACAGGGTATTCCAATGAAATTCAAAGCTGAATTTAAAATTAATATTTCATAAGAAAGATATTCAGCATTGCAGCTTTGATTTTAAGCCTTACACACTTAGCTAAAGTGATGTAAGTGGTGTACTTAAATGAGAATCCAAACTTTTTCAATTACGATTGCATCTTCCAAATACCAGTCTTGCAGAAAGCCAGCATAGGTCCTACTCAATTTCCATCTCAGTCCTAACCAGCTACAGCATATCCACTCTGTCTCCATTAAGAATGGAAAAAGAAAACCACTTCTTATCCATGCTCAGTTTAGTAAGTGATTCAAAGGAATTGCATCAGAAGGCAGGAGAAAAAATATTTTCTGTTGGTGTCCTGAAGCTGTTAGAATATCTACAAAAGTCAGCTACCTATGGAAAAAGACCTTAACACACTTATAGCCTTACTTTACAGTTGACATTTCAAAAACCTTCAGCTCGCTGAGAATGGCACAGAAATTTTTATGACTGGTACATCACAGCTGTCAGAAAAAGAGAGATTTCTTCAGAAATCACAGAAGAAAAGGACAATTACCTATCTGGCTTTCAAGTGGGAAACATTTTACATCTATTTGCTTTAGCACTTGAGACATTTCAAGCCATCTCCAAAAATCTTTTTCCAGCATCACAGTGGTCAGTAAAACCAAATGTGACCTTGTGCAAAGTATGCTAGATTTTAATTATAATGGGATTATGTGTTAGATTAGGGCTAAATGTATTATGCTGTCACCCAATATGTCAAAGTTGGCAAACATAGCAATGCTTGGCCTGCAGCTCATTTTTTTTTCTTGAAATCTGTATCACTGGCCTAGAGCCTGATACCTGAAGCTTTAACTTTTTTTTTTTTTTTTTGTGCACTTTTTTTTT
>VZTI01002406.1:115374-125530 GCA_013397865.1 Struthidea cinerea | reverse complement strand
TTTTTTTTTTTTTTTTTAGTGCACTTTTTTTTGTCTTCTTGGATGTGAATGAGCCAAGCATCACAATATTACATTATTTGTCAGAAAGTGTTTGTGTCTGTGTGCAGTCACTAGCTAATACCTATAACATAACCTATGTTAATATTTTTTTTTGCTCTTTCAGACTAAAAAAAATCACAGATTAATTTGTATTTTCAAGCCTTCTATGTACATAAACATATCATATCTTTCTAGATATAGATGGACATGTTCATACACTGATGAAGACAAAATATTTGTATACTGCACAACTTTACAGCTAATTGTTATGTTTCACTAAATGAAATACTACTGCTGGTTTTTGTTTTATGAAAGATAAAATATTCATTGCTTTAGAGTTTGTTTTATGAATTCTGGAGGATTTTTTCCTTAGGAATTTTAGATAATGGAGAGAACGGGAGGAGGGAAGAATTGTCTAAAGAAAGCAAAACTGCAAATTGTCATGGAAGTCTTGGGAGTAACTGGTGTGAATCAAAGTAACCTGGAAAGAAAATCCTTGCTCTGAAACATACTTCATGTGATTCCCTATAAAAATTCAAACATAATTAGATGGTTAATGTTAGGTAACTCAGAATCATACTTAAAATTTGGAAGAAAAGAGGAAAACAAAAGAAGGAGTATATGAGAAACCTGCTAAAACCAGGGTTTGGGAAAGAAACTCAAAATTCAGAATACACTTCTGCTCCTGGCTGATAACTTTTGATGTTTCAGTAGAGAGATTTCTCAATCTGTTTGTTGTTCTTGTTACTCATGAATGAAATAAGATCAACAGCAACACGAGACCTCTTATTTATAATAAAATAGAAGTACAGAGAGTAGGAGTCTGTTGGGGGCTGCCAGGAAGGACTGGAATACAATAACTGAAAGGAACTTACTTTTTGACAGGCAATAAATTGATTGATCTTTAATCACCTCTTCAGTTCAAACAGGGATGCTCATAATACAACTTTCCCTCCTCCCTTGTCTGTTTGGATTATCACTCTTCGTGCCATGCCAGGCAAGAGACGACCTTGATTTTGGAGTGAAACTGTGACTTTACTAGATTACAAATAATTTATAACAGCTCATTCTTGTGCCTTCACTTCGCTTCCTCCCACAGCCAAAAATAATTAGAAAGTAATTAAGCCATCAAAAGCAAGGCAGGACTAAATTACAGTAAATTAAGTTACTAGATAGCTGGTAAGAGAGTCTCAACTGCTGCAGGAGTTAAGGATAGAAGAGAGGGGAGCAAAAATTATTATTTTGGTAAAATCTCCCCACTGTGTTTCATGTAAAGCAAAGATATGTCTTTTGAGAACTGTCTAAAAGAATTTTGTAATATGCCTAGAATAAGGAAACTAAATACCACTTAACTCATCACCTCGTCAGGCATTAAGAATGAAAGTTTCCCTGAGAGGCTCATTTGCCTTGTAATTTTCCACTCACCATTTTTCATCTCCTTTACAAATTTATTTATTTATTTGTAGCTCCCTGTTCCTGATCTCTCCAAAACTAAATTTTCTAAGACAAAGGATAAAGGAGAGAAGTAGTAAAGGTAGGAGGGATTTAGAGGGAATGGTATGGAGCAATGCTGGGAGGATAAACCCAGGCAAGCTGGAAATGGGGAAGTAGACAGCTGCTGAAATCAGGATGGAGAAAATCATGTCAGAACTGCATAATGTTTTTATTAAAATCCCAAAGTCTCTGCTTTAACTATTTTTTTCCTATCTATAAGAGTCTCTGCCTGGTTTTTCTCCAGAGTTTTGTCCCAAGCTCGTATCACTATATGATCCTAACACCCCAGAGAGGTTGTCCTGCTCACTCTTGGGTTCAGTGGCAGTTCCAGCTCAAGGTTTTTGACAGGAAGGCAGTGCATGCAGCCATATGCCAGAATCCCTCTTTCCCTTCCTGCCACTTTGCACTGCTCAGGGCACTGCTGAAAGGTGTGTGATTCTCTGTGATGTACAGGAGCTCTCACCTGATGCCAAGCAGCACAAGCAACTCTCCCACCTTTCTGCCTTTCTGCACGTTGCTAAGGGAGACGAGAAGCACACAAGATGAAGGGGAACCCATGCTCTGTCAAGACACAGAGACTTAATGGCTCCATGGGATCTGGGGGATGTGTGAATGCAGCTCAGAGGAGTGCACCACAGAGCAGGAGGATGTTCCCAGCCTGGCTTTAAGCTCATTACTGCTGGCAGTGTTCGGGCAGTACGCTGCAGTCTGGCTGCTCAGATGCTTTCCCAGGATCCCAGCAAGGCTGTGCAGCCTGTGTGAGCTCTGACCTCTCTGCACACCACTGCCCAGTAGTACCTGAACTGCCTAATTTTTAGACAGTTCAGATATGACTTCCCAGTGAAACCTGTTGATTTCTGAGGCAGATACTGCTACATCCATCCATCCATCATCTCTGGATTTCCTGACCTCCTGACCGACACTGTGACAGCTACAGGCCTGTGCCTTCCTTTCTGTGCAGTGTGTATCAGCACCATAAACTAGGACTACCCTCTTGTCTCACCCTTGCTGTGGCTCTGCAGCTCTGGTCAAATTTTAAATGCAGGAGACATCACTTTTTGAGCCACCCCCAAGCTGCCATGCTGATGTGGCTGGTCCTTCTGCTGCTTTACCAATAGAGAGCTGAAATCTTCTGTGTGAGGCTTTCTGCAGCCCTAGGGAATCCACCTCAGCACTGGACCACTGAAGCATCAGGGGGATTTTTGTAATTCTGGCATTCAAAATATAACCTGCTGCAGGTAACAGTGTCTCTGGACTTGTACTTTAGTAGGCTGGAAGTGTTTTAAAACCTCAATATTGCAGAAAGAACAGTGAACTGAAAGAAGGAAAGTCTGTCTCCATGCATAATTTTGGATGATAGGACAAACAGATCTACAAATCCAAAACATATCTACAGGATATGGCTCATCTCCATATTTTGAAGTAGCAGCTTTATAATGCAAGCTATGAGTGTACAGATGAATAAAGATTTTTGATCATTTTTCTTCCCCCAAACACCCAGACTTTATCAATGACACGGCCACTGTCAAATACACCCAAGACCAAAACCACTATAGGCTGGCGGGGTGATAGCTTGCCAGTGATGAAACAAAACAGGGACTAGGAAATGTCTCAATCAGAAATAAAAACCCAAAGTAAAGGATGGTATCCAAGAAATTTACGGACATACTGTCTTCTGAAAAGTCTTATCCATATAGTTGCCAACAAGAAAAGTTGTCCTCTGTTGGCACGGGGAAACAGTCTGGATGGCTACAGTGAAATGTTTAGTTCATACCAACATTTCACACCAAGAATCACAAATCTGGCTTTTTTACCCAAGACAAGTGTAATGGTGATAATACTAAAAACATACCAAATTAATGCCAGATGTAGGTTAAGATTCTTTTTCCTTCACTATAAAGACCCAAAAATCAGGCTTTTAGTCTATGCCACCTGCTTAAAATTATTCCATACAGAGAAACAGCGAGTTCTTGAAGGCAATTTATTTGTTTGCAACAGGTTGGCAACACTGTGGAAAAATGTTCTCTGAGGATGGCAGTTCTGGACAAGCATGTGGACCTTTGCTGATGGAAATACACCCAGTTGTTTATGGCATACACAAGCAAAAGCAGATTTCAGACTGCTCCTGTGACTTGTTAAGGTACCCTTACTTTGTAAACAACTTCTACTGACTGTTTACTCCTAAATTAGATGGGAGATAGAGAATGATCCCTGGTTCTGAGGAGAACAAGTGGCATGGCCTTATGTCCATATTGTTCAGGGTTATTTCTCTTTAGAGCAGACTAACTACACCTGCACCATGCAGTCCTTAACCTTCTGTCTCCTCTTGGCCTCATTAGCTCCAAAAATAAAAAATAATACATTTTTTGTATGTTTGTTTTGTTGTGTTTTGTTTGGTTGTTGGTTGGTTGGTTTGGTTCTTTTTTTGTTTTTTTGTTTTAAAATTGAAAACAAGTACAATGATGCTATGTTCACTGCAGATCACCAGACTAGTATTTTTATAACAATAGATGAAGCCATATTCTGCATGCCCTTCTGTGTGAGAGTGCTTGAGAATATGAAACATGACAGGGCGACTGGGAAGTCTGTGGAAGGGGAGGAAACCAAAGCCGTGTTTGAGATTTCCCTTGGAGAGATCTAACTGATAATCCAAAATAAAGTGTGAGAATAAGTTTGCCTTTGAATTCAAATTGGGACACTTATTTACACAAATCCAGTAGATCTCTTTTGTTAGAATTCTGAATATTTAAATAAAGACTTAAACATTCATGGATTTGAATCTTCAGTATATGCCAATCACTTGACTATGAAATCTTTTTCTCTGATTAATATGTGACATACATTGTCACAGCTCTTGAAAGCTTTGAAAGGGTAAGAAGGTCAGTTTTATCCCAATGTGCAAGGTTTAAAAAAAATTAAATTCTGAATGTTTTAATGTTCAAAGTTAACTGGAAAAAAAATCAGTCAATCTCTACCAAATGTAAATACAACTCTTTAGAGGAAACAGAGAGAGGTTAGTATTTTTCCAGTCATTGGTGGTAGATGTCTTGATTGTGTGCTATGGCTCCCTAGTTCTTGGTACTTACAGGGAAGAGAAAGGAAGGAAAAAAAAAAAACAACTCTGTTCTTCACATCTTGTTTTCAAAGTGTAAGAGTATATGTAGCTGGAGAAAATCCACCCTGCCCTCCATTCAACAGAGATCAAAGGTTACCAAGGCCAGGCTGGAGGGGGTTTAGAGCAATCAGGTCTAGTGGAAGCTGTCCCTGACCATGGCAGGGGAATGGAACTAGATATCCAAGGTCCCTTCCAGCCCAAACTATTCTATGATTCTATGATCTATGTTTTTATGATTCTACCTTTGAGAAATCACCCCTGGAAATGGAAAACCTATACTCGTTTCCAGTTCAGAAGTCATGACTGCCAAAAGCCTGTTAAATTCTTCCTGGGGATAGAAAAACTCCAGAAGTACATCCATGGAGACCAATTTCTTAATCACATTCTCATCATTAATCATGGATTTAAATACAACAGAAGACATGCAGACACACGTCCTGCAGTTAGAACTGTGAAAGGAAAGGCTGAGGAAAGGAAATTTTCTGAGGGTTGGTATTCACTGTTGGTCTCAGGAAATGCCCTGAGCAGATAATAGTCAAAGGCTAAAAGAATACTCCAGGCAAGTATGTCTGCCCTGCTCTTTCTCTTTTTTGGGTCTGCTCATGTCCAGTCAGACACAGGAGCTTTGTCCAGAGGGATTCTTGTTCTGAAGCAGCACTGTCCTGGCTGCAGAGATGGGGGCAGAGTTTAGTAAGGTGTGAATGCAACCTTGATCTTTGTTTTGTTCCCGGTGGTAAATACTTTTCTGGGGGGTAAAACATCTCTCTTTGTATACTTTTGGTATTAATATTGTTGTTGTTATTGAGTGTCTTTTTATTCCATTGCTTTTTGCTTTCAGTAAATTGTTATCCCAACCCATAGCCTCCGCTTTTGTTCCCTCCCTTACTGGAAGGGGCAGAGAGAAGGGGAGTGGCTGATTTGGAGTTTAATTTCCAGCTGGTGTTAAACCACCACAAACAGTTTTACATTTTCATGCTTTTAAGGGATAGTTTGTGGTAAGAAATTCAGTAAGCTGTAGACCAGAAAGTCTCAGAGCTTTGATGGAAAAGCAGTAAAGTAACTCAAAGAAAATAAAAAAAAAAATATAATGACACAGAAACTCAGCAATGCTGTTATTGATTTCCTAACAATCAATCTCTTGGGATGTGGAGGGTCTGTATTCCCCTCCCCTCCTCAAGTCAAGAATGGAAGTCTGTACAGCAACATGTATTAGCAACACATTTCTGTTGAGAGACAAAGCTTCTGAGGGGATACTGAAGGCTTTATTTGCCTTGGGCATTGGGAAGCCAACACAGATTTCTCGTACTCAATTTACTATGAAGGAAGGAAATGGGAACTATTATCTGCAAAGCCTTCAGAAGATTATAATTAAAGAAGACAGGCTTGAAAGAGGATTTCACGTTTCTTTCTATAGACAGTGCTGCCAGTTGAAGAAGCTACAGTGCTTTACTATAGAGCCAAAGCTGCTCCCAGACACGTAATACTCAGTGATTTAAAAGCCCACACCCACAGCTTTTCCTCTTGCATCATAAATTGATTGACAATGACAAGTGAATAAGATTAGCACCTCATGGGGACAACCTTCAGCTTAAATAAAGGATAAAACTACTTATCATCCTCTAGTTCTTTCACCTTCTCCCAGGAGAATATACAAAGTGTCCTAAAAGCTAGCTAGCTGAAATAATAATCCAAGCTTCAAGTTGGAAACTGTCAGACCCTAGAAGACCTTTCTTTCTGCACTTTGAGTCAGTTGCTTTTTCCCAAAGCCAAAGAGCTATTTTGCACTTCATTTGCTCAAAAATTGCAAAATGTGTCTCACTCATTTGATTCTGGATAAGTAGTTTTTTCATATTTTTTCAGAGAAGGACTTTCTTCCCCCCACCTCACCCCCCAGCCATCATATAAAAAGAAAAATTTTCTGATCAAGTTTGTTGTAGGTTTTTTTCCCAAGCTTTAACTACCATTCATGCCAAAAACAATGTTTACACCTGACTCTAGAATATAAGCAAAACTTTCCTGAGTAATGAAGTTTAATTACCTTTCATATTCCAAGGCTGAGCCCCTCATAGTAAAATAATAATCTTTAGTGTAGCTTTGTTTAGCCATTGCTTCAGTAAGTGGAAAGAAAACATTTACTCCAAAGACTGGATGTGTGAGGCTGAGCTGCTGACAGAGGTTAAACCACAAAAATAAAGTAGTTTTGTTATGTTTGGCACAGAGTTAAAGGTACTAACATGAGATTGTGCATACTCTGCAGCAGTCATGTAGGACCATAGGCTACAATTATAGATACAGAAATTCAGCAGAACAGAGGTTTGGGGAGCCCCACCAGCTGTAGGTGAAGCTGAATCCACTCCTCTTGTGAATTGTTGCATGATAGCTGATGTCCTTGTGGCTTCAGTCACAGGCTGAGCTATTCAATATCTGATCTGTGGAGGTGCTGTCCATGTCTCATGGCGTGAAATCTCAGTAGGAGTTTTGATACTGGCACATACAGGATCAGATATTCTGAAAACTCAAGTAATAGTTCTTAGGTTTTTCTGAGATACTGAAGACCGACTTATTTGACAGTTTTGAGGTGTCTAATGGTGCACACTGTATAATTAATGATCAATAATAACAATTACAAAAATCTGGTAGGAAGATCCATTTCTGCTGTGTGATTCCTGGGGATTAGATTTCTATCTAACGCTGGGAAAGAAAATGTTATGTGATCCTTCCATAAAAAATTCCCTCATCTCACATGAGTGTGAAAAGGGTTACACAAAACAAATTTAACAGATGCCTTTCCTCACTTTTTTTTTTTTCTATTCAGTTTATCCTCTTGAAGTTCTTTTACAAAAAAGATTTTTGTTCTGTTTTAGGGAAATATTTTGGCAACTCAACAAACATTTATGTATTTTTGCCACAAGCCTAACTACTGTGTCCTTAGTCATTCAAAAATTTTTGCCAGCACAAATGTTAGAAAGCTTTGAATTTATTCAAGGACCTACCACGATCTATGGATCATTTCCCATGCAGTTTCCTTGATACATGCACCAATGACAGTGAGGTAGCTCCTGGAAGCAAACTGATATCCCATTTTTGACAAACAGTGACTTTATTTTACAAGACCCAATATTTTCAAACCTTGAAGCAGAAGATTTTTTTCCCCTATTTTTTTCTTTTTCTGAGTCCAGATTCATTTTTATTCCCTGGGAGTAATATGGAGATTTGCAAATTCATTAAAAAAAAAAAAAAGATTCGAACAACTGTAATGATATAATAATATCATAATTAGAGATGATTATTAAAGTACCATTATTTCCATCCCGGGTTTAATTTGCATTGGTGACTGAGAGAAGTGTCCTTTCTTCAGTTTTGTCCTTGCCCTTGAAATGAAATTCCCGTGACAGACAGCACTGGAGAAACATTGGCATGCAGCAGGTGATAGTCCTGTCCTCCTTTTACGTATGCATCCTATGTATGACTCTATTCCCATCTTGGAAAGGACTTGTTCTTCTGCAATCTAAGCAAAGGCATTTCATAAAATACATTACCCACCCTTTTCCAAGAACTGACAGTGGCATATAATCCTGTACTGATTTATGTTGGATTTATACAGAAAAATACTTTAATATACTTTTTGAATAATTGTGTATACAATTACTAAGCTTCTGGATTTTACAACCTCTACAAAAATATTGATTTTTGACCATTCCTGCTTCAGCTGCGTTTAGCCTCAGACATGATGCAAACAACCTGTGACTTGACAGAATATTAATCTATTCACCAGGTACTCCCCTGGGGCTGAAGAGTTTCTCAGTCTTAAGAACAAAACAAGTCTCCAATGTTTTGTTTAGTAACTCACTTAACAGGGTCACAGTGAATGGGTGTCCAGGTTAAATGATATTTATTTTAAAGGAAGTATAAACAATCCCTCTTGTACACATTCCTAATCTGGCTGAAGAACACTTGCCAAGGAGTCTGCTTGCATAATGGAAATCTTCCTCATGAAGTGATTTCCCTTCTTTAGATGCAGCGGTTTGCAAAGACTGGTAGGTGTTTAGGGGACAATACTCTTGACAGATGGATTTGCACAGCTCTGAGTGAGGCGAGGTCAGAGACAGGATTACTTCACAGCTAATTTCACAAAATGGAGAGACCGTTTTTGTTTACAGAGGGTGTAGCTCTGAATGATTTTATATTTACAAAAATTATATTTTAAAATAAGATAATTTTGCCTGATGCAATCAATCTTGGTAGTGGAGCAGTACACACAGAGGTCTGGCTAACAACTGGCAGTGTCTTGCTTTCAGCCATCAGGCTCTCTTAACGGTGGGTACTTAAATATTCATCAATTTATCCTGACAGAAAGGCAAATGTTCTATCTTTTAAAGCTGGAGGTGTAGGCACAGAACAAGGGCTTGAACCATGATGTAGAGGGTTTGTAGAGCTGCAAATGTATGAAACCAAGTCTTCCTACTCCTGTTCACCTTAAATATGGTGTCATAAATAAAAAAAAAACCTCAACAGAAGCTGCCTTCTGTGATGTTTTTTTGGATTTCTTTCTACATCCAGGATTATCCTTTCTTCATCTATTGCTAACCTTTTCTTTCCTTTCTCTTCTTTTTTCCTTGCATGTTCTGTTTTTACAATTTTCAAAATCCAAGAACAGTGACTCAGATGTGTGTGTGTCTTCCCATGAACAGGAGAATAATAAGTACTGTCTTCTGTCAAGGTCTGAAGTGAAGAGCAATTTAAGTAGGAACATAACTCAGAATTATTAAAGATGTTAATTAGATTCGTTTGGTAGCAAAATACCTGTGACAACCTTTGCCAATATTATTTGAACAAAGTATCTAACTCCAAACCCATGAGTGCATGAGAATTAAGTGGCAGATTAAAAAAAAAAAAAACAAACAAACAGAGACCAAAAAACCCACCAAAATAAAAAGAATCCCCAAACAATAACAAAACTCCATCACTACAAGGTGTGATTTCTTACTGGGTAATAGATATTAGATGTCTTTTCGGCAAAGGTAAGCTCAAGGACAGAAGTCTCTCTCCCAGACCTGAGCTTGGTTAAGGTACACCAAAACAGTTTTTTGCAGTGAAAGCTGTATTTTCCCCAAGTATGATGGATTTTCTTCCAGTTCTTGGGACAAAACGATCAAACCTGGAAAAACATGGCCAAGTGTGTCAGCTGTCCTGCTCAGCTGCTCCCTCAGTCTGTTGGAGTAATGATGCAGCCACTGCCTGCGTGTTGGTTCCGCCCTTGCATCTCCACTGACACCTTCAGGGCTTCACCCCTGCAGCTGTTACCATAAAGAAGGGAACGACCTAAACAAGCAATGGAAAGAAGCAGCAGAAGAAGCACAATGCAGTCCTCGGGGTGCTTGGTAGCTAGGCAGCATTTGAGCCTGTGCTTTTCCTTTCCTTTCCTTTCCTTTCCTTTCCTTTCCTTTCCTTTCCTTTCCTTTCCTTTCCTTTCCTTTCCTTTCCTTTCCTTTCCTTTCCTTTCCTTTC
>VZTI01002406.1:62715-114897 GCA_013397865.1 Struthidea cinerea | reverse complement strand
TTTCCTTTCCTTTTCCTTTCCTTTTCCTTTCCACAGAGCTCCCTGCTCTTCTGTTGATTTTTCTTCATTTTCCATCAAGTTCTCTCTCTTTTTGAATTCTCTTTGCTAAGTCCTTGATCCACCATATCTGNCTGTGATGTTTTTTTGGATTTCTTTCTACATCCAGGATTATCCTTTCTTCATCTATTGCTAACCTTTTCTTTCCTTTCTCTTCTTTTTTCCTTGCATGTTCTGTTTTTACAATTTTCAAAATCCAAGAACAGTGACTCAGATGTGTGTGTGTCTTCCCATGAACAGGAGAATAATAAGTACTGTCTTCTGTCAAGGTCTGAAGTGAAGAGCAATTTAAGTAGGAACATAACTCAGAATTATTAAAGATGTTAATTAGATTCGTTTGGTAGCAAAATACCTGTGACAACCTTTGCCAATATTATTTGAACAAAGTATCTAACTCCAAACCCATGAGTGCATGAGAATTAAGTGGCAGATTAAAAAAAAAAAAAACAAACAAACAGAGACCAAAAAACCCACCAAAATAAAAAGAATCCCCAAACAATAACAAAACTCCATCACTACAAGGTGTGATTTCTTACTGGGTAATAGATATTAGATGTCTTTTCGGCAAAGGTAAGCTCAAGGACAGAACTCTCTCTCCCAGACCTGAGCTTGGTTAAGGTACACCAAAACAGTTTTTTGCAGTGAAAGCTGTATTTTCCCCAAGTATGATGGATTTTCTTCCAGTTCTTGGGACAAAACGATCAAACCTGGAAAAACATGGCCAAGTGTGTCAGCTGTCCTGCTCAGCTGCTCCCTCAGTCTGTTGGAGTAATGATGCAGCCACTGCCTGCGTGTTGGTTCCGCCCTTGCATCTCCACTGACACCTTCAGGGCTTCACCCCTGCAGCTGTTACCATAAAGAAGGGAACGACCTAAACAAGCAATGGAAAGAAGCAGCAGAAGAAGCACAATGCAGTCCTCGGGGTGCTTGGTAGCTAGGCAGCATTTGAGCCTGTGCTTTTCCTTTCCTTTCCTTTCCTTTCCTTTCCTTTCCTTTCCTTTCCTTTCCGTTCCTTTCCTTTCCTTTCCTTTCCTTTCCTTTCCTTTCCTTTCCTTTCCTTTTTCCTTTCCTTTCCTTTTTCCTTTCCTTTCCTTTTTCCTTTCCTTTCCTTTTTCCTTTCCTTTCCTTTTTCCTTTCCTTTCCTTTTTCCTTTCCTTTCCTTTTTCCTTTCCTTTCCTTTTTCCTTTCCTTTCCTTTTTCCTTTCCTTTCCTTTTTCCTTTCCTTTCCTTTTTCCTTTCCTTTCCTTTTTCCTTTCCTTTCCTTTTTCCTTTCCTTTCCTTTTTCCTTTCCTTTCCTTTTTCCTTTCCTTTCCTTTTTCCTTTCCTTTCCTTNTTTTTAATAACTTTGCTAACTTTTTTTTTTGTTTTAATTCTTCATTTTTCTCCTCTACACAAATAATGGACATGCTTCTTTTCCCTCATGACCTGCTTCTCTGACAGTCTGTGGAGTCCTGAGATTTGTCCCTGTATCTCTATTCCTTTTTTATTCTTTTCTTGTCCAGCCTCTCCCTGTGGTAGGAGTTTATGTGACCACACTACATAACAACATCTTTTAATCCAGCTTCCCTGATCAGGTTGTAGTTTGTGTGGACGCAGAAAGTAAGGGGGCTTCATGATTTGATTTACAGGTCAATTCTGAGTCTTCATGAAGAGGTACATTTATCACTGCTAGTTTCCTGACTTTTCTACCCAAGATTTAGTTTGCTGTAAACCAATCTTTGCACCTCAGGACTAAAGTACCACTGTTAGGAATAAAGCATTACTGAACACACACATACATATACACAGTGTTGTAACAAAAAATTCATTTTATAATTTTATTTTCGCCTTTTTCCCATTAAAATAGACACCAGAATCCCTACTATAGTAAAGCAAAACAACACAAATACCAGAAATTTCTTATTTTATTATTATTCAGCTTGGGTTTGTAACCACATTTTTAGTCACAATTTTAAAGAGTTGAGGGTTGTTTTTTCCATTGGTGGTGGTGGTTTTTGATTCTCAGGGTACGTGTCTGTGAATTGAAGTTCAGGGAGCATGATTTGGTTCTTTTTTTTTTTTTCCCAGAGGGAAAAAAACCCAAACACATATTGGTTTTGAACCTACACCTTCTATTCCATACTGTAACAGAGACTCTGAATGAATGTCAATTGCTGAAAAGTCTGTTCACATTGCCCCTCAATTCTTATAAATTTAAATACAGAAACAGGGTGGAGGTGCCAGAGCTTATCAATAAAAATATTTTAGTTCTAACAGAATGCCCAGAGAGGCAGAAGCATTATCATTGCTCCTGCAAAATTCCTCATCCAAAGCAGTTTTTAGAATTGATTGCATCTCAGACTAACCTTTCTTATGGAACAGTGATTTGGTTTCTGTACTTCAACCCCCCTTGCTCTAAAAACTCACCACTGTGACTTCTGCCTAGAATTTTTTTCCTATGAATATTTTTCAAGTTGAAATTCAGAGTTACACATGAAGCGTGGTGAAGTGGGTCAGTGAGCTGTGCAGAAAATGATCAGTGCAAGTTCATGGGATGGTATTTAGACAGTTTAATTTTCACTTGCAACGTGGGATTCATTTTGTCTGGGTATCAGTCTTCAGAAGAGCTTGACAGCAGAAAATATTAAATTCTTATGTATATTCAAGAAATGGAAATTTTGGGACTTATTCCCTAGAACAGGACATGGCACTGGGCATCCTAACGCTAAAGGACTCTTTTTCAGATGTCTGTATTTTAAGAATTTCACTTACTGTGAAATTCCTAAAGACTGTGGCAGGACATGTCTACCCCCTCTCCACCACAGATTGTTGGTGCATACGCAAGAGATAACCCAGGTGGGTCACAGGCCCAGCATGGGGTATCTCTGGTGCCAAAAGGGCTTTGGCCCCCAGCTAAGAATCAACATCTTAATCTGGAAAGCAAATGTGGGAAGAGATGAAAGAAATATTCTTGACCAAATGACACGGTTCTTATGTCTATAAAAGCCCACATAATTATCACAGAGGCAGAAGTCTCTTACACACTCCTCGGAAAGGTGGAGAAGATTTCTCCCTGGAGCCTTGGACCAGATCCAGGTCCCTTTCCCCAGGAACTGAGAGAAAGGAATTCGATGTCTACCCCTTCAAGAATTGGTGGTAAGAAACACTGAATCCTAAGTTATACTATTTCTTAGTTAGCTGTAAATTTAATGGTACCTTTAACTCCGCGTGTATATCCTAGTAATCCTTTTTGTCTTATTCCTGTGTAGTAATAGTCTGTTTTAAGTCTTATGTCTGTTAGTTGTGTCTATTAATACCGAATCAGCCATTACTAAAGAACTTGCAAATGAGAGTGGGTTTTTGGGGTGCTGGCCACCTCAATAACACGACTGCCTGCTGCCAGAGGCCTGGGCAAAGGCAAGAGCTGATTTAAACCTACATCATCCATTCATAACACACACTAAGTATATTCATAACCTTTTCAAAAGGCATCTACTATATATTAGCAGCCTTCAGCAGCACCAGTCAATATCAGATGCACCAGATACTAATAAAGGAACAGACATCCGATGAAGGATCATAAAATAGTCTGGCTTTTTTCAGCAACGCCAATCATGGTACTTGAAAATCAGACACAATTTTTCATAGCATCTGCTTTCTAAGACACCTAAGGTAAGAACATGTAAATATTTTCATAAATGACATATCTTGCTTTTTTCAGCTTCTTGAAGGTACCTCTGAAAGGCTTCAGGCTTTAGAAAAGCTTCTAGGCTGCCAAAATACTCTTCCTGTCCTAAAAATAAAAAATAAATAGAGATTTACAGAAGCTAAAAAGAAACTTGGTGGTAAACACTATACTAATAGTAATAATCCCCTTGTCCTGAAGTACCAGCTGATCACTTATCAACAGCAAATTGAAGAGCAAAGAGATCAGTTTTCCATATTTTCTCACGTTTTTCAATCAAAGTAGTTATTATCTATCTCTCCTCTTTACTATAATAACATCTGTCTTATTGTTGTCCCCCATGGTGTCACAGAACAACTTCCATTTAGCACCTGCATGTGGAAAAAAGATGAATTTTTAACTGAATATGCAAATATTTGGTCCCACATAATTTTTAGACACTCATGAAGACAGAGCTGTGCTTTCCTCTGGATAATGTCTATGTTTCATTGATGCTGTTGCTCAAATGCTCTAAGCTTCTGCCCACAGAAGTTTCACAGAGGTTGTACAGAAACCTTTTTTTAATCTCAGGTTAGTGAGCTCCTAAGTTACATTTTCTTCTGCATTGCACAGTCTCTTGATGGCAAGTGGAGATCTAGAGGGAAGAAAAAAGATGTGGACCCTCGTTAGGAGGTCACGATTTGTGTATTGCTCTAGAAATAACCCAGACTTTTGTGTGTGGCAGGGGTCAAACAGAGCACATGTTCCCCGTCAAACAGGATGAACTCAAAACGCTTCCCAAACCAACATTTCCATGACATGACAGATCTTTGAATCACCACCCCGGGTACCTACAACAGCTGCCAAGGAAATGGTCAGAAACTCCTTAAATTAACAGAATACTTTGTGCAGCCAGAGTTATTCATCTAGTTTTAGGGCTAGTGTAATACCAGCTCTTTAAAAAGTACATCTATGAACTGTAGAAAAAAAAATAGATTTAACCCTAGTTCTAAACTGCACAAGGAGATTAAATTTGTTTACCAGATAAATATAACAACAGTTAAGGTAATTTTCCTTACTTTATGTCTTTTTAATAAAAATAATATATAAATATACTTTTTATTTTACATATAATAGATTCTATTTAATATATATTTTATAATGTTATATAATAATATATAAATTTTATATAATAACATTGTATATTATTAATAATATATATTAATAGAAAACACATAGTATAGGATATTTAAAATATGAAAATTATAATTTATATTTAATAACATTTTAACATATTTTCAACTCTAACCAGTGTTCTCTAACAGTCTTCTATCCTCATGGGTGCAACACTAGATAAACACACCATTCCCCCTAACCTATGTAATCTAAACCTTTGTGTCCGTTAAGAAATAAACAAACAAACAAAAACCACAGCAAAAACACCACTCCACAAAAAAAAGAAAACCACCAAAAAAAACCCCAAAAGACCCAAAAACAAATACAAAAAAAACCCCAACAAACAAACAAAGAAACAAACAAAATCTAACTCAAAGCACAGCAAAATTTAATATAATCAGAACAGGAGATGTAGAATAAACACACTGATTGTTCTCCATTCCTGTGTCCCTGATTATCCTGCCAACTCTCTCATGAGGCTTTGCGTGTGTTAAGGGGAATGCAATGGAAAATCACAGGTTGGATTCCCTGGCGCTACTGACCATCAAGTGTCATGGGTTGAACTACACTTTAGAGAAGTCTTTGCCCTGTTAATCAGGATGATAACCTGCTTAACAACACGGTGTGATTAAATTTTCACAACTGCCTTATTGTTTAGCCTAAAATGTAGAAAGGTGTCTGCCTAGAAACAAAGCCTGCACATAAATCACATGAATTCCAATTAAATAGATTATCCAGGGGAAGCTTAAAGACAAGAGGCAGAGATCCCTCCAGCGAGGGAGACCAGACATAGTACAAAAAATCTGCCTCAGGGCTGTGTTGGAACTTCAAGGACAGCACAGAGATACTCCTGCCAGACACCCAGCCTTGCACAAGGCCTAATGGATACCCCTCCTCAGACCCACCAGAAGTTTGCTGAACCTAACCTTGGACAGCAGCACAGCAGAGGAACAGGGAATTACATCCTCAAAAAGGCCACACACATGTGAACATATGTGTGCCTGCTTACGTGTTAAAATTCTGTACTCCATGTCTCAAGGATACAGTTGCACTTACAGAATATGCAAATCTTTTTATTGTTTTCCAGTTCTGCACCCTTACCCACTTTGGTCAGAGGGAATTAAAAGTTCTGGTTTTGAAATTTTGAAGGTGCATTCAGAGCTTGTATTCCCCACCCTTTGACAAGTGACATCTATTGTCAATCTCCCCTGCTAATTCATCCACAATTTAAATCAGAATTATACCAAAATATCAGCTTTCCTAAAACATGTAATTTTATCAGAGAAAAGGGAGAATCCTTATTGGATTCTAAGGCACTGTGTTTTTACACGATGCACTTTGTAGTCTTTAAAACATGGAGAAAAAAGGACAAGTCCCATCTCTGAGGACCAGCACAGAAGACGCCTCTTCTGAGGTGTGTGGCATCTCAGTACAAAATGAGATTTTATAGATCACCCTTGCCTTTTGAAGGAGATAATGACTTTGCTCCTTTAATAGAACAGCAGGTGAAGGCCATCCAGTACATGTGCTGTACACAACACGTGAAGTCTTACTGTCAATCACCAAGTGTCTTTCCTGGAGACCTTTTATGATGCCCACGTAGAAAGACAAGAGAAAATGCCACTTAATTTCAGTAGCTGGCACGATTTTGCATGCACTGCTCACTCCTTGATCTCTGCCATACTGTATGGAGCAATCTGTCATCCTAAAACTCTGGGAGGTTTCTCACATCACTGGCTGGATGGTGATTTCTCTAGTAGGTGAATGCTTAATGTTGAGCTGATGAAGTTACAGTAATTTTAACAGTTGTAGTGGATAACAGAAACAAAAAATCCAACCCAAAACAAATGGAAAAAAACCCCACAAGTTTGGCTTTTTGCTGTTTTTTGTGGGTTGTTTTAGTTCAGTGTGGCACAGAAGCTGTGTCCTCAGATGAGGCAAATCAGTGCAGTCCCACTGAATGCAGTGAAACTCCACTTATTCACAGCAACTAGTTACAAGAAACAGGTGGGTTTTTGGCAAAAAATAAGCCTTGAATGACTCAGAATTTACTTTCTCTGTTCAACTTGATCATCCTACTGCTGTCCAGGGAAGTCTCAGAGCTCTCAAAGCCAGCAGGCAATATGAGACCTAGTAAGACAAACTTTTCTGTAGTATTTCCTAATATTAATACGAACACTACTTTGCTGCTGGGGCATAGGAATGCTGTAATCATGCTGCTCGTGGCTAAACAATCACTCTGAATTAAAGAGAACAGCAGACAACTCTGGTTTATCAGACGTTAATAGAATCTGGCTAAGCGTGGATATTTTATGCAGTCCCCAACTGATTCTGGATGCTTCTTTATGAAACCAAAATTACTAGTCTCATGACAAAATGTGACTATGTGGTCTAGTAAATGGTGCTAGCTGCCTCTGGAAAATTAATTTAAAGCTCAGTAAAATACACATGCACAGAAACAGGAAAAGTATTAGAGAAAAACCTAGTGTTTCACTGCACAAGAAGTCTGTAGCAAGCCACGAAGGTGTTACATAAAAATAATGTCCAGAAAAGAGTAAATTGAAATATTGCCTTTCTGTTTGATTTTATGATGTCTGATTCAGTAACTGTGCATTTGAAAGATGCACTCTAATGGGTTCTCTAAGCAGTGTTGGACCATCAATGCTTAGTTTTCTGTTGAAAAGTGTTGAAAGCACCCAGTGTGAAAGCACTAAGAAAAAAAATACACTCTGGTGGGGCTGAAGGAGCAGCTGAATGACACGGCTGTTAACTTTAGTTTCAGTAATCCAAATCCCTTTGTGGATCATGCTGTTTGGTTTGTCTTTGTCCATGCAATATGTTATTATATCTTCAAGCCTGATTTCTGCTGTTAGCATGTTATTTATGCAGATCACTTAAAAATACATTAAAAAAAAATTATTTTTTTTTTTTAATCCAAAGTTTATCATCCATGGGTAACTGATTGCAGATGACTTGAAAGACTATTACTGATTTAGCTGAAGAAGTGTAAATGGGCAGTTATGATTTCTGCAACTTCAGACTCAAGGACACAATGTCACACAGCATCTCAGTAGTTGCATGAGGACAGGTACGTGAAACACAACTCACTTCACATAAACTCCAGGTCCACCAGATCCTGATCTCCAAAGATTGTGTGTTGTGACTGTCACAATTCATCCAATGGTGTGGGGAGCTCATGATTTTAGTTTTGGAGTTCAAATGCCTATCGACCAAGAAGGTTGCATATAGTGCATGGCTCAGTCAGATCATAGAATCTAGAATCTGTAGAAACACTAAGGTTAGAAAACATGCTTAAGATCATTAAATGCAACTCTCAACCCAGCACTACCACCATGGTCACTTAATCATGCCCTTGAGTGCCATATCCACACACTTTTTGAACCCTTCCAGGGATGGTGACTCCACCACTTTCCCAGGCAGCCTGTTCCAATGCTTGTCAACCCCTTCAGTGAAGAAATTTTTCCTATTATCTGATCTAAACCTGCCTGACCAATCTAAAAGATGACCTGCATCTTTTTACATTCTGGCTATTGAAATGCTGGCTGGCTATGGATCTCAGACTGGCTGTGTAATGAAGAAATGACAACTATTTCAATCACAGCATTTGAGCAATAGCAAGCTGGAGTGTGGCAAAGTTGTGTGAGTACTATGTGATCGCTAATTAGAACTCTGAGCCCAAATCTGTTTTGATGCCTGAGGCATTTTTCTCATCTTCATGCTCTGCAGAAGTGATTTGGAAATTAGATCATTTGAAACAATATTTTTTCAGAGTAAATAGAAATGTGTATTTATCTCCATAAATTCTCTCCAGAGCGTCATGTGGATTTGTTGTCTTATACATCTCTGTGTTGAACAATTTTTTTTTCTGCTTGCAGCAGGGAACACATACAGGAAACCCTTATCGCTTCCCGACCAGAATCTGAATTTGTTAAGCCATTACAGAAGAAAATTAAAGCCCTCATCCTTTTTCTTTTCTGTATATGGTTTGCTTTATATAATTAAAAAAAAAAAACACAAGAAAAACCAATCAAAAACAAAACTCCCACAACCCTGCACTAGTGAGTAGAATTGAGAATGTGATAACTTCTGTTTTCTGTGCTTTATTATCACGCAAATGAGAGGTTTAAGTTCCAGCAGTTACTAGAGTGTGGCTCTTTAATCACCAGTTTTATTTACCAAGAATGACAACAGCTTGTGAGAATGATACAGAGGCAGGAAAGATAGAGAGGAAATGGGACAACTGAGGTTTCTAACTCACAAGCTCATATTCTGAATATTAGCAAGTTAAGGCTGAAATAAGTCTTTCCATAAATATCATTTTCTCCCCTCTTGCTTTCTCTACACTGTGATGATTCTCCTGGATAATCTGGGCAAGTAAGTCGTGTTCCAGTAAGAACCTACAGCTGCACACACAAAAGCAAGTACTTTCTGGCTATTTTGATGTTTATCCATTTCATAAAACAGCCATTAAAGGGAGATAATTTTCATTAAATAAGGCAGAGTTCTGTCAACTATGATACATGGGACAAGCTCATTAGTTAACATTTTGGAATAGACACTTACAAATCTTTTCTCCCTATAATTAAAGCATTCTGATTTCTGTATCACAGAGAAAGGAAACCTTAAACATATGTTAAACTTGAGGTGTTTGTGTTTTGTTTTCCTTTAGCAATTGTCTCACAGATTGTGGCAAAATTTTATATGACCTTTAATACTGATATGACAGCTCTATTTTAATTTATATAATATCTGATAATATTCGAAAAATCAAAATGTGATTTAGCTCATTTCTTAGCTCCAGGAAAGTTTCTATTCCATGGTGCACAGTCGTTGGAATGACATTTTAATAAAACAGTTGTTGAGCCCTGAGGAGTCTGACAGTAGCAAAGAAGTGAATAAAGAGGTTATGAATTTTTCGTAGAGATGAAATCAACCTGTAGAGTTCATGAATAATTCACTGAATTTTGAAAGGCAAACCTTGGGAAACTTCTCATCAAAGCCTCCTTAAGATGAATTGTCATGAACGCTTACCTACTGGTCTTGAAAATCTAGCCTGATCTTGTTTCAAGCATATGTACGGGATCTTTCTTACAACAGTGCAGAGTCCTGGGTTGTTAGATACACCCGGCCTTCAAGTTCCATGTTAAAATTCACTTCTCCCAGGAATCCTACTGAATCCTTGAGAGTGGAAAGACAAATGAAATGTTATGGGATTTTTATGATGTTTGTGTTTAATTCAGTTTTGGTTTGGACAGCTGCAGTTTCTTAAGGGATATACGTTCACAAATGGCTAAAACATAAGACCTGGGGATGACCTGCACTGCAAAGAAATATATAGGGTCACACAGGATATTCTGTGTCATCTGAAGTACAAAAAAATGTGGGTTTAGGCAGGTAGTGAGGTCTAATAGATATAGTCAGTGATGTCTAGAAAGCAATCAGATCAGCTCGTGTTGCTAGACTACCTTTTCCAGCTATTTGCAACTCTTCCTTTATTTTACTCTGTAAGGTCTGAATGAATGTCAGTGTTATTTGATATGCTATAAATTAAACTAGAATTGTCAGTATATCAGTATTAAAGTCATATATAATTTTGCCACAATCTCTGAGACAATTGCTAAAGGAAAACAAACCACAAACACCTGAAATTTGACATATGAGTAAGTCTTCATTTCTATATGATTCAGAAGAAATAAGAATGAATTAATTATACACCATAAGGTCAGAATCAATTTCACTGAACCTTGACTACTAAACTGAGGTTCTTGGCTACAAAAGTGAGACACTGTTTACCTTAGGATCTCTCACTTTAAAAATAAAAGAGAAAGCCAACTCCAAAGGCTGAAAGATTTCATTTAAGCCCTGCATCAGTTTCTGCAGGTGTTTCTTCCTCTCTCCAATAAATTGCTGAAAAAGCCTGAAGTATTGCATGTAGGCAGCATGTGCCCAGTCCTCAAATCTTTGGTGCAAGTCAGTGTTCAGCTGAAGGCTGGACTTGATAATCATGGAGGTCTTTTCCAACTTTAACAGTTCTATGATATTAAGTTCTTTATTTAACAGACAGAAATCTTTTCACATAGCGGGGCTTTCTTTGAATCATGATGGAGCTGTTCTTGCCCTGGGTCATTAACAGGAACAATAACCATTCTGCTCTCAAACATCTAAGCTGGGCTGGCTCTTGGGGACAGTGAGGTCTATCCACATTAGAGCCTTGCTGAAGTGTTTATTTGACATTCTATTTCAGTAATCACAAGTTAAAAGTTTCCAAAGCTGTATTGAAATATTATTTTTTTCACTAAAGATTTAATGTAGTGCAGAATTCTCAGGAACATGGTGATGTCATCTTTGTGCCTGGGTGGTGCCTAGGTTAGCCTGTGAGTGGGGTGACTGAAACCCATCCCAAAGAATGGGTTTATGAATTGTTTTCTGCATCAGTTTTCTGCATCTATCTACAGATAGACAGGCAGTACTTGAAAATTATCAAATTGTGTTGGTGTTGATTTTCCTGATTAATCATAAACTTATCTGTGTCAAACAGGCCTCTTTCAACTTTGGCTAAATAAGACAAAAGGAACATCGGAGAAAATTAAAAGGTCCCAACACTTCGACAGTCCTATGAGTCTGATCAGGAAGCAGTTGAGCAATATTTGCCCTACAAAGGTGTGCTTCAGTAGTAGTTCTTTTTGGGTACAATATCTTTTGTGTAACATTGCTCTCTAAAATTTCTATTGCATTTTACAGGTGTGTGCATACAAAATTTTCTTTAAACATCCCTGACAGAAAAAAAAAAATAATAGAGCTGTCTCTGGTGTAAGCCACTGCCTATGAATAAAATTTGAATTTATTTAGATTTACCATATCTTGAATTATCATACCTTCAGTGCTACAGGTATTTATTTTATACACAGAAATACAATAAAAGGTCAAAATGTCAGTAAGGAAATCAGAGACATCTCAGTTTTCAGGTTCAGTTTGGAAAAAAAAAGAAAAAGTAAGATGGAAGGGGAAAGGGACTAGGAAGGAGAAGGGGAAGGGAATTTTAGAAGCCTGGGCAGTAAGGAGTTAATTTATTGTTATGCCCCAAACACCGATGACCATTCGAGTGGGCAAGATGGAAAAGGACATGCCTAAAATGGGGAGCTGTACAAAGGTAGGGCAGCATGTCCCCGGAGCCAATTTTCCTGCTAAGGTCCATGACACAACATAAGGCACAAGTGCAGAAACGGGTCAAGGAACAGGCAAGAGCAATAGTGGAGGATTGAGACCAGCAAAGACCCCAAAGTGCCCCTCGACTCTCCATCAGAAGACTGCACATGTTGCATTAGACACAAAGAATTCCCTCTCTGGTGATGGATCTAGGGGGTCCCATAGCAATTTTAATGTATATAATACAACAAACTCTTTGTTTCCTGGGCCCTCCCGCAACAAATTAAGACTGCTACCATTATTTCAGTCATGGACTTCAAAATTACAAAAGTCAAGTCTCTGGATCAACAGGTAGTGATACATTTCCATTCCACTACATAATCTTGCTCCTTCTCTTTCTTTTTTTTTCTTTTACATATTTTCTTTGTGTTATTTTTATACTTCATATTAAAAAAAAAGCAAAACGAAACAAACCAAAACAGCCACATACTTACTTTTCTCTCCACAGCAATTACATTGTTTGAGAATAAATCTGCCTCATACCAGTCATTCAGTATTGTTTCCCTTTAATCCACTCCAAGGGACTTATTAACAAGGACTTCAGCTACCCTGCCTCAGGGACAGGTGGTAACAGGAGGCGAGTTCTGTGCTATCTCCTTCTGAGTGGTTCCACAGACCTTACAGTACGTGGGACCAAGAAAAGCTTCTTCTTCCTTCAGCTACCACCAAGCTTCTCATTCCTGGACCTATTTTTGACTGCACCCTCAGGCTTTCTGAATTTACAACAGCTCCCCCCTCTGCCTTGTTGAACTACAAGGCAGGAAGTTTTCTTGCCATTTTGAAGGAAAAATAGGTGTCATTCCCAGGTGGAAGATGTCTTGAAGGCAACTATGCCACCCAAGTTACCCATTCTGTGGGAAGGGAGAGTACAGTGGGATACCTGTTGCTAATGGGGTGCAAACATCATGATGGCACATCTGCCCTATGCCCATTGCAAGATGGAGGTGAAGTTGGGAATGATGCTGGAAATGATCACTGCCTTTCCCTCACCTCCACTCTCTGAGGTGTCTCTGCTGCAGCTTACAGTGATGTGACAATTTTCAAATATCTCTGGGGTTTAGTCCCAACTCATTAGGTGCTTTTATTACCCTATGCACATTCTATAGTGCTCAAGACTCCTTTAATAATCATTAAATGAAAACAGAAGAAAACAAAACTAAAAAGGTTTAAAAATCCTGACATTTTAGCTCATTAAAAATTTACTTTTAAATGTCGCAGTTTTTGCAGCTATGCTGAATCATGAAAAAAAAATCATTCTGAGGCTTAAAGTTTCGTACCTACACTCAGAGAAGAAAACAAAATTGCTTTTGAGTCTTTGAAGTTCATTGCTGCATCTGCCCATTAAAAATAAAATGAAGTCAGGGATCCACCTTTTATTTAGACACATATATGACCTGCATTTCATAACAATTTTACCAGGAAAAGACAGTTCAGAAATAAGGACAAAAATAAAACTATGCACTAAATTTACTTCCACTGTCAAAGACTTAAGAACGATGTATTTTCTGTTTAGCTGCAGCAGGTCATAAAAAAGACTGCATTAAAACAAGTATTTTTTTATTAAGTTCTACGTGTATGAAAGTTGCTAGACAGCTGGAGAGGATTCCCAAATAAAATAAAGGAGGATTTAAGCAAGAAAGTTTGTTCTTATTGAAACAGAAGATATTATTTTACAATAAATACATACTTTGTCTATGAAGGCCTGACCAGGTTTAAGAGTGCAGTGCCATTCAGCTGACCAAAACAACAAAAAAATAGGTTTAGATGGGTTATAGCCAGAATGTCTTATTTTCTTTTTTCTCCTTTTCGTTCTTTTCACCAGCAAAAAGTGATTCCATGTCCTGTATCACTTTTGTGCTGTTCCCCAATCAGAGATCATTGATAAGTTTATCCCTTGAGCTTCATCAGATCATTAAGCCCCTTTTACTGCTGGTCTTGCAGTATGACGCTGTGTCCAAATAAAACTTGTTTTATTTTCCTTGTATCCACTTTTAATAAATTCTGTCATTTAAAGAGACACCATCAAGGCATGCAGGCCAGTAAATGTCCAAAAGCATGTTTACAAGGGGAGGGTGGTAGTTCCCACTCACAGGCACTGAGCTCGAGATAAAAGGTGAAACCATGTACTCTAGTCATGTGCTGCCTGCAGGTACTCAACAGGGGATAAATTTAATGTACCTAAATCCTCTCCATATCACTGAAACATCTAATAAAACCCGTCCAGCTCCAGAAAACACCTCCGAGAAAAAAAAACCACTGTAGTCATCCTACTTCTATCCTAAGAGATTTAACCCATGGGACGCTTAATAATCTGCTGGTGTGTTGCCTTGAGGAATAAACATTTTCTCCAGTATTTTGTCCGAGTCTCCAGAGAGTGAGCTGTCACATGGAACAGCTGGTAAGCAACAGGAAAACCTGTTCTCTGTGACAAGGGGAGTCCTTCCTTCTCACTGATAACTGCTCGTCTTACCTGTGCCTGCATTTTGATATTCTGCTTCCAGTTTCCATCATGTCAATTCACTGTCTCCAGAGATCTGTTAATCACAATGGGCCCTCTCCCTGGATGAAAATATTCCACAGGAATGAGAGTAGGAAAAAATTTACTATTATCTGCTTCTTGCTTGGTAGGTCCTAATTTTATACATTTGGGGCAGAAAGCAATATAGCATGGTAGGAGCAGCTGGAGAAGAATCAAAGTTACCAGAACTGGAAGGCAATTGTGAGAATTCAAGGTGGATAAATACAAAGTTTATACGTTTAGAAGAGCATTTCTATGAACCAATATATGCTAGGGGTCACTACGGTGTCCCACTCTGAAGGGGAAGGGAGCACACACCATTCATATATGTCCATGATGGAAAAGGAATGACAAAAGTCAGAGGGTTCACCAAAAACTACAAAATTGTAGTAGTAAATTATACACATGACAAGGAAATTGGTATAAGTTAATCCCTGATCTTATAGTATTAACACACTGTAGTGGATTTTGAATAAGGGGGAGGGTGAAAGAGAATAGAGAGGGATTAAAGAGAGGGAGAGAGAAAGAAAGGAAGAAAGATCAACAATCCCAGCTCCAGTGTGGATCCACATGATGGGGTATCTAGGGCTTTGTGGGGGTACTTTTTTATGGGTGTTTCACTACCCTGGAGGTGTTTCTCATGTTCCATGCAAATTAGTTATCAAGTACAGCAAATTCTGTTGCGGTGCGCTTTCTCCCTCATTTTTTGTTTGTTCCAGTTTATGATGCTATCAATTGGTTTGTTATCCCCTTTCCCATTTAAGTATAGTGTACATCCTGCTTTAGTATTGTATACGCCCTGCTTTAGTTTTCAATCTTTGCTGTACACCATCCTTTTCTCCTCCCCTTTCTGGAAAGTTCCTTTTCCTCGGTATCTCATTGGTTCCTTTGAATTTCTCCCCACCTTAGGTTTCCCTTATTGATTGTTTGAATGTAACCCCACCTATGACTCCTCCCTTTCTCCTTCCCTATTGGCCCTGAGACTGTCACCTCCCCTTGTCCAAACCTCCTTTATAAGGCTGAGAAACCCCTTTCCGGGGCTCTCGGTCCCTGGTAACCTTGAGGAGAATAAACTTTCTTGGACACCATACCGAGGCCCCTCCTTCCTCCTTGCCTCCGCTGTCGCACGCAGACCATCTTGCGGCTAGAGAGCTCCTCCCTGCACGGCAGGAACTACCCTGTCTTGCAGCCTGCAGGAGCTTTGCCTGCCACGGCAGGACCTGGTGCGCCTGGGTCTCAGGATGGCCGCTAACCCGTCACTGTGGGCGAACGGGCCACCTAGCAGTGACAAAATTCTTCTAGACCTTTCTGGAAAAGGAGCTCTGAGGAGCTATGGGGCTCTTTGGTGGTCTTGATCCCCACCTACTGTATCAGCCTCAAGGGTCTTTTGACCTCCATCAGTCAAAGATTTGACTTGATGATCTTGGTGGTTTTTTCAAACCTTAATGATTTTATGACCAGTTGGTGTCTTTCAAATGCTGCACATATATATATTTATTTCTAAATTCAGTCTTTGACTCCCATTTAGGAGAGAAAGTGTAACTTTCCTGAAAAAGGGAAGGGAAGGGAAGGGGAAATCCACACCTTAATCTGATGAAAAGTGATACCTTCTCCTTCCATAAGATTCCACCTTGTACAGTTTCTGCCACCAAAACACTACTATGCCATAAAAAAAACGAAGCATTTATATGTTTGTATGGCCTTTTCAATTACCTCCAATTTTACACAGAGGTGACCAGAGATGCAATGACACGTAATAGTCTAAAACAGGTAAAGATTAATATAGTTTTCATAGTTGTTATTAAAATAATAATAAATACGACTTTAATTATAAAGTTTGTGATTATTGTACAGAATGCTTTTATAAATTGAACTACTCTCTTTTTTTTAATTTTCTTTTTTTTTTTTCTTTTTTTTCGTGCAGGAGGTGTATGATACAGGTACTGAAGATTTTCCTGGAAGAAAGTCGTTTATCATGCCGTACAGACCTTGTCTTTTACTCTAGTATCAGCAAACTTGGTTCAAATTCATCAATAAGGTAGCTCCTGTAAAGAAATTTAAAGTAACACAAATCAAAAACCCACAAAAACAAAATCAACAAATAAAATAAAACCAAAAAAACAAATAAACAAGGAAAATTCTCTTTGGGTGGGGTAAAAGCGTTACAAAGCTCTTGAATCTAAGTGGATAGTGACAGGGATTGAGCAAAACTTGACTTCAGCTTTCTAGTACACAGAAGAGCTTCAGTTCTCCAGAAATAATGGGAATACAATAAATCCCTGATTAATTTCACTTAATTTCTAGGTATCATGGTTTACCCACAGCTCAGTATTTGTGCAGTGTTGGTGGTAACAGAATAAAGAAACCCAAAAATGTTTGATAATTTTTTGTCCCCAATCTGTGAATTTACATTATGAGGGTTTAATTTGTAAGCCAGTTTCTAAAGCTGTCTGAAATAATGCTTTTGTCCTTAATTAGGTATTCTGTCAGTGATGGCATGCTTGTTAGAGAGGGCCAAGGTCAGGTATGCCAGTCTCCCATTACAAATTAGGCTCAGCGGTGGTTTTGGTGCTGCTATTGATTTAACTTGTTGAGGTATGACCTGTCCCACTAAAATATTGTTAATAATTCAATTCATCTCCAAGTGCTGACAGCAGCAGCAGTTCATCTCGTATTTGTCTTCACAATGGGTGATTATTTGGTTTGACCATTCTCAGTTCATCACGTTACTCATCTAGTAATTGAACCTCACAGCTGCCAGAGTAACAAATACCCTTTTTTTTTTTTTAATTGGTGCTGCAGCTCCAAATTAAATGATTATAAATATTTTAAGGCCCTAGAGGAATAATCTTTGTGGGTGTTATTAAATTGTCTCTTTCTTCTTTAAGGTTTATTTGTGAAAGTGAACAATCACTTTCACTTGAGTAAGCTAAGGGGAAACACAGGATTATTCTTCATCCACAGCAGGCAAAGAATTTGCATAAGGAAAGAGCTGGACTGGGAAAGTTGCTGATTTGCAAAGCATGCAACAATCAGGCACAGGAACAGGTTTCCCAGAGAAGCTGTGGATGCTGCATCCCTGGAAGTGTTCAAGGCCAAATTTGATGGGGCTTGGAGCAACCTGTTCTAGTGAAAGGTATCTCTGCAGGGGGTTGGAACAAGATAAATTTTAATTTCCCTTCCAACCCAAACCACTTTTTCATTCTTTGATTCTGTGAAGGTCGTGAAGTCCCATCTCCCTATCCAAAGCAAAGTCAACTAGAGCAGGCTGCCCAGGACAGTGTCCAATCATGTTTTGAATAATTCTAACAATAGAGACAAAGAAATCTCTCTGCACAAGCTTGTGCACCCTCACAGTAATTTTTTCTTATGTTTAAGAAAAAATTCCCTGTGTCTGTTGGTATCTCTGGGAATATGGGATCACACAAACACATTAACGTGATCTAAATCACATCTAGGTACAGAGAACTCTCTGGTACTTGTTAGAGCAAGTGTAGCCATGGGACGAAGCTGAGCTTAAAAACATGCAAAAACATCCTTTTCTTCAAACACAAGTTCCTGTCCTGGCCCTGGAACAGTTTGAATTACTTATACACACGTATATCTAGAGTAGTGTCAACAGGAGAAACTGAAAAAGCCAGCAGCATGTAATCCACTGCTTAGTGAAGGCAAAATGAAGTGGTGAAACTTTTTCAGGCATTGTTCCCACTTGCAGTGTGAGTGCTGGGCCTAAGGCAGCAGATAGAAATGTGAGATTTCTTCCCTCATGTCAGTGAATCAAACCATAGATATTATTCTCCCTCTCCAAAACCCCTAAATGAGTCTCACAAGACCAGAATTTTACCTTCCAATGAATATACTGTTTTTATAAGGTATTTTTTTTAGTTCTACCACTGAGACAGAACCCTTTGCTTCTTTATCTCTGCACTTTTCTTTTCTAGCACTGCATTTGCTGTTGTTTAGACACACAATACACCTCCTCCTCTAAGGTATTTTCTTTAAGCATTTGATATAGTGTCAGTTTATTTCTGGATTTGGGATTTAAGCACTTCAGCCCCTCTTTTTACCTCCACCCATCTGGGTGTTTGGTCAGCTGCTACAAATCCACATGACTTTTCACCTTTGCAAACACATAGGGAAGTCACTGAGGTGTTCTAACCTTCTCTTCCCTTCCTTCCTTTACGGTGAACATTTCAAACATTCACACCAACTGAGGTTTAGTTGCATAAATCAGCTAATCATAGTTGATTTATGCCTGTAGTCATAGAATCATTAAAGTTGGAAAAGACCTCCAAGTTCACCAAGTCCAACCTTTGACCAAGTACTACGCCCACTAAACCATGCTAATGATCTAGTTGTCAGATAACGCTATTTCAAAATACAGTATTACTTCTTTCATTGTGCTTTCTCCCTGCTCCTTCTTGTTCACTTCCATCAGTAAAAGGTCTCAGATCCATCTCTCAGAAAATGGAAATGTTAATTCTGGTGTGAGTGAGTTCAGTACAGCTGTGACACAATGGCTTAACTACTAACAAAGATAATTCTTGGCTGGTGTGAGCAAACCTTTCATGTCAGAATGGCTTTGTCAACACTTTAATTCTGGTTTATAATACCTTTTCACTGAACCCTTGAGAAGTATGGAAACATACACAAGTGATTGGGGGCATAAGGAGGAAACTGAAGCCACGTTAAAATGCAGTGACTTTCTGGCAAGTTCTTGAATTAATGTTATTCTTTAAAGTAATTCTTTAACCAGCCAAAGGCAATTATTTTTCTGGAGGTATCAGACAATACTAAAGAGGCAGTGACACTTCCACCAGATATAAATCAATCACCCAGTTATACTTACTGTTGCATTTGATCAAGACATAATTAAGTAGAAGGTTTGTATTTGGACTTTTCAACAGAAGACACTGTTCAAAGTAGTTCATGGAACAGCCTATCTGCTCTTCTGCCTTCTTCATTCACTCCCATTCTGTCTCAGATGTTTTCTCATCTAGAACTTGTGCCTTTGGACAAGACATGTAAAACTACCTGTTGCACTTGGTGGGAATCCACCTGGTCTGCTCCTGGGAGGTGACTGGTAGGACAGCTAACCTTTTTCCTCTGCATGAGTGGTGTTCATGCCTTGTTACCACAGAATACCTTCCACAGAATCATTATTCAAAAAAATAAAGTCTTATTCTGCTGCATGGCCAGACACTGCCAGCTCACAGGGTCCTCACGACATCAGGCAGTGACTTTATGTGATTCCCTCTTTATATTAAGGTGGTTTTATGAGTCATTCATCCCACAGGTTTGGCAAGTCAGTGAAGCCTGTAAATATATCTCTAGGTCAGTTTCCAAGGGGCATGCCAGCTGACTTTTAATTTTTCAATACTCGCCTCTCATTAAATATATGTGTCACAATTTCCTGTCTTAATGTTCCATTTTAGAATACATTTTTTCCATTTTTAAATTGTTGGGGTTTTTTGCTTATACAGTCACCTACTAATGTAAGGAATGAGCACTATTTAGAATATCAGATTTGAGAATGCAAAACACTTTTGTAATCAGCTCTAGCTAGAGCTGTCACTTGTTTTAACTGAAAAATTTTCTTGAAATTGAGCATCTGGTTTTAGTGAAACATCTTGTAAAGGTGCATGAATCACAGTAAATTAAAATGTTTAACAAAGACTGAGGAAAACAGAACATACTGTTTTCTTTATTTTGTAAAAATAAAGCTTGATCTCTGTGTTTTAAATAGTTCTTGGATTTCATTGTTAAAGAAAATACACATCTATGCAAAGTGCTATAGCTTTAATGAGCAAGTCATTTATGAGCTGAGGTGGACGTGGTGCTGACTGCATCCACCCTTATTTAGTATAAAGAAAGGAACATGATCCTCGTTTGCTGCGCTCAAACACAGGGTTTTGGCATGAAATCTGGGCAAGGCAAAATCTACTTTTTATTATTTTGATCCCAGCAAATAATAACTGAATCCTAGAAACTTTCTTCTAATCATATACAAAATGTCTTATAAAAGATCTGCTTTAAAATCAGTGAATTTGGTGTGAAAGAGGACATAAATATTGTAAGTAGATAACAAACACAAAAGTCTTTCATTTTCATCTCTTAAAACTTTGAAGTATTTAAAGGAGATAACCTGATCTCTCATATCTGGATTGAACAGAACAATAATTGCTGTGGTGTAGTTACAGTGGGTAGCTCATTAATCAAAGTGTTTATTATAAGTCTTGGGAAACTGTAATTAAATTGAACCCACTTGAACTTGGTGTGGTGCTTTATGTTTAGCATTGGAGAGTCATCTTGTATCACGTGTATCACATGGAACTTAGATTTCAATCTGGAGCCAAGTCTCCAATCAGACAAAGCAGTTGTAAACTCTTTTAGGGTTTTTTGTGTGACTTGAGGCTCAGCAACATTAAGGTGAGTTTTGTTCATATTCCAAACTCAGGTGGGACTTTTCCGAAAGATTCTGAGCTTTCTGCCTACAAACTGTGTAACAGGTAATATCTAAATTAAAAGCTTTATATTAGCTCTGCTTTGATATCTCAGCTCTTCAGTCTGTGTTGTGACCTTCAGAGACCAATACTTTCACCTCTTTCTTCTGATGAGCTCACAAAACTCACATGGCTCTAGGATGCTTCTCTGAGGAAGCCTCAGCTTCCAGACCTTCAAAGGACTTTGCTGTACCTTAGTGTTTTGGAACTCTTCTCCTATTTTCCTATATTGAGAAAATGGGCAAGGTTCCATATTGTTTGACCCATAATGCAATCAAAATCTCATTGAGGGAAAAGAATGGCTTGGATCTGAATAGATCTTTGAAGGTCACCTAGTTCAAATCCCCTGCAATAAGCAGAAATGTCTTCTACTAGATCAGGTTGCTCAAAGTGCTGTCTAAATTCACCTTGAATGTTTCCAGGGTTGGGGGACCTACAGCTGCTCTGGAAAACCCAATCCAGCGTTTCACCACCCATGTTGTAAAAAATGTCTTCCTTAGTCTACCTTCTTTTAGTTTAAAATCATTACCTTTTGTCCTATCACTACAGGCCCTACAAAGGAGTCTGTCCCCACCTTTCTTGTAAGCTCCCTTTAAGTATTGAAAGTCTGCAAAAAGGCCTTCCTGGAGCCTTCTCCTGGCTGAACAATGCCAATCCTCTCAGCCTGTCATCACAGGAGAGGCTTTTCATCCCTCTGATCATTTCCACGGCCCTCCTCTGGACGATCTCCAGCAGGTCCATGTCTTTTCTCTGCTGAGGACTCCAGACTTGGGCACAGGACTCCAGGTGGGTACTCATGAAAGCCGAGTAGAGGGGCAAAGAGCAGAGGACAGAGGATATGACATAAATACCCCAAAGGCATAATATTTGCAAGACCTCAATTGTGACAAGAGAAGCTGAGACCCATTGTTTAAAGATTCCCAAACTTTAAAAATGTTTCCTTGCCAAGGAGACAAGTTGCTCAACCAAGACAGCAAGACATGAGCCAACTCTTGAGTCATGTTCTCAGGTGACTTGGGACTGTGAAAGGATAAAGTGAGGTGGGGGCTATTCTCCAAGTGACCACTAGACATCCTCATGAAACCTTTCCCCAAATTGTATGCACATGTCCAGCTTTAAGGTGTACAGCTTTGCACACACAAATGATTTCTGAGAAGGGGGAGGAGAATTTAGATGAATTTATATGGTTTGTATAGATAAATGACAGCTTTGAAACTTTGCATGCATGTGTATGATAGGAGGAGCAATTCCCCCCGCACACTGCACTGATATAAAATTACACCTGTTTTCTAATGTTGAAATTACAGTATTAGAGAATTTTGTCCTTCCCATCATTTCGGTGACAGATGTAGAGCTGGATGTGATCTGACAGAAGGAATGTGAATTCAGTTGTGCCAAGGATTGCATAGTCTCCTGAATTTTTATTCCTCTCAAAATATGCAATCAGCCCCAATAGTCATGATGCAGTTCCATGTTTCCCACAACGAAATCGCACCCGTTTCCTACCATCAATTTACAGTAGGCATGATCAATGTCAAACTGGTCTTTTGCACTGTCATGTTCAGAAAGAAGGATATTTTCAGGAATGAAAAATTAACCAGCAATTCAAATATTACTAATTTCCTTTAAAGTTATTAATTTTTCTCAACAATATTAGATTTTATTTTAAGGTTGTCTTGGGGTGACTTTATATGTGTATCCCCTATTGCTGCTCTATGCCCAGAAATTTGTGCCTTTCTGTGCCTTTAAACTGAGCCTGAGAGGGGGGAGAGGAAAAAAACCGAGTGAACTTTTCAAAACAGTTGTTCAAGGACACAGACACACTCCTTGGTTTCTGGCTGCAGCAGCAAGAGGGGAGGAAGAACCCTTCTTGCTTTTCAGCCAGCTTTTGGCTCTTTTTTTCTCCAGAGGGAGATGGATAGTTGAACTTTGTTTTTCCTGGGACTTTGGTTTTTCCCTTCTTCTGTTCTGGACTGTTCCAACATGAGAACACATTGGGAGAATTTTTCATCAAGGCCCCAGAGGTGGGCCCACACCGACCCAGCTCTGAGGAGGAGAGACACTACACCTACAGAAGGACTCTGAAATCTTCCCAGGTTTCTCTCCACAGTGAGAGGTTTCATTATTTAGCATTATTATCCTTTTCCTGTGTGTTTGTTAAATAAATAGTTTTTTATCTCTTTCACTTTCCTCCGAGGAAATTTTTTTTTTTTTCCCGAACCTGGTGGGGGAGGGGTGGTTGTAACCTGCCTTCTATCAGAGGATATTTTCCTCCAAATTTGGCCAAACTGGCACAAAGGTTTACACTGATTATTTTTAAGCCAGAAGTATGAAATCATTAAGATCTGTTTTCTGTCACTGTAACTGCATACTTTCTCTCTCTTTTAATTTCACATTCTAAGTTAATTTAGTGTTAAGAATATTAGATTAAGCTCTAGGGTACGAGTAGATCATGTGCTAGGCCAGACAGATGGGCAGTTTACTACAGCTAATGCTCTGCCAGCAATTGTTTTTGCAAGTGGCAGAATAAAAGACTATCCCTTCTCTGTTTTTCCCAGTTGTTTTCATTTCACATAAGTGAAATAATAATAAGATAACCTTTATATAAACCCAACTCGAAGGATGACTGTATCACTGATAGGAAAGATATGTTTACTCTGCCAGTTAGCTTAGCTCACAGTTGTCATCCTCCAGATTGAATAACTGTGTGTGTCTTCTAGTGAATAACTCAATTCCATCTAAAAAGACTTGCATCCTGTAAATAGCTTGTTTCAGGGGTCTGTGCCAATAAACAGAAGATGAAAGGTAGTTCTGTCTCCCTCTGTCCTCAGCAATCCTCCATGTCACTGTAGCAGCTTTTATGTCCACAAGCACTTTCCCATGTTTTCTTCCTCTCCCCATAGCACACAACTTATATCTTCAGATTTCTGGTATGAAACAGCAATCCTTTACAAGGCTGCAACACAGCCCTCCCATTATTGCTGCACTTAGAACCAAAATAATGCAAAGTACCATGAACATACACATCAGCATGTGTTAGGACTTCTGGGACACTGCCTGGAGTACAGAGGAGACCCAAGGCCAGGTGTTGTTTGGTGTGTGACCAGTCACTTTCAGAAAGGTCTAGCACTGAGAAATACAAAAAAACTACTCTGTGTTTTTTTTGGTTTTGAATTCAGGTGACTGCAGGCATTACAATTAGCAATCCAGAGTAAATCACGTCAGCTGTTTGAAAATACATCACTTCTAACACCCAAGAGCGAGCACCAGCATGCTGGCAAATTGTTACTCTGCAGCACCACTCCAAAACTGTTTCAGATCAATGAACTTTTCTGTGAAGTCAAAAGCTGTGGTGAAGAAAGTCAGTCACAACAGAATCAAGCCAATGCGGTGTTTTACTGTGCATGAAGCTTGCATGTTTGGCAGAGAATACTTGTCCTGGGAGCAGCAGAGTACTTGAGGAGGGCTGAGGGGAGGAATATAAATCACAGAATCATAGAATACGCCACAGAACAACCCAAGAATCCCATCATGTGACTGAGAGCATTTTACAAACTTCCTGAACTCTGTCAGGCTTGGTGTCATGACCACTTCCCTGGGGAGCCTGTTCCAGTGCCCAACCACCCTCTGGGTGAAGAATGATTGCCTAATATCTGTTATAGATTGCTCGGACAGAATCAGTGAGCCAATTAAGTAAAATAGTATTTCAATTTATTGGCAAGACAATTAGCAGGCAAAAGCAGCTAGCTGGGCAGCCAAAAAATGGCTCGCAACCCCCCTGTCCCGGAGCCACAACTTTATAGTCCCCTATTTCCGGTGTACGTGTTTTCTCTGGTGTACTCTGCGTCCACACGATCTGTTGCTAGGGGGTCTTTTTCTGCCTCCTGGTGGTCGCTGGGATGAAGGCCCCGAGTCTTCCTCTTGTGACTTTTCCTGTGTGTGTTTCACTACATCCTGCATAAGCGCAAAGCTTGCACAAACATTGTTTACATTACCGGATGTCTGCATTCAATGCAAGGCCCCACTCCTCCTTGGTTCAAGGCTGACATCTGGGTTTTCTACTAGCGTAAGCAAGATTTGATTAACAAGCATTATCTCTTCTATTACAATATCCAGGCTATAGCACCCCGACACAGATTTGTGCTCTACCCCTGGGTCCTGTCACGGGTCACTAATACCGTCCCTGCCCGGCTTTGTCGGGTCCCGCGTGCCCCACAGACGCACGGGCAGTTTCGGTATTAAGGCCGGTAGCAAAGAGTCAGGAAGTGTACCTGCATGCATTCTGGCAGAGGCATTTATTGCACCTACGCTGTCGAAGGCTGCAGAGGCAAATACGAGAGCAATGACAAGCTCAGGGTTTTTCCCGGGGCCGGGGAAAAGGCGGGATTAAGGAACAGGGATCAATGGGGAAGCTCTGGGGGAGTGACAAGGGGTAGAGGCTAACAGCCAACCGGGGAATTCAAACTGGGGTAGATTAACATAGAACAATGCACCCTGGGAGAAGCCTTTCTGGTCGCCTTAACATAAAGTGGTTCTTGCGGTACTGGGGACTTGTCTTACTGAGAACTCTCTGTCCCTTGTAATGTGTGTTCACTGGCCACCACAGGTCACCAGACCGAAGCGGTTGGTGCTGCCCCGCTCTTCCCCTCATGAGGAAGCTGTGGACTGAGGTGAGTTCTCGCCTCAGTTTTCTCTTCTCCAGGCTGAACAAGCCAAGTGACCTCAGTCACTGCTTGTATGTCTTCCTCTCTAAACCTGTCTCAGAGGTGCTGCAGCTCTCATGGAGTTTTTAGCTGCATGAAAACATGAATAATTATCACCCCAGTCAATGATGCGATATTTGTCATTTTCTTAAATTTTCTTCTGGGTTCCATCTACTCACATGCTATACACTATTCCACAAATTGAGATCATGGATAAAGGAATGAGTATGAAAAGTCAGCACAATATCAAGGCTGAGAAAACAATCAGAAGAGTATTGTTAGACAAAAAAACCCAAAGGGATACTGGCGTTTAACTGGGCTCAGTGTTCAGCTCTGACTTGTAAATTTTGAAATTTTTACCAGAATGGCAAAAGGGTAGAGCTCTTCAGATTCCTGAATGGCCTCATGGAAGTTAGGAAGTAACTTGTGTGCTTCAGGCCATTTGCTTTCAGACGAAGTTCTGCAGGTTGCATGTTATGAAGCATGGATCAATTGTACTTTCCAAAACCAGGTCTCTTCTTTTCTCCCCTGGTCCTGCATCGCTGTTCTTTATGAGCAATTTTCTTCTCTTCTGGAGACATCCAGCTCATTAGAAATCCAGCACCTTAAATCTGATGCTGATAATACAATACTGTTAACTTTTTCCAGTTCACCTGAAAGCCAGGATTGAAAATAAAGATAATCATCAGGGGAAATTTGGTCACCAGCCACTCATTCCTGTCTCTCTGCTGACGTAGGAAATACATAATTTATACCAGCAGGTCTTCTTCATGAAGCTTTTTCAGTCACTAGGAAATGAGGTCAATATGTTTTCATTTACTCTGAATTGACTGTATTTATTTATTTATTTGCTTTTAGTGTGGCACAGACATTTTTCTTCTAATAATTCCTGGCAGTTATATTAACTTTCTGCTATAGCTAATGGCTGAACAATTATTTTTCCTGGAATGCAAATTGAAAGGTTAACCGTAGTATTTTTTTAAACATTAAAATTGTTCTCAATGTCAGGAGTGTTTATGATGCAGTAGCAGTTTAAAATAAGAAATAAATTAATAAATTAATTATGATTTCATCAGCACAATAAGCAAAGCAAAAATTAAAAATGAAAATTAATGTGGGCATGTGGTATTACTATTCTTTGGTTTGTGACTCAGAAAACCTCAGAGTCTTTAACGGTTTTATCCTTGTTTATTCCACGCAGATTTGTTGATTTCTAAAAATTATGAACAATTGTATCTTGTCAGACAGTGTGGACTGATTTTCTTTGTTTTAATGTATTTGCACCAGTGAAAGAATCTGACTCTGTAGCCAAGTCTTTTTTAACTTAGGACTTTCCTTATCAAAAGAATTGATAATTTTCTCAATTCTATTCACTGTGGAAAGTCCCAATGAAGGAAAGAACATATATAAATCCTCATAAAATTGCAAATACATGGTTAGATAAGAGATATATACAACAAAGGAGAGACTATTTGCCTGATTTTCTACTCACTGCAGAATTTAGTGCTACACATTGTCATCCTTTCCCTACTGAAAATATTTGCTTTAAGAGAGTGCATTCCAAAATTTGGCAAATTAAGTAACCTGTATTTTTCTTTAAAGTTCCTGTGGTTTAAAGTCCCTGTATTTCTTGAGAGCAAATTGAATTGTCTTAAAACAGCAACAAGTAAACCCTAATGACACGGCAGTGTAGACCTTTATTCTTTCTCAGTAACTGTTTGCAGGCCTGTGTTGACATTTTGTTGTGTAATTGCCAAATGGTGTATGTGGACATTATCAGCCTAGGGAATGTTCACAAAGTGTTTCTCTTCAGTGATGTGCTTCACTATTTACAATTTATAATGTATTCTTTACTGCTACATACTTATTTGCCTAGATCTTCTTAGCATTTCAATGAGTAAGACTAAATAATGAATAAATAACACATAAAGGAAAATCATTTTGCCAGATGATAATTCATGGCAATATGTTGGCTTTTCTTTGTCCCCAATAATCATTTTCTAATATATATTAAGCTTTTTATTTATGAAAAGAAATTGTAAGATTTCACTAGTAAACCTTGCATGACATTGTTATAATTAAGTCAGTTATTCTGTTCCTATATTATTAGCAACAGAATATATTCTCATTGGTAAGTAATTATGCCATATAGCATACACTGTTTGCTATATAACATATAGTACACTGTCAATATATTAATGTTCAAGGCAATGCTAATAATAATAAAAATGTGGAAATTCAACTCATGTAAGAACCAAATGGGCATAAATTCTGCTAAAAACCTTAGAAATGGGGGAAGGTCAACCTATAAAAATATAAAGACGTAAAAAGAGCAAATGAATAACCATACTGAAACAGAAACTGTGCACATTTCAATGAGTAGGGCAACTCTAAATTGTCAAAACGCTGAGATTCTTATTAATTTTTATTGACCTCTGTCATGCAAAATTCACTTTCAGATATATTATATTAAAGGATTTAACATTATATATTATAGAAGGCTTTGTGCTTTTCAAATAAAAGCTGACTAAATATAATTTTACCTTTCATGTACTGTGTTTGAACAAAAGCTGTGATTCAAGTATTTATTATCTTGCAAATGGAAACTAATAAAACCAGATGCCCAGAAGATTAAAAACTTACTAGAAAACAGTATGAAAAATAAGATACCATTGTAGTAAATGTAAAGTTATTTACTTGCTTTATATATAGGAAATTGCCTTTGAATTATCAAACAATTGCATTGAAGAAACTTTGGATATCCTCTGGTTTCGTACTAAACTCTTTGTCATCTGGGAAAATGCGTGAAACTCTTATGAAAACATTTCTAAGGTTCAGTTCTACAAAAAAATCAGTAGAAACTGGGTTTTTTAATTAACAGAGTGCAAGGGATGGGTCATCTGCTCTAATGGCTCCACCTATGGAGGAATTAATTCTCTGCCCTGCTCCTTCTGTAAGCTCTTGATAACACATTTCTATCCCCTCCTTTGCACCAGCTCTGACCACTGACTGACTGACCATTCTCACCGAAACAGTGTGATATTCCTGCAGAAATCTCACCTGTTGCGGGGAAGAGGGGATTAATCCATTATTAGAAAGCAGAGTCTGTCTAATATGAGAAACAGGATGAAACCACAGGGTTGAAAGCTAGGGTGGATCAGCCTGATGGGAAGGAGTGGGATAGTGTTTTGGGGGGAAAACAGTTTCTTTAGATGGTTTCTGGTAAATATTTATATCTAAATTGTGCACCTGAACCAGTTACTGAGACCTTGATGTTGGTATGTCATCGAAGAATTCCAGAAGAACATGATATTGCATAATATAAATACAAAAGGAAACACAGAATCCTTTACTTCCATCAGCCTTGTTGAACACTCCACCTAATTTGAATTTTCTCAGCTGTGGTGTTCAGAGATGAATTCTCATGATTTATTGGTTCTTAAAAGTATAAACATCAGTCAGAAGTTAATTGAAATTATTTTAAAAGTGTACAAGTCACTTTTCACTATTCTCTATGATAAATTACACAGCTTGAACTCTTTTCTTTTACTCTTTAAAATCTTCTCTCATCCTCAGATACTTTTTTTTCACCTTCTGCAGATTTAGAAAATTCATTTTTTTGTTAATCTGAAGAAAACAAGCACATACTTTCTCTATTCTTAACCCCATTCTATTAAGAAATTTGATTATGTGTTTTTTTCTGTATTTTAGTCTCTTGTTTAAACATCCAGTACTGCATTAGCAGTTTATAATTGCACTGGGAAGGAAGAGGTCACGTCCACTGTGACCCTCAGCCCTTTTCCAGAGCCACTTACCTTCCATTTCATGGTCACAACCTGCTTTCCCTCTTTTAAGTGGAACTTCACATTATTTTATAGTCAAAGTTTTGTCTCCACATACCCAGATAACAAGGTTATACAAACTTTTATGTGACATTTTTGTTCTTCTCATTTGAAACTCCCTGTATTTCGACTGTACAAAAACACTTGGTCAGAACACTCACCTTACTGTGTTTCAGGCCAATAGGTGGCCCAGTCTAGCTTAAATCTAAGGTCCCAAATCAACAGAGCATTTTGCCATTTTTTTTCCTCATCCCTCTTCAGCAAAGTGCTTAAATTTAAATGAATAGCTGAGGTACACTGTACACAAGAAGAGTTAAATTTGACTGCTCTCTCAATGGTTTGATGATTTGATGTCTTAAAGGATTGGGGATGGTGGAAGAGATTTGTGTCACATAGCTTTAGACATTTGACCAATGCACCTTTAAAGTTCTTTGCAGTGGAGAGGATTAAGCAAATTACAGTCTGGTGCAGACTGAACTACCCATACTCAGCATTGATTACAGAAGGAGTGAAAGAGAAATGATATCCTAAATTAGGTACCTTAATGAAGGACTTACTTAGAAGTTGGTTGGGTGGAAATAACTGATCAATTTTACAGAATGCTGAGGAAAAAGAGAGAGCTCATTCCTTTGTATGAGTAAAACTATGGATTTTAGCCCTGAGAAACAGTGTCTGCAAGTTGTCTTGACCTATATTATGAATTTACTCAAGTTTCTCAGTGTCAGACTTCTACTCTGTCCACATCTTTTTTCTTCAACTGCCTAATGGATAAACCTGTGAAGAACAATTCTAATTATGATTAATTATTAAAATCAGGCATATTTGTTTAGGTAAGATTGTACTTACAACACCCAGCAAGGTGCAGATGAGAATGTGCAAAAGGCGTTATATTGGAAGTATTCTCCCAAATTATCCAGAGTTTATTGGAGAGCAGAAGTAATTTATGAAGAAAGGAATTAGGAAGATGGAGGAAACATAAAATGAGGAGAATTAGTAAGAATGACCAATGGTTCACACATAACATAGCTGAAGTTCATCGTGGTCACAGAGATGAGCAGAACAAGAACACTTGACTAAATGGAACCTCCTAGCCCAGGCCTGTGTGTATTTTCCATGCCACGGAGTGAAGCAAGTTGATTTAATTTACCTAAGAAATCCATTAAAAAGGATAGCTTTATGCAGGACATTGGAGCCATTATAGAAACAATAAATCAGGTAAAAAAAAATTACAATAATGTGTCAAATGTGGATTTGAATTCATATTCCGCAATAATCTTTGAGCATTCTAGGGCTTTCTGAGGGTGTTGGCAGACAACAGATTCAGAGTATAGGGCAACAAACACACTCAGTCATTTGCTTGTTAAAAAGATAACCAAAAAATGTGGAATATTAAGTCTAGTATACAGTTGAACCATCCAGCCCAAGTTTTTGCTTCTGGCCTGCATGGAAAGCATTTCTTTTAAATATACTCTTACACGCATGAAAGATGGCTGATACATTTTTGACTCAAAGGTTTAGCAAAGTTTGTATTTGTCAACCAAATTTTGAAATGCAAGCTTTTCTATTTAGAGCCGTGATACCTCAAATCTAATTTTTTGTATTGGTTATGCTAGTAAAATTCTAAAGGAATTACAAGGAACAGCTGCCTAATTCTGCCATCATATTTAAACAAGCTACTGTTATATTACTTAGTGTGAATTTCAAGCATGCAGAGGAAATAATGGTAGTGAAAGACTGGACTGAGACTATGCCCAGAAGTTTGCTAAATATCCTCAACATTCAACTTTTTAATTAAGTATGAACTGTTTGAAATAATTTGAAGGAATTCTTTGGGATATTGTACATATTTAATTCTCTTAAGGCCTTGGGTTTTGTTTGAAAGTCTTAGAGCTTAAGAAAATTTGTTGACAGCTCATTGCTTCAGGAACTTAAGCAGGTGGTAAATTAATAGCTTAGGTGGGGGCTGCCATGAAGCATGAAAAGTTATGTCTGGTGTCAGTCCAAATTACTGTCTTTAACTGCACATAAGGCAGTGAAAAAACATTAGCTATGCAGTAAACATGGGTTTAGCCAACAAAAACAGATTTTACAAGGTTTCCTCAAGCAATCTCCAAAAGGTTATTCCATACATCTGCTCCAGCCGTTGATATAATTTTGTAGCCGTTTGTTGTTCTAAATCTGTGGCTGTAACAATGATCTCATTAGCTAAATCAATGGATAGGGAACATGTTGCAAACATTTTTCTTCAGATGGATTCAGAGAAAAAAAGTGCAGCTATTTCAAATGCAAACTAAAATAGGAATGTAAATATTTCACTTATTAATACTAATATTTTTCACTTGCAAGGACATTTCTGGTGTAGGCTGGCTTTCAAGAAAGGAAATGTATTCCATTCATAGACTCAATGAAGTTTTCTCTGTTTTCAGAAGCTCTGGAAACTAGAAAGAGAAAAAAAAGCTATATTTGGTAAACCATACAGTCTTGAGATAACCTTCTAATGTTGGTGTGCAGATGCCCACACACCATAATTTCACTTAGTCTGGAACAGGGAAGTTGCAAGCTGACAGATTTTATTTTGGGCCTGAGATAGCTACTGAACCTCGCACACAATCGTTTGTGAGTGGTAATTGTTGCACTGCAGCAATTAAACAGGGCAGACAGTGGAGCTCCACTGCTCAGGGGCAGCCAATCCGTCAGAGCAGATGCAGCAGTAGAGCACAGACATGGAGCTGTCTAAGAAGTTTCCAGATGGTGAGGGACTTCTTCAGGACACCCTGTTGCTTGTCACCTGCCACAGAAACATAGAATCATAGAATGATTCAGGTTGGAAGGGATCATCTCGTTCCTGGGACACCTTCCACTAGACCAGGTTGCTAAAGTCCCATCCAACCTAGCCTTGAACACTCCAGGGATGAGGTTTCTACACCTTCTACATCAACTTGTTCCAGTGCCTTACCAGTCTCATGTAAAGAATTTCTTCCTCATATCTGGTATAAACCTTCCCTCGTTCAGCTTGAAGCCATTCCCGCTTGCCCTATTACTCCATGCCCTTGTAAAAAGTCCCTCTCCAGCTTTTTTGTAAGCTCCCTGTAAGTGCTGAAAGGCTGCAGTAAGATCTCCCTGGAGCTTTCACTTCTCCAGGCTGAGCAACCCCAACTCTCACAGCCTCCCTCCTGCCACACTGTTCTCACCTACTGCTCTTTACCTGTTACTTGTATTATCGATGCTCTCCGAGGCCCTTGCAGCCCACATCCCAGAATGAGCATTCAGTGCATCCAAAATTCTTGAACATTCCTCTTGTGGACAGTCTCACACAACAGAACCATCATGAAGCAATCCTGCTTGTTTGCAGAGCTCTTCCCTCTGGTTTCCATAGGGTCATGGTTGCTAATTACTAGGGATTAAGTGCAAGGGAGCTGTAGTGGATAGAAAGTCAGTGTCCAGTTAGGTCTCTGTCTGTAGAATTGGCCCCTTCTGAAGATGTCACTTGTGCACATGGCGTCCCTTTGTGCCTAGGCAGCTTCAGAGGACCCCATCTGTGCACACCTTCAAGTATTCAAAGACCTATTTCTGCAAATGGGTGTCTGTGAGGAGAACAGCACAGCTTCACAAAGATCCCTGAGTGTGATTAGCTCATCTGAACATCACAAAGGAAATAAAAGAGCACATCTGTGGGTGATTTTTGTGGAACTGGAACAAACATCAGACTCGCTGTGCATATGTGTTGGCTCCCTGGGAGCTCTTGAGACTCCGAGGAGTGTGACTTAAAAGATCAACATGCTTTTAAAGGAAAGGAACAAAGTCTGAAAGGCTTTTATATAAGCTGAAGGTTTAAAAATCAGAAAGGTTTAAAGTGAATGCATGAGTCTGTCCAGACCTCCTTCTAACACCTACTGCATTTTATAAATGTGTGATATCTATCTTAATATAGAGCGGGAGATATGTGGTATAATATTAGTATGTTAGTGATGCTGAAGATCACATTTGACAAAAATATGCAGGCTTGTGTCTTAAATAGTGATAAAGTTTTTGTACTATAACTTCAGATAATGGTTGCTTTGCACTAAACATTGTAACCTGATCTTACAGACATTGTTCCTTGTGTATGTGAGCAGAACAGAGAAAACCTGGACTTAGGCAGGAATCTGTTAGAGCAAAAGTCAAGATGGAAGAGATAAGGATCAGGATATGGTTATCAGAAAACCTGGGTTCCACTGCGGAGTCTTATATTAGCTTTCATTTGGATTTTATTGAGTCTTATCACTTTTCTTTCTTTGTGGTCTTTTTTTACAATTTTTTATTTGTTTGTCATGCTTATACTGAGAAAACATCGTGAGATCAACATTTCAGTTTAGAAGATGGAGTGTAAGAGGGGTAGTGTTGTCTCTGGTGACTAAGGGATGCCTAGATGAATAAGATTTATTGGAAAAACTTTTGAAACCCTGCTCCAATGTGGGCTTCTCTCTCCACAGATCCACAGGTCCTACCAGGAGCCTGCTTCAGCCTGGGCTTCCCTTGGGGTTTCAGCCATCTCTAAGGCATCCATCTCCTCCAGCATGGGACTCCTACAAGGGCTGCAGGAGGATCTCTGCACCCCTGTGCCTTCCATGTGCTGCAGGAATGCAGCTGCCTCACCGTGGGCTGCACCAGGGGCTGCAGGGAAACCTCAGCTCTGGCACCTGCAGCAGCTCCTGCCCCTCCTTCTCCACTGCCCTGGGTGTCTGCAGAGCTGTTTCATTCACATATTCTCAATTCTCTCTCTGGCTGCAGTTTCACAGTATTTTTGTCCCCTCTTCTTAAACACATTATCCCAGAGGCTCTGCCGCTGTCGGTGATGGGGTCAGCCTTGGCCAGCACTGGGCCCATCTTGGAGCCAGCATTGGCTCTGTCAGACACGAGAGAGACTTCTGGCAGCTTTTCAGAGAATTCACCCCTGCAGCTCCCCCGCCCCCGTACAAAACCTTGCCACACAAACCCAATACATCTACATATTCTTACATCTTTGAACATTCAAAAGTGGTAAATACCACAAATAAAATCAAGCTCCTTAATGGGTTGTTTCTCAAATACATATCGGGTAGGAGAGTGGCTATTAGCATTTTTCCCAATCATGGCACAAATGATTCCTTGTGTGTTTATGTCTGTTGTGTTTCAGCTATTTAAAATAGTAAATCAGATCTTTTTTCCAAGTTAATAATTTTCTTACTTCTTAAAATTCTTGGAGTTTACCACATTATTCTCATCCTATTTTGGCTCTTGGTTATATAGCATGTTATCCATTACCTGAGCTAATTTCTCTTCAGTCTTCTATTTGTGCACTGAAGGGGGAAAGGACTGTTTTATAGGACAGTTCTTCCCACTCTTCAAAGGTCTTTCAGTTTGGGATCTCCAGAGATACTGCTGGCTGTGAATAACCCACATGGAGAGACTGTGAAATCTTTATCTTTGGTCTTTTTCTTAAGAACTGAGAGGAGGAAATGCCTGTCAGAATGGCAAATATACTTGTGAATTAATGAACTGGACAGAAATAGTTGATTGCTTAATGCTGCCTTCAGCTCCACTGGCCTTGATGAATGAATTTGGGTTAGTAAAGCAACTATTTAGTAGCACCCAAATTATACTTTTGTAATCGTACCCATACTGACATTCCAGGCACAAATAACAGGATTTATAAAGACTGGTTTTATTGTTTGCAGGAAAAAGCGAGCTAGAACAATGAATCACAGAATCATGGAATCATAGAATTGTAGAAACATAGAATCACAGAATGGTTTGGGTTGGAAGGGACCTTAAAGATCACCTAGTTCAAATTCCCCTGCTATGGACAGGGACACCTCCCACTGGATCAGGTTGTTCAGAGCCCCATCCAACCTGGTCTTGAACACTTCCAGGGATTGAGCATCCACAACTTCTCTGGGAAACCTGTTCCAGTGTCTCATCACCCTCACAGTAAAGAATTTCTTCCTAGTATCTGATCTAAACTTGCTTTCTTTCAGTTTGAATCCATTTCCCCTTGTTCTGTCACTACATGCTCTTGTAAATACTCCTTCTCCATTTTACTTGAAGGCTGCAATTAGGTGACCCTGAATCCTTTAGGTGTAACTCAAGAATTTAGGTGTAACTCAAGAATTTAGGTGTAAGGAGAGGAGCTGTCATATCAAATTAAGATGGAGAGCTTGCAGAGATCCATGCAGTGCTGCTGAGCACTGCTTCCCTGGTTCCAGGCTCCACTGAGATGGAGTCCATCTGACTGAGTGTGCTTATCTACAAATGCAAGTGCTTATGCCAACAAGTGACCCAAGGTTCATCTTCTGGCTGTTGGGGAGATAAACATGATACTTAATGGAGATTAGGACACAAATAATTTTATCCTAAAATAGATATTCACGTCCGGTGAAATCATATCAAATTCTATTGACTCTTTTAGTCAAATCTGTACTGTGTATAGTGAGTGCTGTAATGACTACCTGAAACATAAGTACTTGTATGACAGATGTCACAGGCTGAATGAAAAAATCTACCCAGGAAAATGAAGGACGGAGGGATTTTGAAGTGTTCATGAACACTTGCTTTCTCATTTCCTTCCCACGTCACTCCCCCAAAACCCCACATGCATTCAGAAGGTGTGAGATAGGGAGGGAGAAGGGCTGAAGTGCCTGCTCTCCCAGGCAGCCTGTTACTTCACATGATTGTAGTGCTACACCAAGCTGGTCAGTAGTACAAATCACTGAATGAAAGAGAGGAGGAAAACCTACTTTGTCTTTAAAGCTCTGAGAAGAAGAGATTTAAACCAGTAAAAATATTTTCACATTGACATACACTTTAACTAAAAGTATTGCAACCTGAAAGTGCATAATAGGTTCAGTTAAGAACCATGACTTAGGACCCTAGGTTTGTTTTTACACTCAATGAAGTCCTAGTTTTCATGTATAAAGGCCGAGCAGTACAGGTCATGAAAAGAAAATTCCACATTAATTGATAGTAGTAGCACTTGGTGAGGAGAAATATAAGAAATATTTTGATGCTACTTTAATATTCCATAGTACCTGTGTTGTGCTACTGGCTCTTAAGACTTCATTTAACTATTCAGTGCAAACTTTGTCTCTTTCCTGTTGCTCTGAGAATCTTGAAATTTCCCATAAACTAAACACAGACAGCTCTGTGAAGCCTTCTGTTTGTTCCAGCATGAGAAATAGGTGACTGTAAGCAAAGCTGTCTATAAACCCAAACAGGGCAAAGTCCTAGCAACGGTGTGAGGGGTTATCCCTTCACTTGGTTTTGGTGCCCTGCAGGTGTTTGAGGCTAGACTGGAAAGGGTGTGTCTGGACATGAAAACTCAGCACCTGTAGTGAATCAGGGAATGGGAACAAGCAATCTAGTAGATGTTCCTGAAAGAAAGTGATCTCTGCTTTCTTGTGTGAAGTGGGTCTTCTTCCCATCAAAAAACCCTTCTTCTAATGTCAATGACAGTCTGATTCCCTCTTATTCTTTTCCCCAGAAGCTTTTCTTCCCTTCTCTTTATCTTCTCTAGCATTTTCCATTGTTCATCTCATATATGTTTAAAATACTGCAGCAAAGCAGACCTGACTCTCTTCTTATTCATCCCTATGTTCATGCATTTGCCTCAATAGCTCACAGCTGTGATTGATAGCCTAGGTAGTGTAAAATCAACAGAGACTCTATTTTGCTGAAGAGGAAAAGAAAATTGTGTACAACAGCATAGGCAGCATAGACCCTTATATCTCCTTGCTTCACCTTTAATCTAAATTTTTTGATCAAAAGCAACTGCATCTGAAGCTACCATCAGCCACAATTTTATATTACCTTTTATAAATATATTTAGGTGAATGGATTTAGGCCTAAATTGACCTGTCAGGTGTGTAGAAGGGCAGAGAGTTGATTTCTTAGTTATATTTCAAATAGTGTCCTGAAATCAATTACACTAGCTAGAAGACTCCATGGGAGTCAATGGATCCACACTATAAACGGTGGAATAAAATGGGACAGCTTCTCCCATCTACAGCATGGGAATAGCAGCAGCACAGAAATTAAGCCGGTTTCAACACAAAATTTTGCTCATGCAATCCCTGCAAGTTTAGGTTGTGATTTGGCTTCATGCTGCCTGGAGATAGGTTAAAGCTAGATTTTCCTTGAAACTGTGTATCATCCAGGCTCTAGAGTAGAAAAGAAAAAAAAGGAAAAGAAAGAGCAAGCTCTGCATTGCTGAATTTCTTTCTACTCCTACTCACAGCCCAGTGATTACTGGAAGTTCAGCATTTCTGAAAATGCTGTCTGGCATAATTACAGAAGGCAGATACTATGGGGGCTGGCTAAACTTCTGCTGACATTACCAGGTTCACTACAGAAGTTAAACATGACATAATGTGGAACACAAAATGCTTCTGTTAAAAATAACATATTTACATTTTGCAGTGGAAAAATCAACCAATCAACTGAACCCCAGCACACTACCGACTTAAGGTTCAATTTGATGATCTTGGAGGTATTTTAAAACTTCATGATTCTGTGATTGAGCATAAGAAACAGAAATGACTGTATTATATAATTAAAGTTCAGCATCTTATTCTTGATAGTTATCAACAGTGCGTACTTAGAACAAAACAATGAGAAAATATAAATAAATAGCTGGTGGTACTTCCCTTAATATTGTCCCAGTGCCTGATTTCAGGATAGGTGTGGGATTTATATGCAAGTCGGTATCTAATCTCTTAAAAGGTATGACCTCATACTCTTGCAGTCTGCAGGTGAACTTCTTAACCAAAACACTGCTACTGATGGGTATCACAACGTATGTATTTATTTCATGTACATCAATTAAGAAAAAAAAAAAGAAATTTTCATAATCCCCAGTCCTGTAAATACAGAGTGCAAGCTGTGTCATAGAAGAGAAGAAGCTTCAAAAAGCTTCATAAAGGATAAAAGTATTGACATAATTTTGATGTCCAAGTCATAGGTGAATTCAGTAAACTTCAACTTTTACTCTTTATTTAAATGTGTCTGTCATTTATGACCAAAATGATGATTGTTTAATCTCTGGCTGGAGAAAATGGTTAATGCTATGCAAGCATGTAAGGTAAAACCATGAATGATCACAGTTGCATTTGATGACTTCTAAAATGCAACAGTTTATGATCATACTTGCTCCAAGTTAGGTGTCTTGGGGTGATTTAATGATAATACTGTATTCCCCTATGGTCTGCTTATTGCCCAGAAATGGGTCCTACAGCTTTAAGCTGGGTCCGAGGAAAGTGGGGGGAAGCCAGGCGAATTCTTCAGCGCGGTTTGTGTTCCAGGACTCACACACTCCCCCGCATTCTCACCGCTGCAGAGCTGAGGGAGCACCTTTCTGCTTTTAGCCAGCCTGTGAGCTAAGGCAAGACATTTTCCCATACTGTCATACCGAAATCCTCCGGTAACAACTTCTTCTTCTGGAACTGTTCGGCCTAGCTGTGATTCAAGAACCAGATCATTGGACCCCGGGATGCTGCATCCTGGCCTCGGACCTCGGGAGGGGCCGAGCCAGCTGCAAAGGGAACTCTAAATCCACCAGCTTTCTCTGCAGAGAGGAGGTTTATTATCTGGCATTACTCATATTTTTCTTGTGCCCTGTGCTGGCACTCTGCTTGTTAAATAAATAGTTTTTTTCACTTTCATCCAAGAAATTCCTTTCATTTTGGTGGGGGAGGGAGTGCTGAAACCTGTCTTCTATGGAGGAGATGTCCCTTCTAGGGCATTTCCCCCTAAACTTGTCTCAAACTGAGACATTAGGCATCAAGCCTAAACTACTCATCTAGAATCGGTATAGGGAGTAAAAGACGCAGATTGGGATCTGTGGAAACAGACATCTTACAAAGGAATGAATGACCTTCTGGAAGTGCTCATTTATCTCTTCATCGACAGTAGTATGATTCTAAATGATAATCCAGACAGAAAACTTTTAGACAGTTAAGGTTAGGTAAGATTAATCTCCCACTTCATGCCTAAGGAAAATAATTTTATACACTCTAAATTTTATCTCTAGTCTCATCAAATCTAATTTCATTTTATCTAATTTAATCTTTTTGTGTCCACGTTGTCGCAGATCTAGCTACCAGGTTAACAGATAATTTCTTATCTATTTAGAAAGATGCTGGTGTCAAACACATACATACAAACACAGTTACAAAACTAATAATATTCATCTTTACATCCAGCATGCCCAGAACTTAACTTACGAACAGAGAGAAAATACCTATGTAAGTATACTCACACTATAATATACATAATCCTCATTAAGCAAAGTGGTTTTTAAGCTCCTGCCTCTCCTTTCTCCAGTAAATCTCCATGTTTTCAATTCTTTCCCATTTCCCAGTGCCTGAGGGAACAAAGATGAGTTCTGTCACAGGAATATAAAATCAAATGCAAAATGTTCTTTGTCACTAATTAGAATTTCCTACACTATTAGATCTACCCTTTCAAGCTGGCTGAGGAGAAACTTACCCAGATACAAACCTGGCTATAGACACTGTGTCCATTCTGGTCATCACTGCAGTACCTGAGCACTGCCATGAACCTTTCCAAAATTAAGTGCAGAAAGATTATGACTTTGATGTCAAATAGAAATTAGTATAATAATAAAAACTTGCCAGAAACAGGCCAAGAAGATGAACAAAGAGCTATTCAGAACTAAATCTTTTATTGAGGAAGCCAACCTCTGTTAATACATGTATCTGACACCACAGAGGTTAACCAAGGTCTGATCTAATGATCAGCAATATCACAGGGGTGTTAGGCTGGACCTTCTAGACCTCAAGATAGAGCAGCTCTTGTTACCTTGTCCCTCCTGAGATCCTCTAAGAAAGATATTTATTTTTTTAATGGAAATCAGGTATTTTGCTAATTTAACAATAAACTTAGCTTTCTGAATTCTACCTGTTTATATGTAAATGCAGAACAAATTCTTATTATCTCATCTAAATTGGCAACACATCTTGGGAGAATCAATTCTAATGTAATACAAGCCATTATCTCTGTGACTTTGCCTGGGAGGTTTTCACCCCCACAGGAGCAACACAGAAGGATTTGCTTGGAAGGTATTCTACCTTGTTAAATTTGCAATTATGCTCTAAAATCATTTACTTCTGTACTTAGCAGGAATACAGGAAAACATGCATTTTGTGTAACAGAAATATGTACGTACATGAGATGATAAACTGCAGCCTATTTCAGTACCCTGGCCCGCACTCGGAGCATGTCACTGCTTCTGTCCAAGTCATGTGAATCTGTTATTTCTGCTTCAAATCCAGTGACTCTGGTAGGGCTGCTATCTGCCATCAGCAGGCAGGACTGGGGTCACGACATGGAAATTTCAGCCTGTGTGCAACAAATCTGCATCGGGCTCCTGAGTCTCAGCCTACTTCAGCCTGCCTGAGCTGAAGGCAATTATGGCAGTTCAGTTCCTTTATAGAAAGGTCAGCCTTGGAAATGTAACTGGAACTCATCTGCTCCTGGTAAAGTGGCAAAAAGGTGTCTGTTGTGAGCTCACACTCTCTTTCACTCATACAATTGATTCTTTTTCCTGTCCGATCACAGCTCAATCCCCCATCCCTTACTTTCTCCCATTTCATCACCTACACTGAACCTGAAAACTTTCTTCTCCTTCAAACATGGAAACAAGACCCGGCGAAATTCTCCTCTTGCTCAAATGGGAATAAATACAGTCCTTACTTCCCTTTGATGCCACAAAGTAACAGGCACAACTAAGCCAAAACCTTGGTAAAAATAACAATAATAGCAAAGAACAATTACAACAGTTAGAATAAGATCTACATTTGACCATAGTATTAAAAGCAGTGCAACACTGTCACCTGGAAGTAAGTGATTCCAGATGTTTTCCCTGTGATAGAGATACTGCTCACAGCTGAGCCACCTGTTTCAGAAGTGAGGTGTATTTTCTACCAGAGGACAATGTCGTATTTCTAGCAAGTGCAAAGCTGGCAGTGCTTACAGCAGCACAAACCAAGGAGCTGCTCATTTGTTTGAGTGCCCTAGACTATATATTAGGAGTCTTGGAGTCGTGCCAAACTACGTAGCAATAATTGTAGCAGTCATCTGTGAATAGTGATATTTGGCAGCGTATTAGTAGTCAATTTAATTTATTGTCTTCCGACCTTATTAGCAGTACATCACAAGGCTGGAAAACTTTCTAAGCTCATATTTCAAAAGCAGATCCCTTAAAGCTGCACCTTAAAACTAGAAATTTGGCTTATGTAATTTTGTTCAGCCATGTCAATATAAACTCCAGACAACATTGTGTTGCAGAGCTCTCATTCATGCAATGACAGCTCTGTCTCCTCAGTGGCTAAGCTGGCAGTTAAAGTGATTCACTGCAATCAGCCTCAAAGGTTTCCAAGACAGACCCTAAGGTAACTTAGAAAGTTGTAGGGAAGTTTGACAGGATGCTTTATTTTGTTTTTGTTTGGAAATAATGCTCAGAAATCACAGTGAGCAGTGATGGCAAGAAAGGAACATCACCCTTTGTTTCAAACAAGTTGCTTTGTTGGCTTGTGTACACAACCACAGAGCAGCAAATAACTGGGACATCAGTCAAACACAAAAGCTCACATGGGCTCATACACACTCAGCAGGAAGGATAACACTTGCTGTATACAATACCACTCATATTCTTTCCCTTATTCTTCAAGTGCTTCAAGTATTAGAACTGGAAAGTTACTGCCCTCAGCCTTATTCTTTGACTGGTCTGTCTAAACGTACGTATTTATATGTGTATGTCTGAGAAGGTGAAACTAGGATTCTTAGTTTTATCTGAGACATTTTCCTCCTAAGCTCTGTGTTCCAAGATTCATCTCAATCACAAATAGATTTGTCTTGTGAATTGCATTATTAATATTGAGTCAGCCCATTGATTATCTTTTAAATGTGGTGTGGCACATTGCCAAGATAAAAGTTGGAGGTAATTTAGGGAAGAGCATACATTGTTCTTTACTAGGCATAAATATCACCAGCTGCTGTTCTTTAGATTATGCAGTCTTCCATCCCAAGTTCAATCTGCAAACATTTCTCTGCGTCTTGCAAAATGGATAAAAGAGAATAACTTTTGTTCTTTCATGTTGGCTTATTACAAGAATAGTAGGTCTACTGGGCCAACATTTTTGAAGAAACAGGTCATGCTATTTCCAACCAGAGACAGGGGAGGAATACATGACTTTGAATACATTATATTTACTAAATCAGAAAAAAAACCCCATATATTCTCAAATAGGAAAGTGTTTTCAGGATGTTTTATTGACTGTGATATTTATTGTCTTAAGTCTTAAAAGATACAGATGGGTAAGTGCCAAAACTGGCCACATACCTTCCACTGTGGGTAAGAATTCAATACTTAACTAGGGTTTGCTGAATAAATTATTGAGACCCTTGTTTTTGCATTATATGAAAGTGGACTTTCATTTCTTTGTGGGGTTAATTTTTGTCTTCAGAAGCTTTCATAAATTTTTACTGAAGTTTCCAATCTTAGAACAGATTAATCTGCTTCTTAAAGGATCATTCAGATGAATAAAGGAAGCAGAATAAAGGAAGTCAGAGGGGTCCCCGTGATCCTATGAAATCATGACACACATACCCATAACCCCAACCAAAACCTGACAGACCACCCAAACCCAACAAAAACCCCATTGCACGTCAAGTATAATGACGTAGCCACAACAGTCAGTGTTTTCACGCCTTACAATGGATGTAAAATTGTATAACTGACTTCTTCAAATCACCTGCTAGTATGAAAAATTGCTGCTAAAAATTACAAATTCAGTGGCTGGTTTTTGAAATAGAACAAATAATTAATGATTAAATGAATGAGAAGACCAGAGGATGCTTCATCATTTGTAAGACCGAATCCAACTATAATGTTGAAAAAATCTGCAAAGCATAGGTTGAAATTGTCAGGACATCATAGTATCATTAAGGTTAAGGTAAGAACTATAGAATTTAAGCTCTAAAACTGAAACAAGGTGTCGCCCTGCATTTTGCAGTTTTTCAGCTTGCAATCTCTGTGAATAGTTTCTCACGCACTTTCTGTAAACATGCTCATGTTTTGCTAACCATGCCTGGATTGTTTTGCATTCCTTTGCTAGGTGGACTTTGTATGATAGACATTTCCATTGACCAGTGAGATTGAGAGGAGGAAATCTTCATCCTCCAATCCACGGTGGTTTCTAAGATCATATAAAATAAACGACGGAGGGCAGGGGTCAGGCTTCTGGCCTCGCTGCCCTGGCTGCTTTGACCTGACAAGCTGTGTCTCGCGTGCTTATTTCGTGTCCGAGAGAGTGACAACAAGGATCAAATTCAAGTTTATATTATAGTTGTGAGATAGTTGTGCATCTGGGCTGTTCTGTGTAAACACAAGTTGTAAAGATCCCATAAGTCTGGTCCAGAAACTCCCTGCCATATCAGTCGCCCAAGTGATGCAACACACCCACCTGAAACAAGGAAATGGGCTCAACTCTTAGGCGGCTTCAGAGCAACTTAGTTGACTCATTGCTACAGGACTTTTCCACTGTGGGAACTTTTGTCAGTCCCACACAATTCCCTCTACCAGTTGCTCATTTACTTCAGTGCTGATTAACATCCTTGGTGAGTAACCAAGTCCAAGCTCTGCTGGGAGGCTCCTGCTGTGGAATCGTCATAACTAAACACAGGCCAGATCCTTGAGAATGATGAAAAGGAGCTGCTCTAGACAAGTAGTTCAAGTTGTTAAACTACATTTTGTATAAAGTTTAAGATGCTGAATAATGGTGGATTAGGTATGTGCTGGATTAGGCACATCACATCACAAGTCAGCTGGAGAGAGGAATTCGGCAGAAATTCTGCTTCAGCACATCACACAGTCCCTTATTCACCCACCTCTGCTCTTCTATAGGCACCTCTCTACCCTCTTTTCCCCCATCATTATGTCAGTGACAATGTTTGAAAAGCAGTTCTTTTCCGCAAACAAAACCTTTGGTGGTGTACACAAGCACAAGGTCTGCGAAAGATTAATTTTTGAATACAGCCAAGGATTTTCATTTGGGCAGTTAAAATTTTGCTCCAAAACAGTTAAAAAATACATTTCAGATTCTGTTCACACATATTGTTAAAAGTCTTCTTTCCTGAGGAATGCACATCCAACCATTTAGCCAATTTTGTGCAGCTTAAGGCAGTACATGTCAGCCTTCCACCACAGCACAGGCAGTCCTGGACATGAATGTCATCTGGACACACAGATGACACAGATGGGACAGGGATTGTAACAGTTATTTTGTTTCTAAAAATGCTGGTATTTATGATCACAAAGAAAACAATTTGCACTTGAGGGTGCAGGTACTTTGAAATAAGAGCTATTGTGTTTTTTTCCCTACAGGGATTTCTCTGCAGCTTTTCAAGCAGTCAAACAAGGGGGGAAAATAAGAAAACATGCTGTAAATGGTTCATAGAAAATGAAGCAACACTTGTCCATGCTAATGATTACTATGAATATCCAACCATAAACATGTCTCATGACTGAGAGAGCAGATAAATTGGCTGCATGCTACTGATGGTATCCAGCATAAGCCTTCTAGAATTCATCTAGTCCCATCTAATAAAATGGTGTCTCCTACACATGTGGATTTATTTACAAGTTGCTATCTCCCTTTGCGAATGCAGGAAAGCATGAAAAGGTACAGCTACAATTAGTACTTATGTTTGGAAGGAAAACTGCTCATAAAGAAATAAAGGATGCTTTTACAGGCACTCATGTACCGCTTGCTTATGAGGTTGAAGTTTGAGTCTGAGTTTCAGCAGATATCAGACCAGTTCTTTGTCCAATAAGCTAAATAAAGAACAAGCTCTGTTTCTGAGATTGAGTGAAACAGCATAACTAGCAACCTGAAGGGTCATCTCTTTCTGCCATACAAGGTGATACCCTCATACCATGAGGGTTCATGCTGCGCAATAAACTCTGCCCAGCAGAATAATGTGTCTCGGCACAGGCCATAACTATGACAGGGACAATACTAGGAAGTAGAATGGGTGATCACAGACAATATTTAAGCCCATACTCTAACTCACTCTAAATGTAGATGTAAACTCCAAGTGATCCGCAGAACGTTGTTTAATCTCTAACTTTCACATAACTCTAACATAAATAGCCCTTTCCCATATTCTTTGCCTGTGAACAGTAACCAGTTCCTCCTATTTCAAGAGATTAATGAAGCTTTTCTCAGGCTAGAACACTTAGGCATTAGGAATAACAAAAAAATAACACATCTGTCTCAAGACCATCACTTGGGGAAAATATCATCATGTACCGTGAGGTTTTCTGTGGAAAGTTCAACACTGTCCTAATGCTTAAGATTAAAACTGTCATATCTCTTATCTCTTTGTACACATTTCCAGTTCCCGAAGCCCATTTCTGCTTGTTAAGAACTGAAGAAATTGACAGTTAGATAAAATACCTAGTATATTTATTTTTACACGCACCAATCATTTCTCAAAGAGAGTCAAAAGAGGCATCTTCCTTCTGACAAGAATGTTGAGCGCCCTTTGCTTTTTTATTTTTGTGGGTTTTTTCTTTTTTTAGAGATTACCATAATGACAACAAAGCAGCAGTAAGGAAGTCCACCTGTATTCTCTGATTTCCCAGAGGAATCTGTGCATGACAACTGGAAAACAAACAAAACTCTTGACAGAGAAACAACGCAACACTTGTGAGCTAATGAGCAGCACGGAGATGGGCCAGGCATGCAGACGTGTGCTGCAGCCTAAAAACTGTATATAAAAATAGGAGGGTAGAACAGGGAGGAACTGGTCCTGTGTTATATCACACTACTGTGCCACAGAGCCACTTTCAGAAACAGATGCTATAACCTTCCAGAACACGTACTTGTGCTTAAGGGACAGCTGTGAGGCAGCAGGAGCCCTGGATTTCTGTTCACACCTTTTCACACAACCTTTTTGTTTTTGCTGAAACCAGAGTGTCACAGCCTGAGGTCTGCCCGATGGGTAGATCTAGTTTAGGTGCAGATGCACTTTGAATGGCCATGCAGTTGCCCTGGCATGCAAATACCTGATATCCCTTCCTGTCAATCAAGGAATGGTTTTGTTTCCAAAAAGGCATCTTTATATTGACTTCTCTTGGCACAGCTTCAGCAGTAAGAGTGGCAATAGGGCTGACACCTGACTGGCAAATGTGAGCTGGCAGAAGCTCCTAAGGTAAAGACAGGCCAAGTCCTTCTGTGACTGGCACAGTTTCTTTAGTCAGTGCTGTCTACCTGCATTCATATCAGGAATACTTTGCCAGTGCAATACATGAATATTCTGCTTTCAGGAAAGTAATAATACAGACAAACTCTACAGCTATACAAGGGAGGTTTTTTTTTTTTGAGTCAAAGAAGTGCCATTTTTGACTACAAGGAGGGAAGAAAATGAAGAAAGAAAGAAATAGGTCTTGCTTGGCAGTGCACAGCAGGGATGGGGGTCAAGACTATCTATACAAAACCTGTTTCTCCTCTGAGCAAAGACAGAACCTGAGAACACTGGGGAAAGAGCACAGGTAGGTAGCTACTGCCCTAGTAGGACCCTGAGTAGCTGCCAAACCATTTTACCCTGATCTGCATGCAGTGGAGTAGCTGGACTGATGCCTTAGGTTTTAACTTTTATGGTTTTCAAATCCTGTACTGCCTAGTGTGTAACTCTGCAGTTTTGTGTGGCCTGTTAACTAGTGTTCACTCACGCTGGTTAGACATAACAAACCCTCGCTAGGTTTGCACTTCAAGGACACCTTGTTGTCCCAGACCCTGAAATATGTAAACTAAAGCCTTTGAGAGGAGGAGCAAACTTGGGGTAATTACATAATTAACTAAAGTTATAATTGGAGAATTAACCCTGATATGCAAATGAACCAAACTTATAAAAGTGTGAAGAACCTGTGACCCAGCATCCATCTTGGGTGGAGCCCTCTGAAGCTTTTGACTCCTACCTTTGAAGGCCCTTGAAATAAATACCTGCTTTTATTCTCTTAATCTTGTCTAGCCTCAGGTAGCCACTTCAAAGCATCAGGACTGTGAGCCTATAACCCATAACAGCCAAGAAATTAAACCCTCAGAAACAGTGTAAATTCAGTGGGCCAATTAGCACCCATGTGAGCTGTTTCAAAGAGCAAAGACAATTATCTGCATTTTGCAGCATGTGGTTTAAGCCTGCAGTTAACCTATGTTTTAGGGGGCGTTCCTTTATTTTCTTTTGTTTTGTTTGGGTTTTATTTTTCTTTTTATTTTTTTTTTCTTTTCTTTTGGTTTTGTTGCTGTTTTGGTTTTGTTTTAATTTTACTTCCACTTCTCCACAGGGAAAAAGCTAAGCTGGACACACGCTAAATCACTTCTATACAGCTTGGCCACCACAATGAACATGTGGCTATCCCTTCTTTCTGCAGGGAAGCCACATGTTCACAATCTGTCTGTTTTAATTGTGCTGTGGATGTCATATTTGTGTCTGAGAGGCTGATGGGTCTTGCTGTATGCCTTACTGTGTCTGGCACATGGGAAGAGCAGATGAGAAGCCTCTGGAAATGATTGCCAGCCAGTGCTCAGCTGCAGCTGCATGGCACGGGGACTCCAAGGGGTGGGAGTGTCTGCAGCTGCCTGCAGACAGCCATGCTCTGGATGTAGGACCAGGCTCCACTGAGTCATGGAAACAGATGCAGAAGAGGATTAAAAGAGGCAGAGAAGGTCAGTAAGATAACTGCAATTTCTTCCTAACAGAGACAAATATTGGCAGTTTGAGGAAGGAATAATGAAAATTGCATCTTTGGTCTACGTATATTACACAAAAAAGAGAAAAATAGAACCCTTTCTCTGCAGAGAGTGGAGTTGCTGTTCAGTTATCTAAACCTGAGTGCAAGCTCATGACAAAGGACAAACTTGGATAATCCCTTAAGATATTAACAGCATATGAATTTTGGAGGACAACGTTTCTTCACGCCCTTTGATCATCCAACTAGAGAATAGAGGTGTCTGCTTTCTTTCTGACATCTCCCTGTGACAGGTCTTACAGGGTTTCAATTCATGAAGCCAGGGAGCTGACTGGTGATCCTTTACTGAGCATTCTCATGCAGGTAAGAAAACAGAGGGAGAAGATCCCAGTCTTCAGAGCAGAAACACTTTGGGCAGGATCTGCTTCTGAGAACCTACAGTTCTTACAGAGGTAGATTTTGCAGATAATAACGTAAGACTGTAATAAAAACTGGTAGTGTCTTTAATGTTATATTTATATACATCATTATGAACAACTGTAACTAACACAGGGAGAAATATTTCTTTACGCCTTATTTCCGTATGGGAGAAACAACATCATAATGACAACAGCTTACTGATCTGGAGGTCTTGCAAGTACAGAGGAGCTGTTTCAGAAGGAAGTTTATCTGTGTGTGTACATATGCACTTGTGTATATCTGCATGTGTACTGGGCCTGGCTGAGCTGGAATTCATTTCCCATTGCAGTGATGACTCTCCACATTCCCCCTTCAGTAGGCTGGGGGTGGAACAAGATCCTGGGAGGGGACACAGCCAGGCCAGCTGACCCAAATTAACCTAAGGGATATTCCATACCATAGAATGTCAGCTCAGATACAAAAACTGAGGAAAGGAGGAGGAAGTGGGGGCATTTTGTATTTACAATATTTGCCTTCTGGAGCAACCCCTACGTGGGCTGAGGCCCTGCTTCCCTGGAAGTGGCTGAACATCACTTGCTAATGGCAAGTGGAGAACAAAACCCCTTTTCTTCCTCTTCGCTTGCGTGCATGCAACCTTTCACTTTTGCTTTAGAGCACTGCCTTATCTCAACGTACATGTTGTTTTCCATCTTATTTTCTCTCCTCTCTCTGTCTGAGAAGGGTGAGTGATAGAGCAGCTTGGTGGGCACCTGGTGTCCAGGCAAGGTCAACCCACCACAGTAGTTTAGTAACAACATAAGGTGTTACAGTCAGTGGTTGTGACCTTCAGCTTGTAAGGACTGTACTGAAACTGGGCAAAACAGTTTGAGGAACATGTTTTGTACAGAAACCCTGAAGGCCTCAAGTATAAGACAAAAGGCAGCAAGCAGAAACTGATGCACAGAATATTCCACCTGAACGTATGGAAGAGCTTTTTTACCGTGAAGTGGCCAAGCACTGAAAAGTTTGCCCAGGGAGTCTGTGGAGTCTCCCTCACTGGAGATATTCCAGAACTGTCTGGACACAATCCTGTCCATGTGCTCTGGGATGACCCGACCTGAGCAGGGATGTTGGACCAGGTGACCCCACTGTGGTCCCTTCCAACCTGACCCACTCTGGGACCTTGTGAATTGTGAGGTAGAACACAGAAGCTGTTTTTAAACACAAATTTAAAAAAAACAACCAAACAAAAAAACCCCAACCAAAACACTTTGTAAAATAGTCTAGGCTAGGAAGATAGACAAATTTTGAAGCTCCACAGAAAAGAATGTCATTGTAGAAGTTCTGATTAATTTCTAGTGACAAAGAGTCAGAAAACAACCCTTTTTTCTGCCCTAGAATTCCAGCTTTAGGATAAATTGGATTTTGGTGAAGAAGTCTGTCTTCAGGATTCCTGAAACTGCTCTTACTCTTTGAAGATTTCAAGGTAGACTGGATTCTGGGCAGCTGCAAGTAACAACTGGCCCAAAAACTCATCCCATTTTTTTCAAATCTGCCTTCCCCAGCTAGTCATAGAAGCTATGTCTAAGTCTAGTAAATACCTTCGGGAAATTTTCCCAGGCACTGTGAGCAATAGACATGGAAAAGCCCACAGCTGTTGCACTCCCTTATCTTTCAAACCCAACTCATCACTCTCAGTCTGTTTATTGGGAATGGTTCCTGACCAGGATAACATCAGAGGTGTGATCAGGACTTGTGTGAGACTGCTGCTTGTTCAAGCAAGAGATCATTCTAACAGCTTAGCAGTAAATTTAAAAAAATACCTTTAACAGTCATATTATGATATCAGGGCATAATCTCAGATGTTATTTAATTTATTAGTAAAGCCAAAATCATAGAGGATACAGACAGTTCTCAGCGCACACAGTGGTTAACAGGCAGAGAATGAAAAATCTCAGTTTCAGATGCCTGAAAGAAAAATTAGTATTCTTTGTCTATCTTGATAGATATTCTCAGGAGGAGTCATACATGACAGCAGCTTATCAGGTGGTGAGAACCTATCTTCATAACTACAGATCCATAAGAATAATCTTTACAGAGAAATTCTGACCAACAGAGTGCAGGTACAGTCAAACTCTAATTTATACCCTTTGTCCAGGCATTTATTTTTATTTGGCATGCAATGAATACATAATATATACACTTCACTGTACCAAATAAGGGTGTTATCTGGTGAGTAAGATAATATCTCTAATTTCCCATGGTTACTTGTACTTCTGAGCCAATAAAATACTACTCATTGCTATTATTGGATTTCAAACCTGACCTGAGTTTTACTTTTATTAACACTTGTCTTAATTTGATTGCCCTGATAAAGTTATAGATGAACATGTTGTTTCCAAAATAGAAAAAGATATATGCTGGTCAAAAGGGGTTGAATATGAAATACCCAATAATTTGATATTTACAGCAAGTGGGGGGGGAGGGGAGAATTAAAAAATTAAAATGAGGAACCAGTTTTAAAGAATAAATCAAGCGTAAAGCACTAGAGCTGCTGAGCAGGATACTTATTAGAAAATTATGGAAGTTCAAATGTCCTAAGCAGGAATGCAGAGAAAGCTTGAGCATTCATAGTGTATGTAATTGCTCCAGTGAGCCTGCACATGTCCCTGACCCATGGAGGGCATAACAAACAAAACAAAACAAAGCAATAATCCCGAGAAAGAAGTAGTTAAACACTTAATTTGTTTATTAACAGCTCTGCATAACAGTGTCTCCTCAAGCAAGGTCAACACAGTGTTTTCTCCAGAGCAATGCTAAGGTAAATGCTGCCATCTGGTTCTGCTCAAGGCAGGAATTTTGATCTATGGCCTAACCCTGACTGTGGCTGAAATCAGCAGGAGCTTCTCCTTTTATTTCAGTAGTAGCCATTCCAACATCCTCTTCATTGGACTTTGAGCACCTGACTGAAATATGTAGGGTAGGAAGCTTAGGCTTCATCCAGACTCTATCGAAAAAGAGATTGATGGTACCCACCCAAAGTCTAAATAACCTCTGGAATGTCCTATGTTTCTCCATTGATTTACTATCTCTCTCCATTCATTTTAATGAGTGTAGGGCAGTTATATCTCTGAATTAGCTAGTTCAGTAATGTGCCAAAAGTTATACAGCCCTTGTGCTTAACCTTCTTTAAACCAACAAGCTGTTTCAGAACCCTTTTTCCCCTGAGGAACAGACTACTTCTTTTTTTGAGCAAACATCTGTAGTTTCAACCCCACTTTTTTTTTTTTTTTTTTTTTTTTTTTTTTTTTTTTTTTTTTTTTTTTT
>VZTI01002406.1:7828-62709 GCA_013397865.1 Struthidea cinerea | reverse complement strand
CACAAAATTTAACAATTACAAAAAAAGTGGGTTAAAAAATGTTTCACATTTGCACCTAAAGATACGCTGAGTATTGTATAGATAATTGAAACAACAGTGCTGGTTAAGCAAATACACTTACAACAGTTCTCAAGAAGCATTACAACTGAAAGTAGTCTCTCCTATGCTGGTTTTCTTCCTCTAATGACAGCATTAAAATAGTAAAAAAAGAAAAGGCAGCAATTATTCTAACACAGAGTTTACCATGTACATGGAGTAAATTGGCAAATTGTTATGCTAAGACAACTAATACAATGAAGAAATGCTAACCAGTTTGTGGTAAAACTGGTTTTCCCTATCTTTCTCAATTGCTGCATGTTGTCACACTGCCTGCTCCATCTGGATTAAAATTGCTTTAATGACTTGCATGAATGGCATCAGGAGTTAGCAGAGCTCACTAAGTCTCCACTGAGATTGTTGTTCTGCATTTTACTTCTGTTAACAGAATTAGATATGAGTTGCCTGTGTGTTCTCAAAAGGGTTGTTTCTTGCACGCTGGGCTTTCCACAGAATATAAAAGCAAGACAGTGCTTCTCAAGAATTGTTTCATAAGTGATAAATTACACAATTTTCTTTAGACTATTACTCACTGAATAATTTACCCAGAGGATAATGAAGCATACCTCAATAAAAAGTGTTTGGTATAATTGCAATTTTATTCACAAGCCACTTAGCCTATGCTCACTGAAGGTATTTTGGTGGGGTTTTTTTCCCTGGTTACTTTGATTTTTCCTACAAAATCAATTCTGATCGCTGTTATCTGCCCATATAACTGAAAAGCTCATGTGAAAACTCTGGTTCTGGTGGAGTCTACAAAACTCTGCTGGGGTCTACTATATCGTGATAATGATTGAGGATAAAATGCTTTTCTCAGATCTTGATATTGTTATGATTCTTTTTTTAGAAAAGTAGGGCCCTTAATGTCCTCACTGAACAAAGTTTAACTTGCTGGTTTAGATACCACTTTCAGTGAAGTTGCAACAAAGTGCAGCTAAGTATTTACTTTTGGGGTAGAGACTTTGCTTTTGTGTTGAAATTCATGTTAAAACTCAGTGATTATGATTATATTAACAAAACGTGCTCCAGAGGACAGACATGGTATGATTATCAACACTATCAAATTGGTGGACTGGTTTCTGTCATGGCGTTAGTCATGGTGTGGTTCTATTGGACTTGTCCAGAAGTGAGCACAGATGAGAGATCATTTTCAAAAGGCTGGTCAGATACTACCTCTCTCTTTTGTAGGATAAGAGATTTTAGTTGGACTGACATAAGCCTATGATACCTCTTGGCCTCAGGATTATCAAACAGACCATTATCTCATTTTACTGCTCGAGCTGGGGCCATTTGATCCCTGCCTGCTCTACCTTGCAGTTCTTCCAGAACTAAGGAAATCCTAGATCTTCAGAAGAGACCTAGTTTGAGAAAAAAGTTGTGATGACCGTATTTAAAGTATTTAATCTGCTGTTCCATTGCCAGAGACATGCAATCTGTATTCTAAGTGTATTAACAAATGCAAGACCTCCCAAAACAAATATTGTGGAAGCTGAGTACATTGAATGGAAAAATTTGACAATAGCCCAGTGGTTAGGACACAGGTCCCCGGAAAGGAAAACCTATTTTTCACCCATCTTGAATACATGTGGGTTACAAGGTGTTTATGCTGTTTATGCATTTCATATGAGGGAGGGACAAACAAACAAACAAACCCAAACCCAACCAACCAAAAATAAATCCCGAACACCACTATGACGTTAGTGTGCAAGGAGCAGTGAGCTGTAGGCTCCTGAACAAAGCTTAATTCTTGACTGAATGGGGAATCCATCTGTCAAGACAAATTAAATCTTGTTTCTCTTACTTTCTGCTGTTCCTCTGTGTGACCTTCACCTTCGTGACCACAGGGCACAGAGCCCTGTGATGTGGGTTGAAGTCCCTAAAAGAACAAGGTCGTGCTCTGTGCTTGTGCTCTTTCCAGAAGACTGCTCTGCAAAGCACAAATACTATCAATTCCTCTGCCCATTTTTTTACTTCGTTAATTTCTAACAGTATCTAATCAGAGTTGATATTTTGATTTGGGTTCCTCTGCTTGAGTCTGAACTGCAACAGCGTGTAAGTGCCTAAGCTGAGTGTTTCTGAACGTGTGCACATGGGAGTGAAGGTATACAAGGAATACTCAGACTCACCAGAGAAGTACTAGGCTGGCACTGATACTGTGTGTTCCAGTGTACCAAGGTTGAGATGGCATGTCAGATGGCCTAATCCTCTGTTGGGGAGTAGGCCATCTGACATGTTTGCATGAAGTACTAAGTCTCAAATCAATCATCTGGATTTCTCAGACCTTAGCCACAGGCTGCATCCAAAGTGGCTGCTGTCAATGGAAGCACTTAGTTTTATATGAGTTACAGCAGGCATTTATTGAAAACCTGTATGTGAATAAATTCAATACGTTGAGCATATATTCAATGAAAAAAGTCCTGCTGTGTGTGAATGATTTTAATTTCCTGTTTGGGGGCAGCTATTTAGCTTAGTGAGCAAGCTACATTTTTTTTCCTTTGACTGGTTTCTAAGCCCAGAACTAACACTGGACTTGAACATAAGCCTGAACAAGTGACAGTAACTTCTCGTCACTGAGGTTGCTGTTTTCATTTTGCATCCATCTATACTTTTAAAATTTTTGGTTGCTTACAGACATAGACCTACTCCAGAGCAAATAAATGTTAATATAATACAGATAAAAGCCAGTAATGAAACACATTTGGATTCCACATTGTTTGTTTTTTGAGAGCTTATTGCAGTGACTGCATAGTCACGTGCATAGTCAACCTATATCTTTTATGGTTTCAGATATTTCTGTTGTATCTCAGGACATGGGTAATATGCTTGTGCCGATTCCATCTGAAAGCATCTTGTACCTCTGTGATTTATTTCAGTTATTCTCAATAATGTCTTGCAAAAATTCTCTTGTGAATAGAAGGTGGAGGGCAATAAATATTTCCAGACATGTTCGAACACTTGGAGGGGGCCAGGGGGAGAGAGAGGAGGGGGGAAAGAAGGACACTGCTATAGGGAGAAATAAAAAGGGATTGATAGAAAGGGGAAAAGAAATCTGATCTGTTTTCAACAGGCAAACACAACTTGCATGCAAAGACCTTCACGTACAACATTTAATACACTGTAAAATAACCTTATTTATATAAACTTTATCAGATGTTTCATCTTTCAAATTTTATTTCACTATTGGTCTTGAAATATCCCTAAGGTATTGTCTTACTTGCAAAATGTTATTTCAATTAGTTGAATATCATTCTTTACAGGATTCAGGTCAACCAAGGGGCAAAACTAAATCCAAACCAAACAATATGTGTCTGCAATAAATTTCTGTTCCTGAATTATTCATACATTATGGCATAGGTGACTCTTCAAGCATTTTGAATTAACTAGAATTGATTTCTCACTTTTTTATGCCTAGTTGTACAAGCTTTTTTGTACTTTTACTTCTCCTTAACAAATAAAGTATTGATTCAACTCCACTGAACGTGTTTTATTTAAACTTTGCCCTTTGTCAGCAACTTAGTCCTCTACCCAGAATTCTCCTCTGTGACTTTCCATTGTCTCCTGATCTGGAAGGTGAAATGTGCTGGATAGGCTTCTTGCTATGACATAAGGGATAAAATACATTCCAAATTTGCTGGGAACAGTTACAATACAAAGCACATACCATGCACATTAAAGCGCTTACTGCTCCTTTTCTTGACTAGACTCTAACGGCTCCCTGGGAAATTCAACAGCTTAAAATTCAAATAAATGGGCACACAAGCTACAGCCATATTTCCCCCCCCCCTTTTTTTTTCCCCTTTTGGCTAGTTTATTCTTATTTCAATCTAAAACTAACATTATATGCTGAACTCACATGCTTTCTTGCTCTCCCTCAATTGCAAGGGGAGACAATATGAGAAAGTTCATGGGTTGAGAAAGGGCAATGAGATCACTTACCAGTTACCACCATGGGAAAAATAGAACCAACCTGAGGAAAATTAATGCAATTTTCTGCCCATTACAATAGAGTGGGATGGTGAGAAACAAAAACAAATATTAAAATATTCCCCCTCACTTCCCTTTTCCCCAGTCCCACCTTCCCTGCCCCAACTCCTGACTCCTCTAACATCTACTAAAGCTAATAAGAAGTCAAGGTAATCTGACTTTTTAACAAAACCAAAAGTTTTTTGTTCATTTTTCACACGAATTTTCATTCTGCATATGCCGCACTACCTATTTTCCTTAATCCAAGCTTATATCTATATACCAGCAAGAAAGTCCAGTGAATAAGTTTTTGTTTTTCTTTCAGATATGAGAAATGTAGATGACTGATTATGAAAAGCAAACTGGTGTTTTGGTAAAATGAAAAATTACTGTCTTCCAGGTGGTAAAAATCACACTGGTCACTATTTCACTACAATGCTAGAATCCATTGTATTTTACACAGCAGTCTAATTCATTAAAGTTGTTCTTGTATTTATGGTAGAAGTAAAATCAGATTATTTCCAAATTTTATTATTTGCAGATGCCATAGGGTACAGCAGTTGACAACTCTAGATGCAGAGTACAAATCCAGCTTTGAGCATGGCTGACAACATTATTTTAATGATAGCTGCCTGTGTGACATCATATAAAATACAGATTATTATCATCATTACCAAAATACAGGAAAAAAATGCCATTCATTCCATTTGCTCTGGTAAAGATATTTCTTACATAATGTATGCAAAATATTAGCTGTATTTCATACAAAACCTTTTAACTCTGCATAACACTAGACATGGACATAAATACATTTCATCTGCAAAAATTACCTGATTGTAAGTCTAGACAAGTGAGGAAACAAGAAAATACCACATTGACAGGAACACAAAGTTCCTCTTCTTCACATGAAAACTTTTGTGCTCTAACAAGCACAGCTATAGACCATTACATCCAAACAACCCTCAGTAAAAACTGACATCATTCTGTATTTGTACATCCCTTAGTGACACTCAAAGAAGAGCCGGTCTTTACTGAGTGATGGTAGGCATAAGAATCAAGCAGAAGTTTATTTTAATTGGTAGAATACAGTACAGACATGTATAACTTTAGTGTATATATGTAGGAATGTAGTAAAATCACAGAGATAGAAAAAACAGGACCTATACATTATAAATTCTTTTAGAAAGGCAAACGCCTGATATCAGAGTTCGTTAGATCTCATGTTGGCCTCAGTGAGCTATGAATCAGGCTCCAATCTACGATTCAAGGTGATTGTTTTTATGCTCTTGGTTTCAGACTTGTGAATTTTCTGAAACTGCAAATAAAGCAAGCAAAAAATTGAGTAATTCTTTCTTAGTTTTCCTAAATAAATTTAAAGCACGCATGGCCTTTAACTAGTTTAACCACAATGAATGCACAAACTTTTATGAATATTTACCTTAAAGTTGTTTTAATGAAGCTCTAAGAACTCTTGAAACTCGCTAAATTGGCCTCTTTCAGTGGTGCCCTGTGGCAGGTCCAGAGACATTGGGCAAAAAACTGAAACACAGAAGTCTCCTTGAACATCAGGAAACACTTTTTTACCGTGAGGTTAGCCAAGCACTGGGACAGGTTGCTCAGAGAGGTGTGGACCCTTCCTTGTCAGAGACATTCCACATCCATCCAGATGCAGTTCTGGATGATTGTTTCTAGGTGGATCTCTTTGAGCAAGAGGGTCAGAAAAGATGACCTTCAGGGTCCCTTCAAGCCTCAACCATTTCTGAATCTGAGATTCTGTGATAAATATTTTCTGTGATAAATATTTTAGTCCATCAAGTCCATTAGACTGTAGAATTCAGACATACATTACCATAAAGTACATATGTTAGAATTCTCCCAAGCTTCAATATTTCCTGTGAAAACTGCAATATGTTTACATTTGTGCTATCTTCTGTAAAACAAGCATCCAGCTTGTACCACCACAACTGCTAGAAGAAATTCTGGAAGTTCATGACAGTTTTGAAGAAAAGCATAGGCATTTTCTTTTACATTCATCAGACAGAAATGCATGGGATTTTTGAAGCTGTCATATCTTGTGGCTTCCTGGAGTAAGTAACCACCTCACAGAGTGGAGTTTTTTCATATTCTCACAAATTCTATTTTAAAACTAGATTGACTTGTGGCCCCTATAGACCTTGTGGAAAGCTGTTTGAGATATCACTTAGATTACTAGAATCCTTCTATTTTCCAGCTTAAATGCCCTCCATTTCTTCTCATGTCAGCATTGACAGTTAACTTAAGTAGTTCTTTTCCCTCCTTAATGCTTAGCCCTCTTGAGTATGATCCAATACTCACCTAATATTCATTTAGCTAAGCTAAAAGACACTTTTCCAAGGCTCACTTTCTGTACCATCATTTTCTATTCTTTGGGTCTCCCTTGCAGCCTTTTCTGGTCCCTCTTGGAATGTATCACTCTTAAATGCAGCTGACCAGAAAAGCAGAGATGATTCCTCTGGGCCCTTCCTGATGTTTTCTGCAATCTACATAACAATATGAACCTGGGTACCCAACCTGATTGCTTGCATTTGCATTTTTCTTGACAAGTAACACCCATGTCCCGGGGACATTTTGCAATTCACTGTTTAAGAAAGTAGTGAGTAGGCTGCCTGCTTTGTAGCAGCCTACATCATGTGTGCTGCCTTGGGAAAGAGGATGCTCCTGGAATCAGTCTGTCTTCTGGTTTTCTTCCACTGTGGTGCGCACCAAGTGTCCAGTCTGCATGATCTGAGGGACATCTCAGATTGTGATTGCTAGAACACTGGGAAGTATGGGACCCGTGCCCTTGTCACCATGAAGACAAAGTCACACAATGCTACTGCAGAGTCAGGCAAAGCAGCTTTCCCCATGAGGCACAACAGGTCTGACCTTCCTCTTGCAAAGGAAACTCCTCACTGGGACTTGTGTACGTAATGAGCTGTCTATAATGTTTACTCATAAAGGCAAAAAGGGGATTTGTTTAATTTTTGGTTGCTTGTTTATCAAATCACCTGGTGATTTTCAGGAGAAAAGCCATCTTGGAGCAGGAAATTCATGTCATATTAAACAATATGTTTGAAGTAGACATTGCTGAGACTGACCAAGCACAAAATTATTTGCTTCAGGGTGGTCATACTGATACTCAAACCGTGGGATTCTCAGTTGCTTAATACTGAAGATTTGTTTTCTTCTCTTTTTATGTTCAGTCATGGGCAAGAAAGGAGCAAACCAAAAGTTGTGTGGGCAGTGAAGGTATCCAGAGCAGAGACTGATGAGGGTGGTAAGTAGTACAGTGTAATTCTGAGAGCTGGAGAGAGAACACAGAGGCACAGATGTGGTACTTATCCCTTTCTCCTTCCCACTTCTTTCTCTGATGTTTTGATATTACTGAAGTACAAAGAAAATGCTGCTAAAAAGCTGTCATTGGTGTACTATGAAAACACAATAGAAAACAGCAAGTAGTGGGCAATCACACAGAGTTGCTAATTAACTTGAACCAGCTTAAAATAAACTCTGCACAATGAAGTTGCACAGACTCCAGCAGACTCCTATTAATATTTCTTCCTTGATGATTACAGTAAGAGATTTTTACCCATATCTACTTCAGGAAACTTTTTGGACAGTGCAACTGCCTTCATCTCATAATCCTAACAAATTTGAATCCTTGAGGTGTTCAAGTAAAGGCTTCATTTCAGACTGAGAAGAAAATAACTGATTTTCTCCTGTTCTCTTTCTTTCTCTTGGGATTGGTATTTCAAATAATAGCATTTCCTAGTAAAGATTTAATTCAGTTAATCAGCCTTTGCAATTATTTCTTGTTCCATACTTCAGTTTCCAGAATATACAATGAAAGGCTGATATTTACAACAGTTGGTGGGTAATCAATTTTTAAAATATTTTTTTCTTAAATTGAGAATACCAATTTGTAAGAACCTATATTTCTGAAGGCAAAAAATATGTTTTGACTGATAACTTTGGTTGAATTTTGAAAAATGAAGTTCTGGTTACTACATTATATTTCTTAGGATATTTTTTCCCCCTCAAGTTTTAGAAAAACCTTTTCTTATGTTGAGTTTCTGATTAATTTATATTCTCATGCATGCCAGATTGATAGCAAATCCTTTCTAATTTTCAAACTGAAATATTTTGACTTACCCATTCATATTTCTTCCTTCCCAGGGTTTCAATTTCTTTAACATTTTGTACATACTGAACATTGTGACTATTTTGTCAAATTGTGAGTATAATTTCATTGCACTTCTTACTGCAATAACTTCATTGCACCAGAGACTTCTGGTGTGCTAAGAAAACTTGTTTTTAAAAACTTAGCTCCCACAGTTTCCGTCTCTTTAGAACTGTTGTGGTGCATTGGCCTTGGCTGGCACCAGGTGCCCACAAGGCTGCTGTGTTATTCCCCTCCATCAAAAGGAAATAAATATCATGGGTTTGAGATAAGGACAAGGAGATGATTTACCAATTACCATCACGGGCAAAACAGATGCAACTTGGGAAATTAATTTATTGCCAACTAAATGGAGTAAGATAGAAAGAAACTAAAAATACTTTGCTCCACCTCTCCCTTTTTCCCATGTTCCACTAAACTTTCCTACCTCCTCCCTCCAAGTGGTACAGGAGGATGGGGAATGGGGGCTCTGCCAGACACAAGGATAACTTTTGGTGTCTTCTGACAAACCCATCCTTTCAACCCTCCAATGTCAAAATCTTGCCATGTAAACCCAATACAGCTGATTTAAGATCCGTAAGCAAAGACGTAAGAACGATGCTTTTATCTTCACACTGTGAAGAAAATGTGTGATACACTAGGACGCTCCAAAATCTTCTGTTCAGTACATCTGTGGATCAGTGGCACACGTCCTACACACTTGCCCAGCAAGTACAAAGCTTCAAAGCACTCCTTGCCATGATCCCTGACATGGATTCCCTCAGCAGCACAGGGACACTTGCATCCACGCTAGCTGTCCAACTCTCTAGCCAAGGTAGTCTTGCCCATGTTCTTTACTGGGAGTGCTAACATCTAAATTGTGTCTGGGAATTGTTTAGGCGTGCTGCCAAAATCATGTCAGGGACCGTTCCCTGAATTTAGCCACACGGATGATTGAGTTCCAGTGCTTGGAATTGAGGCCAGCGAGGCCTCACTCAGTTCACGAGCTTACAAGTTGCTTTGGAATGCTGTTTGATCTTCTACTATCTTTCATTAAATGCTCGTATTGCCTTGGTGTGTGGAAGTGCTTTTTTCATGTTTTAGAAGTGAGAGACCCATACATTACATATAAAAGTAATCTGACCTAACTTTAGTGGATAGGATTTTGTCCCATCAAAATCTGAAATTAGGGGACTTAATTGTGTTACCGAGAGGTTTGTCAGCTGGTTGCAGAAGGAACTGGGACGACTGATTTAGTGTTGACTGCACTGGGCTGGGTATGAACAATGCACTGCTGGCTGGAACCTCATGGCCTTTGACATCTGCGTGTCATGTGATGACCACAGAGTCACAGCAGCCATGGTAGAAATTCCAAATATGTTCTCTTTGTACCAGTACTGCACAGGGAGAGCTCTGTTTGATGATCCTGTCTCACCATTGCCTGATGCAGAAAATGAACGGTTCCTCCATGTCTTCCAGGTGCACATTCATACTTCACTGTTAACACCGGCTGTTACTTGTTTAGCCTTTCTGTGGTTTAAGTCATTAAATAGGCAGGGAAATAGCCCATCAAAGCTGGAATAATGTTCTGTCAGCCTTTTTGTCAGAAGCTGAGAAGCCAGATAGTCATCTTGCAGTGTAAGTGGAGTACAAAGTGCTGTGGGACTTTTCTGAGCAGCAGCAACCACTTTTATCATCTCATGTCTCTCCTGGCCACTTCTCCTGGTCTTGACTGCCTGATAATCAGAGCTGTTAGCACAATCACTTTGGTTGGTAACTGCAGAAGTTCAAGAATTCTCTTTGTGTTTTTTTCTCGTTATAAACCTTTATGAAGCAAACAATAATCACTTCAAGCATCTTATGATTGCTCTTTTAGAAAAGTCATTTTTCTAGTCACTTAACTCCTCCTTTTTAGGGCTCTGAACATGGTTAGATGGGAGCTGTTCAGAGAAAAACTTCATCACTTCATCTGGCTTCCCTATTATGCATGTTCAACTGCTATCTTGACATTACCTCTCTGCCAGCATTTCTCACCTGCCTCACAGAGGTGTTATGTGATGTAATTAGTTTTATTATTACTGTAATTACCATGAAATCAAGCTGACAAAATGAGGCTGCTTCCCCAGGTTTTTCCATCATTTTTTGCTGAGCTTTAAGATTATTTTAGCTGTTAGAACTTTCCCCTGTGCTAGTTACCCATTCTCACTACTTCTTTCTTTTGCTTTTGTGCCATTTGGCTATGGGAGTGATAAAACGTGCTGACATATTCTGCTGCATCATTTTTTGCAGCTGCCTTGAAAACAAAACTCACGAATAAAATGCTGTTACTAGTAGGACCCTGCTCCCATTTTATGAAAAGAGAGAAAAAAACTAAATTTTCTGTTTCTGTTTTTTTTTTTTCCAAGGAAATTGAGCACAATGGACACACACACTTTGCCCGCTCACAAAGCCTGGAGAACGAATTGAATGATTTATGTAATGTTTTCATCCAAGTTCCCTGGTTTTGTCCCAGTTTCATGGAGAGCTCAGGTGCTATCACACTGAGCATTTCAGTGCTTTACTATGGCATGTTTTGTTCCAGGAGGCAGATTCACAGTCCCCAAGCACAGACTCACTGTGCTGGAAGGGAGCACGACAAGATGTTTCACACAGGAGGCAAAAGGCAGCCTGCTGAGCCAGTCTGTTCTTGTCACAAGGGGAATGTTGGAATTGTGCCTCTCCCAAAATCATTCAGGGAACAAAAGGAAGTTCACAGGCATGTGCTATGCAAAATTTGTTTTTCGCACCTCTGTGTGGGCGTTACGTAGAAGAGATTGCTGTGTTCATCAGGAAAAACATTGTTGGCTAAATCCCATCCATCCTCAAGGATATCAAGACGTCAATCCCACCTTTCTCACATCCCAAAAGAGTACTGCCGATGGCCACCTCTAACTCAGGCTCCCCAAATCATTCTGTGTATTTATTGGGAGCTATCCCTCAGTTTATTTAATTTATCAAGGGGAAAAAGGAGAGAGAAAGGCATTTTGGAGGGATAATGATTAAAGCTGCAGTCAAGCAAACTCAAATACTTTAAAGATGATGCTTGAAATAAACTCTTTGGAAATGCTAATTCTTTAAAAATTTTTATTTATCTGTAGAGTAATCTCACTGGAGCCTGGTGTACCTTTTCCATTAGTTTAATTCTTTCAAGTAATTTTGTATGCATTCCTAATAAATAATCTTAATTTTTCTATTTATCTATTTCTTTACTACAATGTGGTTTGAAATATTATTAAATATAAACATCGTTCATTAGTTATTTTCAGTTTTAAAGATATTTTGAATACATTATTTCCATTAATCATAAATTAAAGTGTGCTCTAAAATCTTTGCTTACCATTAAAGATACCCTTGAAAGTTTTATGTACAGCAAATTATTGATCACCTAAATTGTTCTTTCTTTCTAATAATCTGCACTCTCTTTTGATCCCTCAGTTTCAATACCAGAATTTAAAAATCTTACTTTTTTTTTGTTTGGATTTGTTATGTTGAGGGTTTTTTAGTTATTTCAAAATCCAACTTCCTTTAATATATAATTTTTCTTTTAATATATTTGTTAGTGCCTTCAGGGTACCTAGGTGATAAATGCATAACTATGCTTTCTTTTTTGGAACAAGAGCAACCTTACTTCAATTTTCTTTGAAGCAGCCAAATTGATTTTTGATTTCCTTAATACACTCTCGTATTTCACTCAATACAATATTTATTTTTCAGTGAATCTATTCACAGTTAACTGCATTATTACCTCTGAATGTTACACACTGTGAAGAAATTCCAGAAAATTCTGGTCTGATTCTTATAGATCTGAAACACAGAACAAACTCCACAAATGTAAAAGAAAATGTAGCTTTGTGTCCAAGCCTGTCTGGTGTGATCAGGAGACCTTCATTCTGAAGAAACTCTTCTAAAAAGTAGGATCTGAAATGCTTGGAAAGCTGCTATTACCATTACAATTGAAAACTTGTCTTATCAGAAACTTGAGTGGCATGTCTTTTTTTATTTCTCTCTTCTTATTTTTTAACCAAATCTTTGGGGAATGTGTGTAAGGGAGCCTCTTTCAGGAGTTTTAGTATTTCCTCTTTTTTACAGAAGTCTTGATTAATGCCTACATTACTTGTCCTATCTCTTATCCTGCTGGAAAATGAAAGGTTAAAACTTTGTTGTGTTAATTCCATGTTCTGAAAGATACAATTAAAATGGAGAAATGGTGTAATACCATATGTGGTTGGAACCTTGTCCTGTGCTGGAAAGGAATATGGATAGATCAGATTGTGTGCAGGATTTGAAAGGAAAGCCAATGCTCTTCTCTTGTTCCCTTTCTCTTTTATGCCTTTTTTTGCCTCACTTGCTGACAATTTATATTTATAAAATCAATTTTATCTATATTATTTTGTGATCTGCAAATCATAAACTTAAGAATTTCTGCATTTGAAATTGGTGCTCTAAACAGTTATTTTCCTCCATGGCATCCATCAGACCTTCACAGGTTTGGTTCTGGAGAAGTTCCATGTAGGTAGTGAAATCAATGTGAGTGTGTCCTGCACTTCATTAAAGAGTGTGTGGAATTTGAACACTTCTTTGAGGAAAATCAAATTAATATTCCTTCTAATTTCTTTATGCTTTGCTAAGAGGTGAAAGCACTGCACGTCTTAACTACTGAGTTGTTATTCTAACTACTGAGAGACTTTGCAGGTGCAGCTGTGTCAGTGAAAAGCCTTTCACTACAGCCTGCTGCAGCTTCTGGTCACTGCCTCCCCACCAATGTGTCCCTTTGATCTTTGCTCCATGTACTTGAAGTGTAGCTACCAAAATTACTTCAGTCTCCATGACCCAAGTTAGCAAAGATAAACTATTTTTAAACTTACCTGTCCCATTTTTACTGAACTGGGTTAGATCAGAATCAAGGAAAAGCTCATCCAGCAGGTCAGAAGGGCTGCTGACCTTTCTGAGAAGAGCAGGGGTGATATGAACAGTGAACTCTACAAACGACATGATACAGCTAAACAGGAGAGCAGAAAAGAGTCTGGAATATTCTGTCTGTGAATATTTTTGACAAGATCCATCCTGTTCTTTGTCTAGATGCATATATGTGACATTTTGTATGCTAGAAACTTCCTTTTCCCTTACAGAGGTTTCAAGCAGGATGAGAGGTATTGTGCTACAGGGATAACAAGAACTTCACTTCCTGAGAGTCTTTGGAAATGCAGATCATCTCAGTTGGTGGAGAAAGAGAGCCTGCACTTTAATTGCTTCTGGGCTCTCAGGAAGTCCAGTTTATTGCAGAATCACAGGATGGTTGAGGTTGGAAGGGACTCTGGGGGTGATCTTGTTGGACAACCCTGGTCAAGCAGGGCTACCTCGATCTGTTTGCCCAGGACCACGTTCAGATGGCTTCTGAAGATCTCCAAACAGAGAAACTCCACAGTCTCTCTGAGCAACATGCGCTTTGTCACTGTCACAGTGAGAAGGTTTTCTTGATGTTCAGAAGGAACCTTCTGTATTTCAGTTGCACCTGCTGCCTCTGGTTCTGTCACCGGGTACCACTGCAAAGAACCTGTCTCTGACCTCTTTTCACCCTCTCTTCACATATTTATACATATTAATAAGTCTCCTTCTGAGCCTTCTCCTTGGTGACAGTCCAAGCTCTCTCAGCCTTTCCTTATCCATCAGGGCCTCCAGACCCTTAATCCTCTTCTGGGCCCTTCACTGGACTCCCTCCTGAGTGTCTATGAATGTCCTGTACCGGGGAGTTCAGCACTGGACACAGCACCCGGTGTGGCCTCTCCCATGCAGAGCATAGTGGAAGGATCTCCTTCCTCACCCTGCTGCCAAATATTCTCATGTAAGACAAACCAGCTTCTACGTGAAGGAACTATTTCTTACCTCTTCACGTGTAAGATGTGTGTTTTCAACAGCTTGTTAGACGTGGAGCACTTTTCTGTAGCAGACAAGAATTGTTATCAATGGACCAAATTTCTGTGCTATTGTAAGGGTGTTAACTAAATGCTTCTATACCTCACCAAATATCTCACCATGATTTGGTTTGTGCTTGGTCAGTGAACAAAATGCTTTTCAGGCCCAGGATTTCTGACACAAACATGCGTGTCTGTACATAGATTACCCAAACACACTGTCTTTTTCACGAAGTGGGACTGAAAACAACTCCCCTGTTCTTGGTCTGAAGACTAAATAATTGCAACAACTATAATTTACAATGTGGCTTTGAATCCATCCTGCCTTGAGAAAAAGTCAGGAATTTAACTAATCTCATCAGCAGTTGACCTGAACAAGATGAAAGGCTATAAAAGAGCAAAGAGTTTTCAGTAGTTGCTGTACCTGTTGCAGCTTAGTTCACTCAGGTTTTTTTTTTTGCATCTGGCAAAGTTCTGGCAAGCCAGCAGCTAAGTTTTTTCTATATCCATGGTCAGCTGGACTAAATATTGTAGACAATATTGTATGTGGATGTTGTTCTTCTAAAAGAATTTTATTATTCCAAAATAGATTTAACTAGCAAGTAAGAAATTTGCCTTCTGAGTAAGAATATATATTAATATGCTAATATTGAATAATTATTAAACTTTAAATTTATCTTTTTGTTCAGATTATGTTTCATGAATAAAAAGGTGCTGATTGAACAATTTTTGACAATGAAAGATGAAATCAAACTTGTCCTTACACTCTTGAAGAAATTCTAAGGAATATATTAGAACAGAAAAATGTTGGGAATCCAAAGTTATTAGACCATTAGATGAGAGCATTTGCTTAATCCAACTTCAAAACAAGCCCAGTAACAGCATTAACAATGGGTTAAGGTATAAGAATGTTGATTTTGTATGAGGAAAGAGCAGGGGAGGGGTAGGGAAGAGGAAGGGAAAAGGGAAGAGGAAGGAGAAAGGGGAGGAGAAGGGGAAAGGAAGGGAAAAAGTTAACTCCTTTTAGCCACTTTGCTTCTGTAGGGATTGAAAAAAGAGTAGCAGAGAAAAAATTAACCACATGCACAGCATCCTTCATTGCTTCTCTTTCAGGGCTGCTCTCTCTGGGAACTGGGTTGAACCCATCATCTGTTTTATGAGATTGTAGCCTTGGACACCAACAACACTGTGCTGGCTGCTTTGCTGCTGCTTGCTGATAATATGCAAACCTCTCTTCTAATTGAGAGAGTGCCACTTGACCTTGAATTCAGTAATGGGTAAAAAGTTTATTTTAGACTGTAATTCATGCTTGAGGTCTGAGGATTTGGCTTGTCATGGTGCAGCCCTCCCGGTTCCGCAGTCGCAGGGCGTGCTGCCTGTACCCTCTCACACAGTGATTTATAACAGCACGCAGCTTCCACAGACACACTGATGCCACTACATTGGCAGAATTAGATCACCTGAAGCAAGGGCCCCCCAAAGGGATGGGTTGCAGGAGAGGGCAAATTATTCATGTAGAAGGTAATGAATAATAGGGTTTTTTTCTAAAATACTCAGATTTCTATAATGTAACTAGAATAATCAAGTTGTTTCTAATGAACATGAGATTCTGAGTGATTTGAGGACACTATTATAGGATTTTTTTCCCCCAGATCTCCAGGGAAAACTTCCGTCTGGGTATCCTTCACAGGTCCTTATAGATCAAAACAAACAAAGAATAAATAATGTTACTATTGCTATAAGGCAAGAAATAAGAAACCCTAAAATATTTTTTTAAATCTTTTTTTTTTCCTTTACCCTGTCTCGTATGGGCAGGTTTCAATTAGAAGTGAGGCATATACTGCATTTTTAATCTGATTACTTTTTGACACTGTGATAGAGAAGATATTGCCTGGAAAATTTCCCTTAAAGACATTGGTATTTTTCTGTGCCTGGAAAATTGTCTGTGTAAGCATTAGGTGTGAGAAATGTATTTCCAACAGTCCATGCTAGCATGTTAACCTACTAAAGATCATTTTCATAAAAAGCACCTCAGAAGAAAAATTGTGTACAAGAGGATTTCCCATACTGATCTGCAAATCACAGATGTGGGTATTCCAGCATCTTCTCACTGTGGGGTGGAATGTGAGGCTTATTCCATAACGTTGGGTCAGCCAGAAGGATGTGGAATGTCTCAAGGATGCAGTTCTTCCTCTTGGGTGAGCCACTCTGAGAATTTCCCTTTACCATATTTTGCTTGTGGTCTTAATGCACAAAGAAAAGTAATGCAGTGGTCTGCATTTAGGTCTCAGACTTTAGGCCTGAGCACAATAGTTTAGTTCCTCACTGGTGCTGAAAGCATAAATTTGCTGCTGTTAATGCATTTTGCAGTGTGGCTGTAGATCTCAGCTCTTTCAGCAGAGAGTAGCAGTTCTTACAGCAGTTTATTACAGCAGTTCTGAGCAAAGTACATCAGCCTACAGTGAGAGCTAGTGTGAAGTTACCTTGGTGTTTGAATGCTGTGTGTGGAAATATCCATAGGCCAGAAATGTTATTTTGGGGAGATTGCTCACTCTGCTAAGGCAGGGTGCCTCACCCCTCACTTTGCAAACATCTATATTCTGAGCTGTCTTTTACGGTGAATGGAAATAAATAATCATTCCTGGTGCAGGAGTCCTTTCATCTTACAAGAGTTCCAGAACAGGGAAGATGAATTGTGTTCATTTCTCTGCATTTTCTATGTAGAGAATTCCCTTGTCCAACTCGGATGGGGAGCTCTTCACTGCACGGGTCTAAATTAGAGGAGATAGACCCCACAGTTAGTGGGTTCATTTCCTATCTGCAAAATAACACTTACACTTTCCTGGCAGATACTGACAAGATAGATATATAATAAATCTTGATGCATCTTTTATGTGTAAGAAAAAGGTGGAATAAATCAGTTGCTGATCAGTTAATAATGCAAAAACAAGGTAAGACAATGTGAAAAAAAAGGACTTCTGCAGAGTCTGAGGTCAGAGTCTAAACAACTCCTTTCACAGCAACCAGAGGTTTTTAAGTGATCACATCTGCCTGGTGAGGATGGGAGCAGATTTACTCTGCACGCAGCACAGTGGTGTTCCTATCTTGAGGGCCTTGCCACTCATACTTGTTATTTTACACTAAGTATTTTATTTACAACATCTGATAATTTGTCCTTTGATTCTAAATTATAGCATGTCTGTACCCACTTTTTTTTTTTTTTTTCATTCACAAGAGAAGTGGAAATAAAAGTTTAAATTAAATGTAAGTTGAAAGGTCAAAATTGGAGAGCTGAAAACATACACAAACACGTAGTCCCAAACCCAGTAGAAATAATAAAATTGCATGAGGTTTGGGGGATTTTCTCAGTTTTCTTTGGACACATAGATTTAGCAATACTACACAGGAAATCTTAGGATGCCACCAAAGTGTAAACAAGTCTTGCTGTAAGCTCAGACAGAGAACTATAAAATACTGTGAACTACCAGTCTCTTACATGATCAAAAATTTTAAGACAACAAAACAGCAAAAAACCCACTCTACCTAGAGTTCTAGTCTTTACTCAGAACTAACCCTCACCTTCTTTTGCTGTAGGGAAAAAGTATTGCTCTTCCATCTAATCCATGTGACCTCACGGGAGACTGCACTGATCTAAGTATCACTCTTTTTTAAATTAAGTGGGTGCTGAGTAGGACACAGTAAAATTGGCAGAAGAATACAGCTGCTTGTCCAAAATCAACATTTGAGAAGAGACTTTTTTTGGTACATCTTGGGCTCTGAACTCATTAGCATGATCCTTGGTAAACTTTTCTGACCTGTTTTTTACTTTGCACAGGACTGGCACAACTGCATCTCTCATTATATCACATCAAATGAGTCCCACTGACATGAACTAGGCACCAGCTTGTTAGAGGAAACACAATAAAGAAAAAAACTCTCCCAGCAGATCTGCATGACAGGTCCTGATTACTGATACTCTGCTCTCTAAAAATGCATAGTCTTGTCTTTGACATACAGTCAGAGCCACAATATCAGAGGCAAAGATTTTCCATGAAAAAATGAGTTTGCCAAATTGCATTGACAAACCTATTTTAAAGAATATTTTGGTTTTAGATATTTTATTAATGCTGTTCATGTAGAACATTTCAATAAAAAAAAGTGATCAGTGTTTAATTACAAGAAACAACAAATCACATATTCTTTCCTCTCAATGCATTGTACAGGAAAGGGAGAAGATTGATATTTGGACAAATACATGCAAACTCAGCTGGGCACTTGGAGACTGAGATGGATCCTGCAGATTATGTGGACTGTGGATTAACCCTGATCTCACCACAAGGCACCACACAGAGAGATAAAAATGTGATTTTACTGGTGGATGGGCAAACAATGCAAGAAACTTGTCCACACAAATGATCAAAATCTTCAACTTAGAAAACAGAATAAAATAAAATCCTGGGCAGCTGAAGGAGCAGACCCGGAAGTGCTTTGAAATCAGTGTTTGTGCCTTGTGTCCTTGCAATCCAAACACAGAGATTACATTGGTTACAGTACAAAATGATGGGAAAATCCCACCTGGCTTTGGGCTAAGGCTGTGTCAGAAGTTTTTCTGGAAAAATCCTGCTACCTCTCAAGGAGGTAACTTTTCTTCTTGATTCCTTCTCTACAAGGAGAGGCAGGACAGCCTGAGATTTTCAAGCTGTTTGCATGATAAAATAAAGAGGGTGGGTGAGGCAAATTGGGAAGACTTGTTGTAAGCACGGCAGCTGCTGAGGGTCTCCCATGGAAACATCTCCAGGGTTATTCCTGTGCTGGACATCTGACCATTCCCAGAGCCAAGAAACAGGACTCCCTATAAAGTCAGGGGCCATCAGGAGGGAGTGGACAAAGAAAAGAGTAAATTGCCATGAAAAAATCTGCAGTTTTCACTTATTAATGGGATCAGTCTACATTACCCTGATGCAGTTTAGAAAGCCTTCAGCCTGGAGAAAATACAAGTTCAAAAGGCTTCTCTCTCATTTTACACATTTGTTGTACTTCTTTCTTCTTCTTCTCATACCTCTGTTCTTATAGCAACTGCCCATATGACACCTCCTTACAGAGTCCAGGTTTCAGTTTAATAATCAGTTTCTTATCAATAGTTCCCTACATTCATTTAATGACTGGAAGTTTACTAAAAATGTCCTCTTATTATTTCTCTTTCAAATTACAGAGAATTATTATATTTAATATAGAAAAATTTATATTGAACTGAAAAAAAATCAAACCCTCCCAAGTATCAAATGAAATCTCTCATGTAAAACAGGAAAGCGGAGTGTACATTTTGAAGGATAAATAGTTTTCTCAACAAATACATGAACTGAACAGACCATTGAGCTTAATTATGGGGTCTTTTTATATATATATTATTGCTATCCCCTCTCCAGCTCTGTGGGTTCTGTGCCAGAGCGCGGGGTGTCGCGATCTCTAAACGGCGTCTCCGCAGCGAAGCCGCTCAGCAGGATCTGCTGAACACACTCACACGCGTGCGCGCACAAACGCACGGATGGCTTCAGTGATAAAGGCAACGGCAAAGAGATGGGAAGGGTCCTTACGTGGATTTCCACAGAAGCAGTTTATTGCTACTACCTGTGAAGGTTTCTAGAGGCAAAAGACGCAGAACACGGGAGAACTCAGGCTTAAGTGTGGGGGTGTGGCTAGCGCCAGGAGCCAGCCGGGGAAGCAGAACTGGGTAGATCATCATAACCGAACATGGCCTTCTGGGAGAGGCTTCTTTTCCTCACCATGGCCGGTAAGTCTTTGGCACCAGAGACTGTCTTACCAAGAGCTCTCTCTGTCCCTTGTACCACAGGCTAACCGGCCACCACTATATATAAAGAAGATGGGAATTTCAATTGCATTGCACTGACTTCAAATGCAAGATCAAGAAGTCTAAGAACATATTCCTTTGTAACCAGTCCCCTACGGAAGCAACTGCTGGGTGATCATGAAAGGTGTTTCAAGGTCTGTGTGTTTTCCTATCACCAATATTTCCATTTTCTCCTTCATTTCCCAAGTAACTTTTGAATCTGTTACCCAGCCTCAGCAAAAGTTTGTGGATTCATGGCTCAAGTTGTACCATGCTCTGATGATTTCCATGAAAGCGGGTGGCGGAGGAGGAGGACAAAACTTCCCACTGATGAAGAGGCTGAAAACTTTACCAGACATCAGAAAATCCACAAGGGTGGGGAGAGTATCAGTAATTTAGCTTCATTAATTTTACCCCGACTGAATGGGCAGTTTATTACCTCATATTTTACCCACTCAGTTCTGATAATCTCAGCAAGACTTATTCTTCAGGAATCACTGTTTCGTAGGTTAAACATGATTTAGATTTTTGCTATTCCAAAAGGTGTATTTCTTTCTATTTATAGAAGGAGAAATTGTCTAAAGAACCTTTCAAGTGCTCTGTAGTCATCTGGTACAAGTCACACTCAGAGTCTCAGGCTTGCCTGCTCACCAGACACACTGGTCACTCTTAAAAATCCTTTTTCCAATAAACACTTATTTGAGTGATGTGAAAAAAACCCACAGAATAAGCAGCTTCATGTAAGTTAAAAACTTCATTCTCAAATTCAAATAGAGAAATGTGGGAAATCTGCTCAGACACATCCCTGATGTCAGCTGGATGGGAACCTGCAGCTTGATAAGGTGCTTGTCACCAAGCTGCTGTGTTTGTGTGTTTGAGGTTTGCACAGCAATGTTGAGGATACACAGGGAAAATAATAAGCCAAATAAACATCATGGGGGTTAAGGAATCCCAGAGAGGACCCTGGAAGACTTGATAATGGCAGCAATAAATTTTATTAAATGATTTATATATTAAATCTTTATTAGTTACATTATTTCAACAAATCCATGGTTTGTAACATTTGCCTACTTTGGCTTACAAACTATCACCTGCTAAAGGTATTTTAGTGACAGGTAAGCAGTAGTCTGGATCCAGATCATGTGTTTTGAAGATGCAGGGAGTTTTATCACCCAGTCAGGACTTCATGGAATTCAACAACACCAAGGTCCTGCACAGGGGTCAGGACAATCCCAAGCATAAACACAGGCTGGGTAGAGAATGGATTGAGAGCAGCCCTGGGGAGAAGGACTTGGGGTGTTGATGGACAAGAAGCTCAACATGACCTGGCAAATGTGCACTCAGAGCCCAGAAACCAAATGTGTCCTGAGCTGCCTCCAAATCTCTGTGGGCAGCAGAGGAGGGAGGGGATTCTGCCCCTCTGCTCTGCTCTGGTGAGACCCCACCTGCAGTGCTGCATCCAGCTGTGGTGTCCGTAGCACAGGAAGGCCATGGAACTATGAGAACCAGTCCAGAGGAGGCCACCAAGTTGATCAGAGGGCTGGAGCATCTCTTGCTATGGAGACAGACTGAGACAGTTGGGGTTGTTCAGCTTTGAGAAGAGAAGGCTCCAGAGAGACCTTATAACACCTTCCAGTGCCTAAGGGAGGTGTACAAGAGAGCTGGAGAGGGACTTTTGACAAGGGTGTGTAGTGACAGGACAAAGGGGAATGGCTTCAAACTGTAAGACTGAAAGCAGGTTTAGATGAGTTATTAGGAAGAAATTTTGTACTCACAGGGTGGTGAGGCTCTGGCACAGGTTGCCCAGAGAAACTGTGGCTTCCATCCCTGGAAGTGCTCAAGCCCAGGATGGGTGGGGCTTTAAGCAACCTGGTCTAGTGAAATGTGTTCCTTCCCATGGCAGGGGTGTTGGAATGAGAAAACCATTCACGTCCCTTCTAACCCAAACCATTCTAAGACCCTGTGCTGCACTTTCTCCTTTTATTTCAGCACCCCATGGCAGATTTTGTTTGTCATTGCCACAAGATACTGAACGAGAGGGCTTGCTGGTGTAAGATAGACATGGGGAAGCTGGGTGGGGAGACAGGCATTACAGCAGAGTGGAAAAGTCAAATGTGTGTGTTTGTTATTGTGAGGATGTCAGGCACTGTCTGTGTAGCATTTTCCCTCCAGGTCATTGACAGAAAAAACTCTCATGCAGAGCAGCATGTGACAAATTGATTTTCTTTGCAACTTTCAGCTGACCTTTGGATACAGAACAAGTCAAGGCCACAATAACAGATCCCTTACCTCCTTTAATATTCCCCTTTTTCTCAATAAACTGCCTATGAAACATCTGTTCAGTACTGTCTTATTTTTGTTTGATCGATTCTTCAAGAAAAACTACCCCAAGTAACTGCAAATAAGATTTCTTAGTGTGAATCCCAATTTCTACATGCAACTTACCCCTCTGTTTCCTCTCCTTTGTTACAATTTATTGACGAATAAGAAATGTTTTGAGGTGATGAAATCAAACCTATCCAAATCAAAATTTTTACTGAGGACTCTTAATATTTTTTTTTTTTTTTTTTTTTTTACAGGAGAAATACAATGCTGCACAATATTTCAACATTCATAGGAACTAGTCATGCAGTTAATTAAAAGACACTGAAATTAGATAAGCTACAGTTTTGGCTGGGTTTGTAATTGCCCTTCTGAGCTTTGAAAACGCATTTTGCATGTAATTTTCTACAGTTTCTTGTTGTTCTAGTATAGCAAGAAAATTGTCTTTTAGAGTCATTAAACAATATTTTTACTGAATTGAGAAATATGTAGTGTAAAAACTTCAGCCGATGCACGTTTCCTTCCAAAGCCGTAACAGAGAGTCTGTTAGAATTACAAATATTCAGCATCTGCCCCTTTTCTATCTGTACAAGTTTGCGGTATTGATGCTGGGGAGCACTGCTGTGACCGTGTAGATGAGAAGGAAAACACAGCTGCTCACAGGCTTGGGAAGTGTGAGGAAGTCAGGCACATGATTTGGGGAACTGGAAGAGCTGTCTAAAAATGAAGGTGTGTTTGTTTTTTCATTTCTGTTTTCCAGGTTTCCAATGGAGGAGAGAAAGAAGAAAAGAGATACTATTTATACTAGATGTTTCTTTAATGAAAAAATAATACTTAAAGAAAGCAAAAAGTGCATCTTTAATACTGAAATTCACCCAGCTCTAGCAGTTTACACTCCGATTAGCTAAACACAACAGCACATCCAAGAAGGTTTTCAGATCTTTGCTGAACTTCCTAAATTATTATAAAAGGCGTGATAGAAAAAGGTACCTGTGGCACAATAATTTATATCGTCTATCTATCTATCTATCTATCTATCTATCTATCTATCTATCTATCTATCTATCTATCTAATCTATCCATCTACCTATCTATCCTAAAAGTTTTGTGTGAAGTTTTCAAACAGCTTTTGATCCTGTCAGTGTATTTATGTATAAAACTAACTCACCCCAAAGATATTTGGCATGCTATCAAGAATAAAAAAAATCACTATTTTGTTTGCATATTACATGGAGTACAAAGGTTTTCGAAATATGACAGCCCACTCCTCAGAGCATCTTGGAAAGGGAGAAGACCTCACAGCTATTCTAATGCACTGGGATTTAATTGTGGGAATGATCTACACAGGACTTCTGGGAAATTTTGTAACAAGCAACTACTAAAAATAATGTGTAATGTAGTAAGAGTAATAATAAAATCATAGGAAGAGTTGTGCAGAGTTAGACTTCAATTAAAAACACCAGATTTATCATCTCCCTTTGTAGACTTAAATATATCAGAAAAGTAAATTAGTAAATATTTGCACTCATTTTAATGTTTGCTATTTGTTAACACCTGAAATCTTCATTTCAGCATTTCCTGTGTGAGGAATGAGAGCTCTAAAACAGAGCCTAGGTACACTTCAGATACTTTGGGATTTCGGTGTGATAAGGTGTTCTTCCCACCCTGCACCTGGCACTCCAGGGAGCATCCCCCTCCATAGGTCCTGCTAAGTCTGCCAGCGCCAAGCAGAACTTTCAGATACTCTTGGCACGTATAAAATGTCCCATATAAAATGGCAAAAGACTTTCCTATCCTGACAGTGACCTCTCCCTATTTTTTTGCCTTGCAAGATGCAGTGACAGACATTTACAAATTTCCAGAGCCTTGTTTTCAGTTTAAATACCCTTTGCTTCACAGAAAGAGTACTTGAACAGTTTTCTTTCTCAAAGAAAAGAAGTTTCTGTAATTTAATTAATTTAGCTACTTTAATGAAAGTGTTTTCAACAACTGCCTTTGGAAACAAAGATGTAAGACTGTACTGAAGTAGAGTTCACAGGTAGACAGCTGAGATTTTTCTCTATGATTTAATCTTTGACAAAAGATGAGACCAGCAATACAGGTGAGAAAAGATAATTAGCCCTTACCTTGGTAACTAGATTTGAAAATGTCCCATCCATTTCTTCTTGTTATGAATAGATGTGAGGGGTTTAGATAAATCCCTGATTTTTTCCCAGGCCTCTGGCAGCAGGCAGTAGTTTTATAGGGATGTCCAGCACCCCAAAACCCACTCTCGTTTGTAAGTTCTTTAATAATGGCTGATTCGGTCTATTATAGAATGATTTATTTATTTAATAGACACAAAACTAACAGACATAAGACTTAAAACAGACTATTACTACACAAGAAAAAACCACAAAAGAAACTATTAATGGCTAAATAAACAGTGCATTATAGGGTACCATTTTTTAATACAGCTAGCAAAGATAGTTTAGGATACAATGGATCTTACCATCCAATTTTTGAAGGGGCACACATCGAAATCCTTTCCCTCAGTTTCTGGAAAAGTAACCATGAAGAGGTGTCCAAGCTTCGGGAAGAAGTCATCTCGCACATTCCCAGGGAGTGTGTAAGAGACTTCTACCTCCGTGGTAATCTTTATTACTTTTATAGCGTAAGGCAGGCCTTTTGGTCACATATGTTTGTTTTCTTTTATCTCTTCCCACGTCTGCCCTCCATACCAAGATGTTGATTCTTGGTTAGGCTGCAGACCTTTTGGAGCCAGGAGATGGTCCCTGCTGGGCCTTCGGCCTGCCTGGGTTATCTCGCCTATCTGCACCGGCCACAGGTGGTAGGGAGAGGGGGGATATGCCCTGCCACACTTCTATATGTCTAGTGGAAATACTTCCCCTCCCTTTGACCACATAATGCTACTATTCCAGGAGTGAATGCAGAGATGGAGACGGATCCCCTCAGTAGCTGATGCAGCTTGATAATCTACTGAAATACCGTTCTCTTTTTCTGTCAAATTAGTGTTTTTGCCCATCTATTATACCAGGAAGCCATACAGGTACCAAAGCCAGTGAGAGAGAGTATAGGTGGGAAAAGGGATGGATGAAGCAGGAAAAGGTCTCATTCTCCTTTTCCACTGTTTCAAACTGTTATCTGTGCTTACCCCATCTGCTCTAGTCCTATCTTGATGCACAACTTTTTCTCCTGAGTGACTTGTTGGCAACTCAAAATTCTCACTTTCAGTGGAAAACCTGAAATTTAGGGATCCCAAGAAAAAGTAGGTGTGCTTATTCATAAGGCATGTGGGAAGGTGTAAGAAAGTTATAACAAACAGTGGTAAACAGCAACAGCCCAAGTAACAGCTCTGACAATTACCAGATGCTACAGAGATCCTGTTGTTTCCTGGGGCTCTGCCAAGGACTGCAAGCAAACATACCCAGAAAAAATTTCCTCTTTGTAGGATGGTGTCTTAAACCAAAGACCATTTTTGCTGAATCATTTTTTTTTCCCCATCAAATCTCTTTTTCTCTCAAAATAAGAAGCTTCTCTTTTTTGGCTACGAGAAGGGACCTTCTCACTTTTTCACTTCATGATGAGAAATCTCCTGTTTGGTTCCCTGTTGCAGATAATGACTTCAGTCTCTAAGGCTATCTCTAAAGAGGTTGGAATGGCTCAGAAAAAAAGAGCTGATCAGTCTCCAGACCATCCCAAAGCTGCAACAGCTCAGCAGCCTTGAGAAATAATGATGGCTCTTTCAAAGCTAGCACAGACCAGATGATGTCTACGTTTAAATGACAGATGGAGAGAGAAGTGATTTCTGTGTGGCAGACAGCTTGAACTTCTCGGCTTCTTGGGTTTCAGTGCTTTGCTGGGCACAGATAAAGCCTCCTGACTCTGGTGATAAGGAAAGCCTTGATGTGATGAATCCCTCTGAAGATTCATTCCCTGCTCTGATTTAAGCTGATTCAGTTCCAATCCCTGCAAACCAAACTTCTTTCAAACCCTATGATCCAAGCCCTGTGAAGTTCAAATAGTTCCTCTGAGGTGCAGTTCTTACACTTTGCTCTCACAAAGAGGGTCTGGAAACCTGGGATTTCTGACATGAAAATGTCTCCAAAAATAGGATTATTTGATAGTTAATGATTGGTATTATGTAATGTTTTCCCAGGACTAGTTGACCAAATAATGGCAATATTGAGAAACAAAGCATAAAAGCCTTGTCCTTGCTTAATCGTACAGAAAAAAATAACATCAGCTTTTTAACTGTTATATTGGGTTTACACGGCAAGGTTTTGGTAGCAGGGAGGCTGCAGGGTGGCTTCTGTCGGAAGAGACCAGAAGCTGCTGCCATGTTAGACAAAGCCAGACCCAGCCAGCTCCAAGATGGACCTGTCACTGCCCAGAATTTGAACCAAGCGCTGACATCAGTAGTCTCTGCGATAACATAGTTAAGAAAGGGTGACAAATGCTGCACAGCAGCTGGAGAGATGACTGGGAACAGGTGACAGAAACAGCCCGGCAGAGACCTAGATCAGTGCAGGAGGGGCAGGAGGTGCTCCAGGTACTGGAACTGAGGTTCCCCCACAGCCCCTGGTGCAGCCCATGGTGAGGCGGCCGTGCCCCTGCAGCCCATGGGGGTCCATGGGGGAGCAGAGATCCACCTGCAGCCTGGGGAGGACCCCACGCAGGAGCAGGCTCCTCAGGACCTGTGGCCCATGGAGAGGAGCCCACACTGGAGTAATCCATTCTCAGGGAGTGTAGCCTATGGAAAGGACCCCTGCTGAAGTAGTTTTTGAAGAACTGCAACCCCCATTCCCCATGCCCCTGCACTGCCTGGGACAAGTGAGGACAACGTAGAAGAGTTGTGAGTGAAATGATGTCCTGGTTTCATCTGGGATAGAGTTCATTTTCTTCCCAGCAGCTGCTACAGTGATGTGGTTTGGATTTAGCATAAGAATAGTATTGATACCACACTGATGTTTTGGTTGTTGCTCAGTAGCTCTTACTCTAAATCAAGGACTTTGCAGTGTCTCATGCTCTGCCAGGGAGGAGGTGCACCAGAAGCTGGGAGGGAGCCTGGACAGAAGGACTGACCTGAACTGGCCAAAGGGACATTCCACACCACAGAATGTCATGCCCAGTATATAAACTGGAGGGAGGATTTTGGGAGCTGCCAGTTACTGCTCAGGGACAGCCTGGATATTGCCAGTGAGTGGTGAGCAATTGTGCATCACTTGACCCTCTTGGGGTTTGTTCCTTTCATTCCTTTTCATTACAATTATTATTGTTGCTGGGCTTTTTAGAATTTTTTTTTCATTAATTAACTGTTCTTATCTCAATCCGTGTGTTTTACTTGTGCTTTTGATTCCAGGCAAAGGTGGAGTGATCTGGTGCCTGAGTGTATTCCATTGTTGGCTGAGGTTAAACCATGAGCCTGGGAAGAATGTAGGGGGTAGGGAAAGGTATTTTTAGTTTGATTGGGTTTTTTCTCTTTTTCCTTTATTGCTTAATTGGCAATAAATTAAACCAACTTCTCCAAGACATTTCTGTTTTGCCCGTGATGGTAATTAGTGAGTGATCTCCCTGTCCTTATTTTCACCCACAAGCTTTTCCATCCTATTTTCTTTCCTCCCCTGTTGAGGAGAGGGAGGGAGAGTGTGGCTGGGTGGGCATCTGGCAGTCAGCTGAGTTGAACCCACCACACCCCTGTTATAGAGAGAAGCTCATTGAAAGTAGTAAGAATGAAGATGTAGATCCAATTTCTAACACAGAAAACCCCAAAGCTGTAGATGGCTGGATGATGAGAAAGCATTCAAGGGTGGATGGATGCTGGTCTCTCACAGCTCTTCACAAAATATTTGAGAGTCAGAGAACTGTTCCAATGGGGCTTAATACAGTACTGCTGCTCTCACTGTCTGATGCTACTTTGGAATATAGAGATATTTTTCATGTCTGTAGCGGGTTGGGTTCGGTAACCGGGCGGAAACACCAATTTAAGTGTAGTAGTTTAACTTTAGATTTTAATACATACTTACTTTTTGGTGAGATAAAAATTAGGAGAATGCAGAAGCAGGCACAACTTACAGACTATTAATGAGTTTATTAACAGATTTAAAAGACAGAAGGAAAAAAGACTTGCTGTGGTATGGTACATTTCTTCTATGAATTTCACAGTTTTTTACACTGCAAGCCATAGATCATCACATGGGGTTATTAAGGATGAATTATGTTGCCTTAAACACGAAGGTTTTTCCTTTGCCCCCAGTCTCTTAAAAGCTTTTATTTTCCTCTTTGCCTTTAAGCAGCCCGGCATGGGCACTTTACAGCCTTCACGGGCTACACGTGAATGTCTATCCTCCCATGTACTATAAATGGTTTAAAGAAATGCACGGTTCGATATTACAGTTTTTTACCACGGCATGATAGAGATATTTTAAACTGCGCGCGAGTAGCGCGGCACCGCCCTCTGTTCTCCTCCGAAGCCATCTTAGCTCTGTCTCACGTGACATGACTCACAGAACTCACTTTTTTCTTCGGGCTCCAAACTTGCCATGATACTGCTTGGCTTCACGGTGGAGAGAGACCTCCGCTCTCTCTCTCTGCGCTGCTGCCGCTCAGCATCCTCTTCAGTTCGGAGCAAAATGCACTGGCTGTAGGCAGGGACTTCTTCTGGCTCCCGCTGACTCAGCGTAGTGCAATGGCATAGTGAAATGAGGGTCCTGCCGGTCCCAAAAAGCCACTCAGACGGCTTCAGCCGCATCTGCAGCTCAGAGGCAGCTCCCCCTTAACAACCCAGGGTCCGTACCGCGGCGCTGGGAAAAGGGGGAGGGGCGCAGAGACCCCGGCCCGGCCTGGCCTGGCCTGGTGGGGCCTGGAGGCCGAGGCCACCCCCCCCACCTTTCGGCAGGCTAGTTGGAAAAAAAGACCAAACTCCGCCTTCCCGCTCGGTTTAAATATGGAAATTCAGAGAAGCACTATTGGATTAAAAGGTTGCCTGTCAATTCAGGGTCAACCCACTACAATGTCAAAGTGCTAAAATTAAGTTTGCAATCTTCTGAAAGCATCGGATATTAATCTAACATCTTTCTGGATCCAAATCTTCTCTAAATGTGTCACCATGATGAACAAAGTTGTCCTCACATCAAAGCTGTGGAACATTGGTGTTTCCAATCATGTTTCACAGATGGGGGCATAGGTTTCCTGCCAAGATCAAAGGGGCAGTCTGGCAATGCAGCAGCCCAGCAGAGCTTTGGCTCTGATTCCAGTATATCCCAGTCTAGACTGCAAAAGCGGCTCACCAGAGCCATTTGTGTACTGTAAACAAAACACAAATTTTTATTTCTCTGTATGTATTAATTTGTGATATTCAGCCCACATGACTCACAGCAGCAAATGGTAACAACATAAACACTCCCACAAATGTGATAGGACATGAAGCAAGGATAGGAATACTCAAAGCCCTAGAAGTAGATGATCAATACACCTTATAAATAAAATAATTAAGTGAACTTTAAAAAAGCTCCTGAATCCAATGCAATGATAACCCTCTCTGTGGGATAATGGCTTAAATGTCAAACCCATAGCTTGCTTGGAAAAATTTAAAAGTAAAACTATGTGTATATATATCAATTCATAGCTTCTATCTCAGCAGGTGCATCTTAGGTTGCTGTAATATATATAATTTAAATGTGATAGCTAGTCTAAGGAAAATTACTTTATTGGATTTATCAGTAAAGTCTTTTACTCAGACAGTGTATGATTGCAGTTCAGTGTCAAAAAGGATGAAATTACTGTTCAAATTAATGAACTGAAAAAACCAGAAAATCGGAAGTCAGAATATTAAATGCACTCATAAGAAGTTTCTTAAGGCAGAAACTGAACAAGCTATACGTAATGGACAAGTGTCTCAAAACCACAACATTGGGACTGTAGCAACTGTCTCACATAAGTAACCACATCATAATCGACTAAGCAAACCTGACGTGCCAGAGAGGAAAGGAAGGCAAATCCCTCCAGCATCTGGGCTCAGACACTCAGTCTGCTGAGCCCCTTGATCTCAGGATTCCAAATTGCTGGCAACTGGACACACAAGCCCACAGGACCACAAAAAAATTGCTTGCAGGACAGAGAGCATCTCACCCTGAAAAGAAACATTAGAAAGAGATTTAATAAATATAATGTGAAGCTGCTACTTGCACATGATCAATCCTTTTTATGCACTTTATCCCCGCTTTCACACAGTTTTTCCTCCTTCACACTACCTAGATCCCTCCCTTTCTCCAGCTTTGGTCATAATAAGTCCTATTTAACACCAAAACATTTTTCTCTTGCATCCCATAGTGTCTCCTATACGCCCAGGCATCAACCTTCTCAATCCCAAAGGTGCTCCACCATTGACTTGTCATGATCCATTTGCCTTCTGGACAATGGCACAGAGGCTCTTCTGGTACAACCCTTTGGGAGGGGATCAGTCAAGGTGTCCCTTTCTCTGAGTCCTTATTTTGTGTTCCTGCTTTTCTTTGTGACCCTGTGCTCCCCTGGATTTGTGCAGATTGGCTCTTGATGGACTGATGGCTCCTGGAATGGGCCCGGGGCAGTCAAGGCAGGGTTTTAGTGGGGGAATTTCTCCTGCTGTGTCTCTGTGTACCTTTAGCATGTGCCATGGGGCTTTTATCATCATACAACATCATTGGTCCTCTCAAATCTCTGTGGTGGGCTGTAAAGAGGGTTAGTGCCATTGATACTGGGCATTGATACTCCATACTTCTATATTTTCTGTGGTTGAAGGTACAGGATGTTAAATCTGGCTCAAATTCAAGGAGAGAGTTAGGTGTGCAAGATGGGAAAAGTGAGATAGGGAAGCAGGAACCAATATAGTACAAAACACTGCTTCCAAATTAGTAAAGGAAAAAAAAAATCCAAAGGAGCATGAAAAATAGCCTGGAAAATGCAAGAACCACTTGCTGTGTCTTTTTTTCTCATAATGTTTCATAAAAGGTGTTAAAGAAGCAGACTTGGCAAACATAAAATCCTCTGGTTTAGTTTGCTCTGCTGTTATCTCTCTGTTTAAATAAAAATATGCAAACATTTGTGTAATGACTGCTAGGGCTTTTACTAGATGTTTCTGTTTCAGCAGCCTACTTGCAATGTGATTTTAACCTAAAATAATTAATTTCTTATGAATAACAAATAATGACCTACAATGACTTAGCTCTATTTCATTAACATTTGCTAAAGGACTTTCACGTCCCCAGGTGGAAACTACTACAGAGATTTTATAAAACACACATGCCAAGCCAGTTTTTCTCCTGTATTGAACTTCTGTGTACATATTTACACTCACCTCATGCTGCTGTTTACATTTTTTTCTCCAAGGCAAGCTGATATTTTAATGACCTGAATACTAGGATTACATTTTCTAATAAACATTTGATAAAGATGTGAATACTCATTCCTGGCACAGGAGGGTGTCTGCTCTAGCAGGGCTTTCTACACTGCTGGGGGTGATCCCTGCTCCAGGCCTGCAGCCACTCCTGCCCTCCTCCTCTTCCTCCAGCCCACCTTGGGGTCCCTTTGCTGCAGCTCCCTGTTTAGCTCCCTCCTCCTCTGCCACTGCCACCTTTGGTTTCTCAAGGAAATTTTCCATTTCACTGAAAAGCCCTGTTTATGTCACATACCAAGTCATATAACACGTCTGAAAAAGCCATTTCTTCATTGCCTGAACTTTAGAAATCATAGCATAGTTTGGGTTGGAAGGGACCTCAGAGATAAAATCATAGAATCACTGAGGTTGGAAAAGACCTCCAAGGTCATCAAGTCCATCCTGTGACTGAACACCACCTTGTCAGCTAAACCACAGCATTGAGTGCCACATCCAGTCATTTCCTGAGCTCCTCCAGGGATGGTGACTCCAGCACGTCCCTGTGCAGTCTGTCCCAATGCTTGACAACCCTTTAATTATCTCGTTCTAACCCCCCTGACATGGGCAGGGACACCCACCACTGAATCAACTTGCTCAAAGCCACATCCAACGAGATCAAGTCTCTCCAACACACCCCTGCCTTTAGGTGTTCCTCTGAGCCAGCTGACTCCAATGGAGGCCAGGAACGAGATTGGCAGCAGAAAAAAGCTCTGTGTTAGCAGACAACAAAGAATATGGTAAATATGACAAATATTAGAATCTAACACTGGCAATTTCTTGCTCATCCTGTGGTGATAGTGAGAGGGTGTGGGCACCACCGACCAGGTGGGTGGAGAGGCTGATAGAAAAACCTGAGCATCTTAGCTGTGCTAGTGCTTCTTGAAATGGGGACAGGCCTTGGTGTAAGATAAAAGTGAAAGAACTTTTGCCTTTGTAGAATGATGCTAAGTACAAACCAAAGTCAAGCCTTTAACATTTGGGGGATGTCGATTTTGAAGACAATTCTGTGACCAATTTTCTAGAAACATATGGTGTATGAATGCCTCAGAGAGGATCTAGGCAGACATTTCAGCACAGTTGCAAATAGAGCTTCTCATTATCACTTACAGTTTCACTCACTTTTATAACTGTTTGCATTCAGTGAGGTGCAACTTGGGTGTATGTCCTTACTTTTCCAATTAACAAAGTTTAAAAAGTTACGAAAGTGTGTATGTTTATTAAGATATTTCTTGTTAATTAAAACTTGAAAGTGAAAGCTTGTTTTGCTCCTTTCTTCTCACATTTTTTTAAGCAAAAATGGCATAAAAGGGTACACATAATATTTTTCCTTTGTTTGTTTTGTACTGAGTTTTGTAATGATAATTTTTCAAACAGGTTTGATATTTCCCTTTCTCTTTTACCCATTTATTTTTCTTTAGTATTTTTTTATTTCTTTCTTTTAGAGATCAAAAAGAAAAAAAATATAGGAGGAAAGGTGAAAATAGAAGAAAAAAAATGTATAAAAAAGAAGTGAGACATTAGCACATAAATAAATAAAAAAATTTAAAATGGTACAGATAAAATAGACTTTTGAGAAATATGATACTGTAAATATTTCCAGGTTGAGTTCTGTGCACTAAATATACAAAAAGGTTCTCTACAGAGATGCTAAATACATAATAGTATTCAGAGTTCTAGTCATCATGTTAGTTTCTAAAAGAGCATTTTACATGTTTTTTATATTACAGGATGTAGCCCAATTACAATTAATAAACAAATTTTAATAGGTGTTCATAAGCAACCAGGTGAGGTAGTGGTAGAAGGTGTTTTCCTGCTTTGTGCATATGATAGATTTTTTTTAATGGAAGAAGACGCACTGTTCAAGACCACAGAATCACAGCATGGTTTGGTTTGGGAGGCAGCTTAAAGATCATCTTGTTCCAAGCCCCTGCCATGGCAGCAGCATGTTCCACTAGATCAGGTTGCTTAAAGCCCCATCCAACCTGGTCTTGAACACTTCCAGAGATGGAAAATGTTCTTCTTCTGGCAATTTCTCTGAGCAACCTGTTTCAGTGCCTCACCACCCTCACAGTAAAGAATTTTTTCCTGATGTCCAACCTAAATCTCCCGTCTTTCAGCTTAAGCACATCCTCCTTGTTCTGTCACTCCATGCCCTTGCAGAATGACCCTTCCCAATCTCTTGAGGCCTCTTTCAGATACTGGAAGGTGCTAAAATGTCTCCCATGAGCCTTCTCTTCTCCACACTGAAAAGATGAGGATGAATAGTTGCTACCTCAAATGCATGACTTTGCCTGCACCTTATCATGTCTATTTAATAAATCAGGTGGGGAAATCCTCTGTATTAAGATTTTGTGAAGAAAAAAGAACCTCAGTATTTCATGTATGGTGTAAAATACTAAATGCATCTGCAAAGTTTGTTGTCAGACATTCTCCAAGTGGTTTGTAATATATAACCTGTGCCACACACCACTGAAACGTTGTTTTTTATTGCAGCTTTCCAGTCTCATTAAAGAGTATTTTTTGGGTTGAAGGGCATAGTTTTCAAACATGAGCAGAGTGGCAAAAGTAATTTCAGGGATTCTATGTAAATAACTGAAGTTTCTGGTGCTCACAAAGCAGCCCCCCTATGCCCTATTCACCTCCATAGCTGCAAGAAACATGGGGATAAGTTAGAAGAGAGAGAAGAGGGAGTGAAAATGCTGTTATTACTTTGATAGTCTCAAATAACTCTGTAAATGTTTCCCTGACTCTTGCTGCTGCTGGCCTACACAGCAAATTCTCCCCCACAGGATCAGACCTGCTGTATATTGTCTCCTTCATTCAGGGAACTCAAAGTGGTTTAAAAGACATCAGTTTCAAGGCCCATTAAAATCAGCGTGCATCTTTTCCACTAATGTCAAGAGGCTTTTAATCAGACTTTAAATTACTCCCCAGCTTCAGCTGAATTCTGAGCTGTTTCATTCCCACAAATACAGTTTCCCTGCTTGAATCTCATTTCCTGCCTCTCCTTCTAATCACCTTTTTAGGGCCCTTCTGTTGTTTCTCTCTCTTTACATTTTATTTTGCAACACTTCCCACCACAGTGTCAGCTACAAGGTCTGCTCTGTCTTCCAGACCATTAACACAGGCACCAAGAATAATCCCAGGTGAAAACTATCCATGATATCCCATAGCCACGCTGAAAGGAATGACCTGCATTCCTCTGTTCCCTACAGAATTATACAGGTTCTCAAAATTCCTCACTGTTAGCTCATCAAGCTCATTCAGGTACCTTCTTCTCTCTCCACAGAAAGATCTGCTGTGTACACAGAGACACACATAGGTGCATCTATATCATATTTAAGGAATGAGAAAATGTAAAGAAATTATGTATGGCAGAGGTACATAAAATTCTGTTTTTCTACTGAATACAAACCACAGCTCTGTGCCAGCTACCACAAAGAAAATTAATTCTATCCCAGCCAAAATCAGGATAGTACTGCAGATGGAGAATGTTCTCTCTCTGTATGGTATTTATATACTCCATATTCACCTTTAGTCAGGTAAGAAATTACATTATTATTTGCCAGATTCCACAGATAAGCTCTCTATGGTACAGATAAAACACTGCACTTTGTTTTCTTGATTATTTGAGTGGAAGAAATGTATCTGCTATTTTGCTGAGGCATATCAGTGCAAGTGACCCTCAGAGTACCCTAACATCATGGAATAAATGGCACCGGATAGGTCTGGGGGAACACAGATGGTGTTTTGGAGGCAGTGTGTGTGTGTGTATGAACTGCCATATGGATATGCAGGCACAGAGGAGGCTCTGCAGGGGTCAGTAGCATGAAGTGGCAGTACACCAAGGATCCTTCACCTATACTGCTGGAAGTATGAGGCAGCCTGGTGTGAAAAACTGCTTTGTTCAGTTTCTGATCATTTGTGTCTGCTCTGAGCCGAGAGCAATATCTCCTCACTAACTCTGCACTCTTTATTCAATCAGTCCTGCGAGAACTTTCTGCATACCATCAGAAAGGGGTAAATTTGGATTTAATCTCAACTATCCACCTCATCCATTTCTAATTTAGTTATATGGCTATTACATGGGTTGTGTAAGTAAATGGCAGCAAAGTTTTCCTGCCATGTAATTATATTTTAAAATCCAAGTAATAGCAGTTACTTTTATTAGCAAAAACAATTATCATCCCTCCTAGCATAGTCTCAGATAAAGAAATTCCTTGTAATGATCTTGTAATGACAGTCTTACATCCATGTCATATTGGCATGAATAATAGATTTAATGATAAAAAAAAAAAAAAAGATGAACTGTGTCTTCATTAAAGGAGCAAGAATTCCTATGCATCCATGTACTTACACTCAGGTATCTTGTCTCAGTAGCTGGGAAATATATTAGAATAATATAATGATTATGAAATTCCAGGTTTTAGCCTTTTAAACAATAGAAGTCCAGAGGTGGATTTTTAAAAAAAAAATGAGCTAATAAGGATTCAAGGCAGGTTTATAGAGATTGTGCAGAAGTAGAGACATTGAGTTAACTCCTGGGAAACTGGTATGTCTAGACTTACGAAAGGCTGCTGGGATCCCAAAAGCAGCAGAAATGTGCCAATAAGGGCTTCCTGGCATCTAATGAGCCCTGCCTCTCTGTGCACTTAATTAATCCTGACACAGCTCTGGTTACGCAGCTTGTGCTGGCAGAGCCAGCTTCCCCAGCAGGGTTTTAGGAACCTCAGTGGCAGAATCACCTGTCCCACATCGCCTTGTTCTTGGAGTCAGAGCCAGGGGATGTGTTGCACAACACTGTTTGCATGGAGCTTGTCACACAAAAGGGCAGAATCTGATCCTGATGTAAGGGATGCAAGGGGAGACCAAACTCTGCTCTTTCAAAAGCGTGTTTCAGAGACGGGAACAACAAATAAACGATGAAGCACAAGTGTGGAGTTCCAGCTCAGACACCCACAACACTGTAGGATATCTGCAGAGGGCATGAAAACCTTACACAGTTTATAGGACACACCTTACACAGTGTTTAGGACACCCTCAGCTTTCTGAGACATCAGCTGGTTTTCAGACCAGTTGTTCCAGGAGCCTTACATGGCACTAAATTTACCTGAGTAGTTCCCCAGAGAGACACCACTGGAAATGACCTGGACAATCTTCCTGAAGAGAAAATGCTGATGTCACAGTACCATGAGCTGATTTGGTGTGTAACAGCCAAACCTTGGATTCATCCCTTTGGACAACAAAACTGAAGTTAGTATTACTCTGATTTCAGCTCAAGAAGAAATGTTAATCTCATGTGTAGCTATCAAGATTAACTGCAAATTAGGGAATGACATGAAAATGCTTTGTCCCGAAATTGTAACCTGGGCTGTATCAAAAGCCATGGGCACCAGGTCAAGGGAAGTGATTCTACTCCACTCTGCTCTGGTGAGACCCCAGCTGCAGTGCTGCATCCAGCTCTGGGGTCCCCAGCTCACATAATTTCATCATTAGAATTGTTCTCATAATGACAACATTTGAAAAAGCTACAAGATACAACCACTTTGTTTATTAGAACTGCTTACATGCAAAGTGCATTCACTGTCATGGGACAGAGAATAAGATTATTGTAAGTGCATAAAGCACAATATTGAATCATTTTACCATATTTTTTTTTTCACTTAAGTGTCTCATTGAAGCTACAATGTTAAGATTTGCAGAAAGGAGTGCAATATATCCGTATAGGACACAGTGTAGAGCTGTTTTAACTCATTTTACTAATACCTCAATAATAAAGCTTAGTGTGGGGCTAACATTTTTGATTGATTTTTTCTCATCTGAAGTAAAAGGTGAAATCCATCTAGCAAATCTCCCACTGCAATCTGTGCAACACATTTTTGACTCCCTCCCTGATGTGCTTGCTTAGGCAGTCAGGTCCCAGTGTCAGTGGAAGTTTGCCTGCTTGTGTGCTGGGAAAGAAAGGAGGAAAATCTTCAAGATATGGCCTCAGGTTAGCTGCAGTGAAGTCTCTGCAGTACCTTTGTGCCTCTGAACTCTAATTATCCTGAAGCTAAGCAAAGTTCACAGATCTGGCACTGGAGCTGAGCCAAGTCTTGTAGTCCTAACCTTAGCAAAGTTCTCGCTGAGGTATGGGAGTTCCATTGGATGAAAAATTTCAGGGTCTGGCCTGCTCTCTTTTAACTTTGTGTGTGTTCACTCACCTGCGCTCAGGAAGCTGAGGGCTGTAAGATCTCAATCCCCTCACAGAGCTTCGGTTGAAATAAATGTGAACAGTTTCTGTGGCTTGAAATATGGGACATAATTTGAGAGATGCTTTTGAATTATTTTTTGAAACAAGATAGCCCAGCAGTGCAAAGATGTGGAAACCTTCAAATGAGAGCTGTTTAAAAAAAGCTGCTTTCCTCACACTGTATGGGTTTAGATCTGAATGCTCATTTTTGACAAACTAATGAGGTTAATCATGTCCAGATCCTGGGATCTCATCCTTCTAGAAAGGACAGATCAACTGGTGACGAGGTCTTCTTCCTAGGGACAAGTGTTTAAATAGGGTTTGCTCAGTGTTGCCTTAGCAAGTTTGTTAAATGCAAAATGTGGGAAACAGCTTTACTGTTCCTCATGGAGGTATGGCAACACCAATATAAAAAAGCAGAACAACTGGAAATCTTTTAAATTTTGAAGAAATATGAGTTGTGCTCTCATTTCTCTGACAGGAACCATCTTTGCCTTGGTTTTGTTTTGGGATTTTCTAAAAAATATATTTTAAAAGTATAAATTAAACATTTTTCCAGGGGACACAATACTCTCACAAGATTAAAAACTTCTGCACATCTTTTGAAATTATCTGTTAAAACCCTGTATTACCCCAATTCACTTTTCATCATTTCCACATCCAAAAATGTGTATTTAACAGTCTCCTGCAGTCCTTCAAAGGATGCCACCCTCTCCCTGTTTTATACATCACCACCAAGGTTCAGGGTTGTGTACTTTCTTGTTAACTAGACCTTGATTGCATTCTTCCATCTCTTTCTTGATTTCTGCCTGTCAGTGACATATCTGTCATCTTTATCTGTGAGTGCCGTCACCTGAAATTTTCTGTTGCTCACATGATATTTTATGCTTTTGTTGCCTCTATTTTATTTTTTGACCCCTTGAAATATTTTCTTGTACACCATGAATTCTTGTGGCAGTTTCAAATGAAGAATTTTGCCACTTCAGCATATTATCATTTCTTGCTTGAATGCTGGTAGTTTTTCTTTTATTTTCTATGGCTTTCCAAACCCCTTGAGATCTTTCTTAAGTCCTTTATATGAGTTTTCCTCACTTCATTGCTCTTCTTTTTATTACTTGGCCAAACACCTTTTCAAAATGCTGCCCAACTTTTCATTCAGAACTGAACTGCAGGTGGCTTAGAGCTTCTCAGACACTGAAAAGAACATTCTTAGAGTAGCAAGAAACTCAATTTTCTCTCATTCTTGTTGCTGTAAAATAGAAATTAGAATTATTTTTCATTTTAATAGTAAAAGGCTCAGTCACAGTGATCAGTGTCATTTGTAAGCTCACACTGTGGCAAACAGTAGAGGTCATGGATACCAAACCTTCAGTCTGTTTAAATGTTAAACAGTTTGAGAAGTGACAGAAGCGTACAAACAGTATTTTTACCTGTCTTTTCTACATTCAAACATATATTCATTTAAATTTTTCCATAGTCCTCAAACCATCAGGCAAAATTGCATGATTTGGATGAAAATCCATTCTCGTAAGTCAGCACAAGTTTTAGTTATAATGTTGGTTCCTAAAAATAACCAAAAAAAATCCAGCCTGTCTTCTATTGTTTTCAGCATTTTATCTCACATGTTGGATTTTGTTGTCATTCTTTGTAGAGACCTGCTGGATCTGGCTTGTGAAATTAATGAGAACCAGGTGATGTATTGCATGTTTACAACTCTGAAGTGTTATTCTCAAGAAATAAATATTCTTGATATAATAGAGCAAATGTAAACCAAAAAAATCCACACAAAAAACAAAAATAAAGCAGATTCAACCCAGCTATGCCTCTGGTCTAGTATTTCACTATTGAATGATACATATCCATATTTTATATATGAGATACCATTAAATTTTACAAGCAATTTAATGAGTTCTGTACATGGCACACTCTCAGATACTTTCTGATAAGATGCTCTTTTCAAAAACATGAGGCTTTCCTGACTTTAATTGTTAGCCATAATCTGATCTATGATTCAGCTGAAATGACCCATCTGTTTCTGAGAGCTAAACAAAATGAAAAATAAAATAAAACATAAAATAAAACAAAACTCTTACATCAGCTTTAATAAAGAAGTACTTTATCTTTTGTAGGGTGCATTCTGGAGATAGTGAAAGAATTTGAATGCCTGTGAAAATTAACCCAAAGTTGGGTATGTTATCCTGAAATCTCTCTTTGCCTGGTGTCTGCGTTTGATGTTTTTCACATAACTATATTAAAGCTTCACTGCATTAAGAAGCTGCTGCAGATCTAAACTGTGGGAGGTAAACAAAGCCATATCTGCTGCTGTAACCTTCCTCTGTCAGGAGCTGCAGGAATGCTGAGAAAAAGGGAATCTGTACTCGTGCAGTATGACAAAGATGGGTGAAGAGGAGCCAGGGAAAGGTTGGGAGCAGAGATTAGGTTTTGCTGAAAGAACGGCACTCTCTCCCGAGGCAGCACACCTGAACATGCAATCTGCATCTGCTTTGGGAGTCCAAGCTCCCACTACAGTCAATGAGAGCTCAGTTCTGCTGATCACATCTCAGTTTTCTGCCATTACTCATTCCCCAAAGACATCTATGTTAGGCTTTCAGCCATGCCCAATACCTGGATCTGTGTGGTAGATCCACGTCCTCCTAGAGCGGCAACTAAATGCTAATGATGGATATCCTAGAGCATGTCAAATGGCCTAGATGAAGACTTTTTTCATTTGAAAACTATCTTTCCTTATTAGCAACTGGAATGTTGAGATAGTCTCAGTTTATTAGTCAAAAGAGTTCAGATTTAATTCCCAAAATGTACACACATAGCACCTTTTGAATCCTGTAGGTTACCCATGATCATAAAATGGGATATCTGTAAGGGATCAGAGACTCCCATCTTTCTGGAGCAGGGGCTCTGCAATGTGTCTGAATTTGCATTAGGTGCCTCTCTTTAAATAATTTAATGGGGCATCTGCCCCCTTCCTGGGCATCTGCCTTCAAATCAGCTGTATTCACCACCAGGGCTCACTGGTTAGATCTCCACAGGCTGTAATGAAACTCTCCTTGCTCAAATCTGGCCACCAACACATGCATGCAGAAGGCTAGGTGGCTTAGTCTTTCCAGAACCCTCATCCCAGAAAATATATGTGAAATCTGATCTTGGTGCCATTTGAGAAGCCCCGAGGTAACCAGGAGGCACGTACATGAACACAGGGTGCACTTTCTTACTGGTGTGAGCGTTAGAGGATTGTAGGGAGAGGCACAGGTGTAAATAAAGCTGAAGAACTTATATTTCAGAAAAGAGATGGGTCTAAAAGGGGGACCTGCCCTTTCAGAAGAGGGGGTGTGCCTGTAGCCCACACTTGCTGAAAACAGGTGTGTTCAAAGCTCACTGTGTGTACTGGCTTATTGAAAGGTGTTTAGATATCAACAGTTTCATGAACATCTTTTAAGTTTCTAATATTCTGATTCATCTGTCACATTGCTGTTATTGATCCCTAATGCCTAGTTCACTGTTAGTGAGTTAATTAGATGCTATTAACAGATAAAAACTTCTTTAAACCTGATTCTGTTTAAATTGCATGAATTGAGCAGTTTTTCCTTGGTGTGCAAACTCATAGAGGGGCATGATACTGGTCTAAAGGACAAAACATTGTTTCAGTGTGGGTATTTATTCCGTAGAAGAGATACTCAAATTGTCACTGTTTTCCTGTATAAGTTACTTCTCTGAAGCAGAAGAATATGAAAGTGTAAAAATTGAGTTCTTGAGCTATGGGAAACAATTGAAAGGAGGTTTTGTGGGGCTCTAATTCAGACCCTTTTAAATTATTTTGCAGTGTAATGATAGAGTTTTTAATTATATTAAAGATTGTCTGGAATAGAGAGGTTGTTATTCCACTTGTTTCTCAAAACTCTGTTTCCTCCTAAGAGAATCTAAATCAAGATTCCTAAAGAGCTCATAACCTACCTCTGTGAACTGGCAGTGTAAACAACTCAGTGACATGGGGGCTGGGTCAAAGTGTAAATCCAGACAGCATCAATAACATTTTGGGAAAGAAATCTCTTCCTCATCTGAAAACCTGCAAGTAGAGCTCTGAGTTCACACAGAACACTGAGGGGCCATTTGTGCACTCAGTATTTTATGATAAAGCACTTATCCCTATCTTTTCATTTTGAATTCCCACACGGTTCTTTGTCCTTACTGTTCCTGGTGGTGACACTCGCATCAGGGAGCAGAAGATTAGAGGCAGAACATATGTCACATTTTACGTTAATAGCTGAGGTCTCTTTAAACAAAGCTGATATATATGACTTTATGTCTGCCTTTACCTTTGCTTCACACAGTGCAAAAATATCCATGATACCCACAGAGCTTTGCTGTGTGTAAGAACTTTGTGTTCTGTCAAAATAAATGCAGAGGAATTGTGCAAGCTTCTGAAGGATAAATCAGAGTTCTTCTGAGAGCTGTTTTGTTTCTAACCCCTTGATAATTCCCACAGTGGTTACCAAAGTACCTAAATGAATGAGAGCTATATTGAGACGCTTCAGTATTAGCTGTGGAAAGTGTAATTTTAATCCAGGAATAAGTGGCACCAACCTATATAGGATTTAGAGGTTCTGTAAAGGACACCAGCTAATCTATGAATAACTCCACAGGAATCACATTCTAGATAGCCTCCAGGGAATCAACTGAATTGGCTCTTATTCCTTTCAAACTGGAATTCTGACAGAGCCATGTGAACCCTAGGAGCAGAAAGGATTTTTAAAGAAATAGCAAAAGGAACCACAGGTTAGCTGCTTAATGCTTACAATTCCAGCCTTCTGTCATGTAGCTGCTGTACTTCTCCTAGGAAGGGAAAAGGGGAGGGAAGGAGGGGGCAGGGAAGCCCTCTGGAACAGAGGCCAAAGCACCATTAGACTTTATGAGATGCCTTGACTCCCCAGTGGACTCTGATGGTAGTTATGGAAAAGAGTACATCACCATTACCCTGACCTTCTGTTGTGCTGAATAGAGTGACCTTGATAAGTCTTTCAACAAGACGCTCTGTTGGCTGTTTCTTGCCTGGAGAGATTCATGGTTTCTATGAGAAAAACTATAAACCTGTCAAATTTCAGATGCAGGAATCCTGGAAACATACGATGGGATTTAGATAACATTCCTGCTTCTCTCACTGGATGCTTGTGTTAATAGAATCCGTTGCTATGTGAAATGTGAATTGTAAAATGAGAGATGCCAAATAAATTCTTTAATTCTTTTTTTCTTCCTTTTTTTTTTCCCCTTTTTCCCCAAGATGGAAATACAAGATCAGCAGACATATGTAAATTTGCTTCATTTGTAAATAGTGATTTCTTGGTTGATATTACCTAGCTTCTGCGTGTGGGAAACAACACTGGTGTGTTTTTGTTTTGGTTTTTTTTTCAGTTGTTGTTCACATGCTGCACAATATTTTGTTGATGAAAATCTCAGAGCATGTTGTAGAAGACTTGGCATTAACATACTATTGAATGCTGAGACTACCTCATCTAAGGATATCCATTTCTAAAAAAGAAGGCTGTTTGAATCTATAGTCAATCAAGAAAATGAACAAGTGCATTTAACAAGCAGTAGGAGGATGTTTAATCTACAGTGAAGAAATATAATTTTCAGTCATTTAAAGCCATACATCTGTTCTGTTCAGCTATGAAGGACTGATTCTCTTCTTAATTAATATGAAGTAAGTCAGGAGTGTAAAGGCTGAAGTCTTTTGGCATATATTGTAAAATCAGGACTGAGGGAAAAACATTCAGGGCCTCTTATGCCATGGCTGCAATCTTCCCAAAATGCATTATGGTCAATTTTAAAAGGACCATTTTGTGTGAAATTTATAGCTATAGATACACTTGCTGTACAGCAGATGCTTAATGAGAAAAAACCTTTGTCTAAGAAATTTCTCCAAAGCAGTGGGCTCAGTGCAGGATTGCTGGTGTCACTGACTCTAATGGTAGTGGGACAGGTTCCTTGTAAGACTTCTGTTCATTTCTTTCATGGAAGAGAGCAGTAGTTATGATCTCAATGTAGAGACAGGAGTCTGGCAACATTTACTGAAGGAGATTTTGAAGAAATAATTTCATTCTTCTAACAGCATAAAAAATATATTTGAAATAAGAGATTGCATTGCCAATGCCCTGTCATCTGCTTTGCCTTGGTTCACAGAATCACAGAATTTTTACGGTTGGAAGAGACCCCTGCCAAGGCAGGGTCACTTAGAGCAGGTTATAAAGTAATGTATCCAGGTGGGGTTTGCATATCTCTGGAGAGGCATACTCCATGACCTCCCTGGGCATCCTGGTCCCGTGCTCTGCCATCCTCAACAGGTGCCTCAGCAACTGGGGGTGCATCCCATCGGGGCCTGTGGGTTTATGGTTATTAAGTCAGTCTAGCCAATCTCTAAGCCAACCCTCTATGACCAAGGGGAAGTCTTCCTTCCTCCAACCTTCTTCTCTTACCTCCAAGGTTCAGGATTCCTGAGGGAAACATTAAAGTTTGAGGCAAAGAAGGCATTTAGTAATTGTGACTTCTCTGTGCATTTCTTCACGGGGACACCCATCTGATTCAGCAGCGGCCCCACATTTCCCCTAATCTGGGTTGACATCAGTCCCAATTTCTCTGTTTCTTTACCCACAGTGGCACAGGGGGATGTGGAATGGTAACTGCAGTCAGTTCATCACAAGTTGTCTCTGCTGCTCCTTCCTGCCCAGGGTGAGGGCTCCCCTGCTTCGGTCTGGAGTCCCTCCCATGAGACACAGTCCTCCATGAACTTCTCCAACAGGAGTCCTTCCCATGGATTGCAGTTCTTCACAAGCTGCTCCAGTATGAGTCCCTCCCACATGGCGCAGTCCTTCCGGAACCAGCTGCTCCCAGGGGGTCACAAGTCCTGACAACAAACCTTCTCCAGAGTGGGCTTTCCAAAGGTTTCAGCCTCCTTCAAGCATCCACCTGCTGTGGTATGGGATCCCCCATGGGCTGCAAGGACACAGCTGCCTCTCCATGGGCTGCACCTTGGGCTGCAGGGGAGTCTCAGCTCCAATGCTGGAGCACTTCTTGCCGCTCCTTGTCCACTGACCCTGATATCTGCAGAGCAGTTTCACTCACATATTCTCAATCCTCTCCAGCTGCAGTTTCATAACATCCCCCCTCACCACTCCCTCTTTTTAAATACGCTCTCCCAGAGGTGCTACTGCCATCACTGATGGACTCAGCCTCGGCCAGCAGCAGGTCCATCCTGGAACCAGCTGGCACTGTCTGGCAAACATGATGGAAGCTTCTGGAAGCTTCTCAGAGAAGCTACTCTGCAGTCCCCTGCTACCAAACCCTTGCCACACAAACCCAGTAAAAAAGATATTTTTCTCCTTGTGTTCCATTAGGAAGAAAGTTAATCCTAGGTTTCATAGGTAACACAGAGAAGAAAATCTGTTTTTTGCATGACAGATTAGAGCAGGAAACATTCATAGTAAATTCGTAAGTGTTGTATGTGCTGATTAGAAAAACTGGAGAAAATTAATTTAGAGAATCATTTCTAGCAACAGACAAGGCACAGTTCTGCCTTAGCAGGACAGCTGGCAGCTGGGAGGATGTCAGTAATTCAGTGCCAGTCTGTAACAGCTTTCTTTCATTGAAATAGAGGTGTTAAAACCAAGCTGGATTTGCAATAGGGAATGCAAAATATGAGCATGACATTGTCTCTGTCAGCATCACAAATGGAAATGTGGATGTGCTTCCCTGTTATCATTGATTTCTTTTCTCATGACTGAAGTCTTTGTCAGGAAAGAAACCATTTTAGCAATCCTCTTTGGAGGTATCTCTGAAATCTTCTCAGTTCTTCTACCTGACAGACCCTATAGCTCTCTGTTCAAGATGATGCTCATCTTCTGGTGTTTGTTATTGCAGGCCTTCTTTATCTCACACTGTGGAATTCTTTTCCATCATTCATTGGTGCCATTTTCTGTCCATAATTTCGACACCTCATCTTTCTCCTTCCTTAATTGATATGAACTGCCAATAAAGAAGATGGCTCTTTGTAAGCTAATCAAATGGCAGTACTAGTTTTTCTCCAGCAGATAAACATGTTCATTTTTGTTCTTTGAGAATCACATAGTGTGTTTCAGGGTTAAAGACTTCTTCTTACATGTATTATCTTTCATCAATCAACTGAAATTTTCACTGGCCTCTGTTGTACCCACTCCATCAGTTAGGGGTTTTTTATATCTCCATGGAGATTTTTTTCATAATATTGTATATAATTAATCAGTCTAAGGAATTTTAAAGTCAGGAAAAAACTACCAAATGGGCTTCTTCCATAAAACAGACGGTAGTGGGGAAGGGGTAGGTCTTTAGAAAGCATGTGATTCTACAAGAAAAAGGTAAGAGGTTAATTATTTCTATTCATTAAATCAAGCAAGCTTAGAAATAATTTCTGAATAATATCCATAGGCTCACAGAATCATAGAATGGTTTGGGTTGGAAGGGACACCAAAGACCATCCAATTCCAACCCCTCTGCCATGGGCAAGAACACCTTCCACTAGACCAGGTTGCTCCAAGCCCCATCCAGCCTGACCTTGAACACTTCCAGGGATGGGACATCTGTGACTGCTCCAGTGCTTCACCGCCCTCCTAGGGAGGGTGTGCATAAGTGTTGCATTTTGTAAAGAAGCAAAGCATAAGCCTGTGTTTATATCCGGATTTGTACAGCGGACAAATGCAAAGGTGCATCCAACGTTATGCACATTAAGTCCTTTAGAAGATTATCAATCCAGTTTAAATCCTTTTTTATCAGGGTTTTTACTCAATTTTTCATCTCTGGATTTATGTAAATGTAATAGTGAGTGGGGTTTTTTTGGAGCTGATCAAGACTGCCTTGAGCTGAACAGAATTAACTGTATGATCACTGGGCACAAATGTCATCTCAAAATTAACAATGTTTAGCTTATGTTTTTCTTATGGAAGGCAGAATGTTAATTTTTCTAGTTTCTCCACTTCTTAACTGTATATGGGAGAAGACCTCTAGCAGCTCTATCCTCAATTAAAGTTATTTAATTAAGTAGTAGCTATACATTTGATTCTTTAATAGGCAAAAAAAATGTCATGGATAAAGTAATTCCTCATTGAATGTAGAGTAAGTATTTTATGTAAATATACGGATTTAATATATACAGAGTATATAGCATGTTTTTGTTTTAAACAGAAAACAGAAGAAGAAAAATAAGAAGGAAAGAACTGAAATATTGAAAATAAAGTGAGTTTCAAGTCAAGTTTCTGAGCATTTCGTAAATGATTAAGAGGAAATTATGTAATTCACCATATTGTTGCCAGATATAAAAGAGATTCAGGGTAGATTGATATATCCTGGTGTGGCCATCACTGGCCTAATGAGAAGGTTGCATTTCCAACTTACCTGAGCAAGTGTTGTGACTCTTTGTAGTTTTCCAGTTTTTAATCTGCCTCATGCTCAGCAACCACAGAGAGAATCACGAAATTCTGAACACTGCGAGTTCCCCAACCAGATCCAATGGTCACAAGACCTAAGCATTAGTGACAACTGCATTTAATTTTTAAACCACTTCACACCAACCAAATCTGAATATTTCATTTGAGTCAAGCCTAAATTCTCCCCTAAAATCATAAACTAAACTGACTGTGGGGCATCACTGAGTAATTTTCAACTTTTCTTTGTAAAACAAAGGCACTCCAGCATCACACTCCAAGCCTGCCACTCCCTGCCTGGTTTTGCATCACTCACTGACAAAGTCTCAGCATAGTGATCTCCTTGCACACTCGAAAGGGATGATAATTTGCTTCCTGTAATATGCATTGCTTTATTGTTTAACTTCTATGGATTTTTCCTTTAAATTACACCCCCAAATTCTTCCTTCCTGTAAAAACTAAGATTTAAATGAAAACATAAAGGGTATCTCTCCATTTGTTAAAAACACTGAAGAATAACTGGAGGATGTGTTGTCACAGGCAGCTAATGAGCCAGTTCTTGGGTACAGATACACATAGCTGATTTTAAATTATGGCACAGAATAGTACAAATTCAGGACTAAACATGTATGGTCTATCCAGGCAGGATGTGGGCATTTTTTTAGGTCTAGTAAGATCAATGAAACATGTTATTTTGGTCCTACTCTACTGTGCCTCTAGACTGAGGCTAGTGCTTCTAGTAGGATGGTGATGGTTTGAAACAAGCTTGCATGATTTACAGCTGCAGATCAAGAGAATGAGTTGACTTAAATTTTACATTTCTCCTTGTTCTTCTCCCCTCTGCTTCTTATCTGGAGCTTCAGAAATGGGTTGCTCTGGCTCAGCTGGTGTTGTAGGAGACCAACAGAAAGGTCCCACTGTATGGGACAATTCAAGGAGATATCACATACAATGTAAATAAATAATGCAGTGCAAGCCCATAGCTCCTGCTGGACCTGCACTGAATATTGCAGTTATCCTCAACCTCTTTGGCAGCTCCTCATTTAATTAGAAAACAAACTCTTCTGTTTTCGCCCCCTTGACATTATTACAATAAGGTTTGATTTACACAGATGTAGCTGGGAATAGAATTTAATTTAAACTGATAGTTCCCACTATGTTTTTAATTGCAAAAAGAAGGTCCTTGGTGCTTCTTTCTTTTAGCTTTTTCTTAAAGAATTTAAATAAATGGATCTAATACTCTTCTCTGCTATTCAGAAAGACTAAATTCTTAAATCTTAGACTGATGTGTGATTTTTTACTTCATGTAGTTCAACTGCATGGAACCAATTGTTAATGAAAATGTGCTTCATGCACTCTTGTTAGTGTTTAAAATATTCTGTAGTTGCTGGACTAAACCCAGCAACATCAAGTGAAGAGTAAATGAAAAGGCATCTCCAGCTTTACCTACGGAAACATTTTTTTCTGCTGTCTTTCTAGAAATAGACTAAAATACATTTTGTATGAGCTTTTCTGAATATATTCAGAAAAACAGTGAAGTAGTTTCTATTCAGATGTATGCTAAAAACATGCAGAGAAGCTTTTATTAATTGTTAATTGATAATTTGCTGCCAATTAAGATTTTAATGACAGCTGAATATAAAATACCTTGCATCATCCTAGATAGACTTTCCTTCCATAAATAGTCTTTTTGCTGGGATTTTTGAGACTGAAGAAGAGGAGGCTCAGGAAGATCATCTCAACATGTGAAAATACCTAATGAGGTGAGTAAAGAAAATGGAGCCACACTTTTCTCAGTGACAACCAAAAAGAGTACAGGAGACAATAGGCACAGAATGACATACAAGAAATTGTGTCTAAAAATAGGAAAATGTTTTTTACTCTCTGTGTTATCAAACAGGTTGTCCAGGGATGCTATGGAATCTCCATCACTAGAGATACTGAAACTCACCATGACGTGGTCCCAAGCAACCTGCTGTAGCTGCTCCTAAGTTGAGCTGAGGGTTAGACTGGGTGACTGGCAAGTGGTGCCTTGAAAGAGAAAAATATTGAAGAAAAAAAATCTGTTTTGTTAACATAAAGTTTGCAAGGGTTGAAGTTCCCTCTGCAACTTTCAATACTAGAAGCAAAGTCATGGCTAAGACAAATGTCTTTTAATAACATTACTTCAACATCGTTGTCTGGAAGAGGAGCTCATGTCTGAAAAGACATAAAAAGTAATTATCTTCTGACCACTCCTGTTTTTTTTTTTCTTTCAACAACTCATCAAGATATTGCATATACCCCCACTCCCATAGAGAAACAAAGCCTGTCCTTGTTCATTTAATTAAATGTCATTTTAAATGAAGCAAACAGTGAGAGAGCTCAGAGAGACTGGGGAATCTTGTCTGGTAAGTAAACTTGTATTTTAAAACGATTGTTTGTGAACATATGGGCAGCCTAGCTTGCAAGGACTAGAAAATGTGCCTGGACATGCTGAGAAACATGGGGAGCATATTTAATACTCACAGCTCTTCAGTGACTATGCCTGTTCCATCCAGAGTACTTCTCATTTTCCTTTCCTTTCTGCTCTTCTTCAGGGGCACAACAGCAACAGTACTGCTCCTGCTCTCCCAGGGACCCTGTAAAGATGTCTCAAGTTGGTGTCATGGCTTAACTCTGGCTGGCAACTAAGTGCCACACAGCCACCTTCTCACCCCCCTCACCTCTATACCCTGGGGAAGAGAATCAGAAGGAAAAGGTAAATATTTTCAAATCTGTGGGTTAAAATAAGAACAATTTAATAATTGAAACAAATTCTACTACTACTACTACTACTAGAAATGATAAGGAGAGAGAGAGTAACAAAACCCAAGAGTAACAAGTGATACAGAGCACATTTGCTCACTGCCCACTGACCAATGCCCACCCCATCCCCAAGCAGTGATCGGTGGCTCCCAGTCAACTCTCCCCAGTTTATATACTGGGCATGGTGTTCTATGTTATATGGAATATCTCTTTGGCCAGTTTGGGTCACCTGTCCTGGTCGTGCTCCCTGCTCTCTTTTTGCGCAGCTCCTCAATAGCAGAGCTTGAGACACTGACAAGTCCTTGATTTAGAGTAAGCACTACGTAACAACAACCAAAATATCACTGTGTTATGCTCAATCCAAAATGCAGCCCTGTACCAGCTTCTAAACAGAAAATTAGCTCTGTCCCTGCCAAAACCAGGATACCTGGTAATACAGCTTCTCTTTCAATAATGGTTCAGGACACCTGGTGCAAGCCCATGTGCCACCCTGGAACATATACTAAAACCACTCTCTTGAGCTTTTTCTGGTTTAGAAGTCCTCAGCTGTTTCAGTGATGGACAGAAAAAAAACTAATGGAGAGATAACTGTGTACATCTCGGATATAAATATCCCACCTAAGACAATGATAGCTGTACAGACAGTGCATTTCCAAGTTTGATGTGAGTTTTAAAAGAAATCATAAAAATAGAAGGAACTACATTAGTAGAGTGAAGATAGACAGATAAGCAGCAGACAGACAGAAGAGCAGCAGTTATTTCTATTGACAGGTCATGGACATGTCATCAGAGACCACAGGGTAACAACAGTGCAACATCTGATCTGTCCAGATCTCATGCTCATTTTTTGAAATGACTATTGTGGATCAATACCTTTTGATCTTACTGCAGATTACAAACCTTACTTTGCTCTGGCAGTTCCCAGTTCTCACCTCCAGCTGAAGGTAGGAGGAGAACTAGTCCTCTTCTTGATTAAACTACTATTTCTTGATACACATCTGCCACCACAGCAGTCAGCGACACCAAAAGAGTTGACTGCTGTTCACAGAACAGGTGGAAAGCCAAGACTAGGGTTAAAGCTGAAGTGATAAGAAGATTGTTCAGTATGATCCATGACTATCAAGTTAAACTTACTGAAGATTCATAATTAACTACCTCACCCACCCAAGGAGAACACAGACGATTTTGAGCTGCTTGTGTAAGTCTGTGGGAGCTCCTCTGAACAAGTGGGACTCAGAGACTTGGAACATGCTTTTCCTGATTCTCCTGTAACTTCTGCCACCAAAACTGTGCTGCTCTTCCTGCTAACACAGTACCACATGTTAGTAGATAGATGTAGTGGCAACGCTAATAGATGGGAGCAAGAAAACACCCGTTTTCTATGTCTAACTGCATAGGGGGTAGCACCAGATGGGATAAATAAATTCTGTGAGGCCTGACAGGATGTGAACTTAGAATGGTACAAAATTACAGCAATTTGTTCAGTGAATCCACGAGGATTATTTCCAGTCACACCATGACACGCTTGCATAATTTGTGATTGAGCATAAGCTGGCAGTGATTTTTATTATATTTTTGAAAGGGAGAAAATATCTTCACAGTAGGACCAGTGCAATAGGATTGTAGATGCAGACATGCTGTCTGTGATATAAAGTACTCAATAAAATGTGAATATGGATGACTTAAGGTACTGCTCATGCATATGAATGAAGAGAGAGAAGAGGCAGAGAAAGACACAAAGAAGCATATTTGTGTCCATAGTGAAGTCAATGGGAACTTTATTGTTCTTTTCAAAGCCAGAAGAAATCACCAGACCCTTTCAAAAAACAGTTTGTCCTGTCTATCTGGATTTCCACAGACTTTGCTTTTCTCTTCCATGTTCCAGATCTTGACTGACACACAGAGACATGGGTAAGACTATTAATTCCACAGAGAAATGAGGAACAGAAAAGAGTAATTTGGGTACAGAGCATTTCCTTCAGAGCACAATATGTAACAGCATTTCCTTCAGAGCACAATATGTAACAGCAACAAATCTGCTGTTCCTATCTGTTGCTGCTTATAATGCCATCTTACACTATTCCTAGTGCACAAAATAGTAGTGTATAAGGTAGTGTGGTGCATAAAATAATACACAGTTTTGTTTTAAAATGTGTTAGTTGTTGTCCAGGTCATACCACGGCCTCGCCAGAAGTTCCAGTGTCATCAGTGCAGCCAGGTTTTGAAGCAGGGCTATGAATATAATCTGAAAATTCTTCTGCAAAGTAAAGGGATAAGCAGAAAGATTACAACTATTTATATAAATATATATCTACTACATTTTTGAAATTGTGTTGATTTTTTTTTTTATACTATATTTTTGAAAGTGTCTGATATGCAGGGAAAGAATGTCCCTCTTTAGGTTAGGACATTCTTAACAGTGGGATTCCGTCCATGTCCCTGAAGGTGCTGTTCTGTGAACTGGTAAATCTTGTTAATTTTTCACGATGTTCAGCCAAATCATACCTTTACCTAATTCCCCCTTTATTTTCTCAGTAAAGCTTGATATCATACAAAAATCTGGAAGCCTAACCTGTGTGTAATTGTGCTAATTGGCTGTATTCTCCATACTCAGCTGGACCAATGTTCTCCCTGTGCACTAATGGCCCTTTAAAAGGCACATAGGAGCTTGAAAGAGGGAATTTTAGGTATGTGCACTTGACAGAGTGGGTAGATTTTAGCTGAGGGTGTTGACCATTTTCATTAACAGGACAACACTACACATTAATCAACTACATGCTACTAGTGGAGCAAAGAATTGTTCATAAATGGCAAAATTAGGCTTGGAAGAAGATACCTGTTATCTTAAAATCTCAAGTCTTCAATTCCTTTCTTTCTATTTTTCTTTCTTTTGATTTAATAATGTTTCATGTAATTAAGCAACATAACTGTGAAACAAAAATAATGTTCAATGAGAAAAAAGGTAAATGCAACCTTTCAAATAAAATTCAAACTTCCTGCAAGGTCTCTGAGTGGTTTTGTCCCATGCTGCTAATTCTGCTGCTCTTGTTCCCTCCCACTTCTTTCTTGCCATTTACTGATCTCTTTTGGCTTTCTGGCTTCCTTTTTAGTTCCTTACATATTTCATAATGACCTTTCTGCTCCAAATTAGTTTTTTCCTTAAGCCCTAGGTGTTGCCTTCTGACCCTACTGATTCAGTTTCCCATTTTGTCTCCTCTGTGCTGTGTTTATTTGTTATGAAACATGTTCAGGTCTTCTCCTCTGGAACTTAGGCCAGCGTGAATAGAATGGTCTGTGTATGCCAACTACAGAACATGAATTTTTAATGGTATCTGGTATTAAATTCAGCCTCTTCAGCTGTAGGGTCACAGACAAAGTAAGTAAGTATCTGAAAAGATCCCCAGTCTGTGCTAAATCACTGTATTTTGAAAAGAGATTTAGGAGGCTGTTTCTTGGCAAGGGCTATAACAACACAAACACCTTCTCTATTTAATTTCATAGGTTATAAAGATGCAATGTTTGCATTAGTTTGCCCTGTTCAATTTGCTAGCGCAGGTGTAGTCTAAGTTCCTCAAGAAAATTTTCAAAAGATACTATTCGGTATTTATTTTTGTTAAATTTAGTGAACCAGACAGTTAAAAAACTATTTGATTGATAATAAAATTAACCCAACAAACAAAAAATCAAAGTTTTATTTAGTTGCAAGGGTCTTGTACATTATATTAACAGAATACTTATAATTTCTTCAGGCCAAGGATGTTTTAAAGGTGATAACCTTCCAATGAACACCAAAAAATAAAGCATATAGGCATTTAGTTTCTAATTTTTAGGAATCAAAATCTAAGCTAAAATGTCTCAAAGTTATTTCTTTTGTTTGAAGACTTTGAGAGTCTTATTGCTACTGAAGTAATTGTCAGCTGCTTTAGATTAAGCAACAATTCAAAGAAATTAAAATGTCACAATAATGAACTTTGAGGAGCCTGGGGCCTGATGTGGAGCATTTACAGAGCTAGACATTCCCAAGCCAGTCACATAACAACCAGCATCCTGCCTGATAAGGCTCCTAAAGTCAGACATTACTCAGGCACTGCCATGAATTTACATTGTTTTCTGAGGAAACAGATTTTATGGAATCACATTGTCCATCTGCCTCTCCAGTCATTTTCTGTCTGTCAGTCTGAAGATAAGTCTCTGAATAATTTATATGCTTCAGCTCAATTCTATAGAACAAAAAATCTCCAAACTTCTAAATTTCTAGATGTTCTTTGACAGAGAATGTCTCAGTTGTGGAGAAAGCCCATAATAGGACCATATTCAGACAAAAACTGGATTTTCAATTAAAAACAGTTTCAAGGAAACATTTTCATTCTTTTTTTGTTTGCTTTTCCATAGCTGGCTAGCAGCTCACTGGTAATTATTATTCCCAAGGAAACCACCCCATATGATAATGGACAGCAATACTCCAGTGTACAAAGTTATGAGCTGGTACTGAAAATGAGCTGAGAATATACTGAAAAAATTCAGCTAGCACAGAACCAGCCATATCCAATTGCTTTTGGGTGGGCTGAAAAAGGTGATGGAGAAGAGAAGGGAAGGTGCGGGAAGGTGCGAGAAGGGAAGAGAAGTGGA